>OW679197.1:174085578-174558210 GCA_940337035.1 Agriotes lineatus | reverse complement strand
AAACTTTAGAAAGTGATTAGAACTGTTATCAAATAAATTATTAAGACCTAGTTTGTAGCGTGTTTAGAGCTTCCCTCGTGAATTTGCTATCGACGAAAGCAATTCAATCAAGAAATATTAACCACAGAAAACGATCAGATGAGGCTAGAGAAACTGCTGGATTTTCACACCTTTACAGGCAAAACGTGAGATGATGTAGAACGACATTTGGAATCAAAGATTGTAAATAGATTAATGTCCCTCAACTGTATTCCAAATTACAGCTTACACATAATTATTCACTTCGGTTGATTTAGTGTAACATCTACTTCAAACGAAATCTATGCATCTGGAAACGTTAATTCTGAACTTACTGAATACTGAATACGATCTAATTACAATGATCCTCACTTGTTCGCCTAAGAAAAATGAAAAGAAAAAAAATGGCTTTACAACCTAAGTACAGTCGTGTGCAAATAAATCTGGGACAGTGTTTTTTCACATGCAGATTCAGTTAAGAATTTGAAGAATATTTCCATGGATTTCTTCTTATCAGAGAGAGTTACGGGTTTCAGTACTGTTAAAGTTTAATGTAACTCTTTCTGATAGCAGGAAATCCATGGAGATATTCTTCAATTCTCACTGAATCTGCATGTGAAAAAAACACTGTCCCAGATTTTATTTGCACACGACTGTACATTGCTTAAAAAATACTTGTAAATGATAACGCTAATAAATTTGTTCAGAAAAGAGAAGTACATCGTGTTGACAGAAAAATCCACAAATGTGGGTTAGAATTTGCTTCTTTTATTAACTCAGCTGTTTTAAACATCTTTACTTATTATAAACTATTACAATGTCCAATATTAAAGAAGAGATTATAGCAATCTTTCCTGCAAAATACACTCAGGCAAACATGTCTAACCGAAATGCAGTGTTTTCAAGGTGCCTCGTCGTTTAGGGAAAAGGAAACTTTATTTGCAGAGAGATTTTTAAATTCTCTAATATGTATAGTTTGAGAAATAAACAGCATCTTATCTATAGATGCAGAGAAAACAAGTGCTCAACTTGTTCCGGTTCGGGTTACAAAGTTGGAGCGCCCCTTTTGAGCTTGCATAGCAACTATTGTATTAGGTGTGTGCTGATGATGTATTGACCTTGTTGCTGTATCTCTAAAGTCTGTGGTTACAAGTAGAGCACAGTTAATTTGGTGCCTAGTAGTAGTAGTAGTAGTATTTGTGGAGCGACTGATGTCAAGTAAGTAGGTTATTTAGGCCCTTTTTGCCAATCCCGGGGATAAAGTCTAGGCATGCAGAGTACCAGGTACCTTAGTGTCACTTAGAATTTTACTGATTTTACCAATTCTAGCAAAGGATCTTTTCCATGTTACACATTGTATAACATGAGATTAATGATGGCAATCTGTAGAGGTTTTTATCCGAATTTTTAATTTTTTTTTAAAGCCTTACTGGAATCAGGGATCGAACTCTCGACCCTTAGATCAGTAGCCAGAATACTTAACCATTGAGCTATGGAGCCCGGCTAATTTGGTGCCTAACTGTAAGTGGTCTCACCGAACTCGATATCGATCGCCAAGGCTACAGAAAAAATTCTCCCACCGTAGGAATCGAACCGAGGGCCTGCTTAATGCAAGCCTAACACTTTACCAACTGCGCTACACAATTTTGTAACTGCTAAAAAAAATCTTGCATTTAAGGGATTGTGTTTTCAAGCCTCAAAGAGTCAAAGTGAACATAAATCGTTATAATTAGATCCCACATTTGTATATACTAAGAACACAAAAATTTTTACTTTGAACGTATTTTTTATTATACGAGGAGCGTTCAAATATAAATAATAATTTTACATTTGTTCAAAAACAAATGCGAATACTCTAACATATGTAATGTAATGTTTTTTCATAGTTTTCCTCTCTTTGAATAAACTGGTGCCATCGTTAGGGCAGCTTCTGCATTCCAGCAGAAAAAAATCTTTTTGGATAATTATGATATTATATTGTAAAAATATTTATTTCTGTATTATTCTAAAAATTCTTTATACAAAAAAAGTAAAAATTGAGGACTTCAAGAAATTATAGGTTTGAAACAGAAAACCGTCTACATAGTTTGTATTTGCAAAATGTAGGTTTTTATGTAAAATTAATTGGTATCTAAATCTGCGTCCCTCGATTGTTTCAGAACTGTATTTGATATAAATAATTCACACTTTGGGCATAACTGAGGTTTTTGTTTTTTCCTGTAGACAAAACTCAAAAGTAAATTTTTCAATTTAATGCTCTTGTATTACTAAATCTGGTAGGTTAATCCGAAAAATGAAAGCAATCGAATTTAAAATCTTCAGTTTAAAATCGTACGACACTCATTAATGACCATAGAAAAATTATTTCAGGAGCCGTAACCAAAACAACAAAATTCCTTGGACATTTTTTGTAGGTAGAACAACCTAACTGTGAGGGTTTGTGTCGTTACGATTTTCTTACCAAATCTGCATTCGAGCATTAATTCATATCTGGAAATTATTTTTCGTGTATTCCAGCAACGTCCGAATAATAATACGACGTTGTTGGAACGCACTCAAAAAATGCTCTTATGAGATTATATGTGAATTTTTTTGAGGATAAAATTTTCGTAAACGTACACTTCTAAAATACACAAACATAGTAAGTGTCGTAACAGACTTTCACCAGTAAACGTATACGAAGTCGACTAGAGAACGAATCAACTACAGAAAAAGACGGCGCGATATAAAAAAAATTGTATCAAAAAAACGTCGCCGCCTACTTTAAGGAATTAATTGAAATTCCATCTACAAGCTGACAAACACAGATGTAAAGCAACTTGTAAACTAAAATGATTTCTCAGTAAAACCATACTGAATAACATTAATAAACGCTTCTAGAAATTAGACAAGCTATAAAGAAGTTTGTGAAAGTCTATCATTAGCACTAAAAACCTACTATTAAATTTGCAACATACTACAGTCTTTCCGGTTTATTTTTTTGGAAGAATTTACCCTTTATTGCGTGTAGTAACAATAAATGCTAAGACATGTAATTTTGTTTATAGAAATAATGGAATACTTTTTATGTCGGCAAACATTTTTGTCTTCGGATTAGTTCCGTTGCCAAACTTATTTCGATAGCCACTTAGGAGCACATTTTTTAAAAAGTTGTATAATCAGGTGCAGAATTGGTGTAATGACTTTTGATTCTGGACATCTTACTGGTGGGTGCAGTATTTGACGGTAGTTATTGGAAGTAAACCTACCTTCTGATGGTATAAATCTCAGGTACGAAACCGTTTATCCAGCCCTTCAACACACGTGGCAGCGAGTGGTATAGGTCAGAGGTATTTTATCGCACTTCTTACGCCAGTTAAGCGCCAATGCATCCAAATAATAGCTTTTTATGCAACAAGTGCTAAAAGTCGCGTTGCATACAATATTTTATCTACGACCTTAATTTTACTGTTATTAATCCATATATATCGATTGAACAAGGTTTGCATCTACGACACTTCTAATTTATGTCATAATAAACAGTAGGCTTGGAGCGCGGGCGAATTTTTGCGAAGCCAGTACTGTCAAAGTCAGTTATCAAAGGTAACTATTAATACTACACATCTCACTGTATTCATTACATAACGCTTTAATTATTTCAAAAACACGTTACCTCTAACGCAAGAAGTAACTAGAATAACTTTATAACTTCACTTCCAGTTCGAAATTGTAGTTTTATAACCTCACTTCACTTTTAGCACATGGGCTAAAAGTAAACAGCTGATTTCTTTAAACACGCTAAATTATAAAACGTCACTTTCAGTGAAAAAAGCTACGCATTTGTTTGGTGGCGTTTGTCTTTTGTTTTATAAGGGATAAACAGTATTCTCTTATGGCTGTAGCTGTTCGATAAAGCCATGTCGTGCAACGCCAATCTACAGCCCATCGCATTCAAAGTTTTTAAATACTAACTGCTCATTTCAACTAGGGTTTTATGCTTCATCTAATCGGTACCAACCGCTCTTAATTAGTCAAATCATTTTGTGTTTGCAATAGTAAATCGTATGCTACTCCTAGAATAGTAAGGTTCCTATTCTAAGCCAGCTTGTGTAATGGAAGTCTGTAGATGTACTCACAAAGAGAATATACTTCTGATTGAGGGGAGGGACATTATAATCACTACTTATACATACAAGTGGTGAGCAAAGGCTTGGTCTGTACTGTTTTTAAATCCCACCATATTAAGCCACATAAAATCAGTAACTCTCTAACTCTTTTAGAATACAGATGTATATTATTGATTGAATTGAGTGTTAAAGGTAATAAGTCATACAATTTTGGACTAAAATAAGATATAAATCTTTATGTTAAAGTTAAATGAAATCGAATAGAAACAATTTTTTGTTCTACGCAAGTTTTCATTGCAGAATTTTTTCAAAAACAATAATACATTTTTTGAACACAACAAAGTTGGTGTTAATGTAATAATTATTTGAAGCTGAACTGTTGATGGATTTCGATTTTCTTTGAGTTTCTATGATTAGTCCTTTAATTTTAGTTTTGATTAATATGTTGTAATACAGTTGATTTTTCGGTTTAGTTCTTACACGGACACTCATACGAAGGTCGTTTAATATATTTTTTAGGTATATTAAGTCCCGTTATTTAAACAGAGCCATTATTTGTGATCGCATTAGTTGTTTTTGTATTCTTTCAGATTGTCTTTGGTCGTATCTCGACTACTCCACATAGTTCTGCGGGAATTGTTACTACTGAACCTAGCGCCATATGCTTCCGTTACTTACGATGTTTAAGTAATTTTATTGAACTATTGTGTTCCCGCGGCCTCTTTTCGAGTTGCGTTCTTAGCTGGTAAATCTTAAATAGGATTTCGACGTGAATACATACTTGGGTTCACTTTGACCCGGAATTAGTATAGCAATATTTGTTGGGCATAGGATAGGTGATAGAGCCAAAGAAAGATAAAGATAGAAAAATTGTAAAGCAGCTTGTAGTGCTTCGAAACTTCTATTTCGGTATAATTTGAAGGAATCTAAGTTTATCTTCTTTTTCGAGGTCTAATATCTTTAAACCGTTACATGGGTATAATTTGAAGGATTCTAAGTTTCTACTGTTTTCCTAGATTTTAAAGTTTATAAATCTTTATTTAGGTAGAATTTGAATGAGATCTAAGTTACTCCCTTTTTCTATGGTTTACTACAACCTTCGTACTGTACGAAACTAGAGAAAGTTAATTTTTTGCCAAGAATTGCTCCACGACAAAATGGGTCAACTAGAATTACAGCTAATTAAATTATCTACAACATAGCTTCTATTATATCGCACGAGCTGCTGCCAAATGGAGCAAACTATAGTGAGTGTACGTATCATTGCTTTTAAATACACTTTTTGTGCACGTTAAGCCATCAGATCCGGTTTTCCTTTCGATGACGCTTTATGTTAAGTCAGTCACGCAGGCACAACCTAAAAATCCTGACTGCAAAGGACGAATTTCGTATTCCAAATCAGAACACCAGGTTCCCTACTGGAAGCCACACTAGAGTTACTAGAACCAATATTCAAGTCGATAGACAAAATTCCGATAATACCTGACTATTTCAAATAAATTCCTTGTAAAGTGAATATTTAATCTTAAATTTAAACTAAGAGTAAGAACATCAATAGTCAGTCTCTTGTTGTAGCAAAATTATTGCACTTCGGGTTTAACGAGTATCTTAATTCTAATTTTTTAGGCGAACTGTTGAAGGTTGCATAAATGCAACGCAACTTTTCTTTTTACAATATTGTTACGGTTCAATTTTGAATTAAGAGTAGCGCACTTTATGAATGTAAATTTCTAGCAGAAAGTCGCTTAACGATAGGTCCACGTGTTTTAACGGATGTAGTTTTTGCGAGTTTTCTTTCAAATTTGACTAAAAAAGAAAGAGCTTCGTGTTTTGTTTGATAATTGAAAGTCGAGAATGGTCGACATGTAGGGTCGAAAATAATTCTATTATATGTAGCTATTGTAATGAACCATTTTAAGCCACTGCAATAATTATAATAGCAATTAATATCATTTCAAGCATTTCAAATATGATTTCAACAGTGTTCCATAAATGTGCTAACTTCATTTTGCAGTTGTAATCAAATAGCGTTACCTTTGAAATAATTTGTATTTGCAAGTGAACAAAATAGTATTGGCTTTGAAATAGTTTCCTGTAAAACTGTATTTAACAATAGTGTTAGTCTTGATTTGAATATAAGGTATAATCAGAGCAGGTTTTGAAATGTGGCATCTACGCAGGGAGCGAAAATTGTTTGACTAGTGCATCAAGTGATAGCTGGTATTTCAGTGGCTGTTTTGGAGATTAATTGGGGGCCTACAAGCTGGAGGTTTGCAGTGACCTTCGGAGGAAAACAGCGGAGCCCTAGATGTAGGACCTCAGTTGAAGGCAGTTTGGAGCAAGTGAGCTGCATCAAACGTTCAGAGAGGCATCTAGTCTTTTTACAGCAGGCCAACGGTGAAGAAGGGCCCCTATTCGTCGCGGGACTTGCTGCGGAATATATTTAAGCACAATACAAGACAAGAAAAAGTTTATTCTGAAATTTAAATTAGTGAATTTTCAAAGTGGCGTCGTTTTTGTGCATTCCCGGTAGAAGCGTCTCTTTAGTGTTTTGTCAAAGTGGTGCCTATTTAGTTACGTTTTTGTTATCAACTAGGCAAGGGTTAATACGTAATGACCACGTAAAGGTTGAAATTAACCAACTTGTTTTGTAAAAAGTGGAGCTATATCGCTATATTTAACAGTTTGTTCCCATTAGTTTAATAATGCCGCATTATAGTGATCCCACTAGATAAATAAGCAGTATTTAAAGCGATTGCATGTAATAAAAACCACAATAATTTATGTTTATAGGCAATAGGTTAGAAATAATTGTACAAATCAGTATAATAATTTGGTGTAGACTGTACCAACCCAACCCAATTGATATAGTCATTATTAAAATTAAAATAAATAAAACGCAGAGCAAGCGCCAGGCAAATCAAAAGATAGACAGCTATTTGAAAATTCACACAAAAATCAAATAATAATATTACAGTAGCATAGGGCATATTATCGTAGTTTATTTGTTACGGATTTCAATAAAAGTTAGTTTAGCTGATTTTGGAATCTTTTGTAACTTGATCGGCTACAGGTTTTATCTTGGATTTGAACACGAGTTACATATACGCTTTTAATAACTGTAATGTACATTTACTCAAAGGAAATATCACGACTTAACGTGTAAATGCTCTAGTATATTTCATTATATAGGCGTTTTATTTTACGTTTGAAATACCACCCACTGGTAAGCTGTAAATGATTCTGTCCGTCATAATGGACTTGGATGTTCCTATTACCTACGATCAATGATCCTGGAATGCACTCTTGATAATATTCTACTTTATTATATTTTAAGTAGCCGTGGAACATTCTTCGAGTGTATGCTGCGCAAAAACCCTTCTCAATCATCAACATTGCAAGATTATTATAGAGCAAAGTATTCTCCGAATGTAATCTGCTATCGTATATTATAGTATTTAACATTACTAGCTTGGTAGAAGGGTTTTTACTGGCGAATAGAAGGATATAGGCGAGCCAGTCAACTTCTTGAGCCAGTAAAACCTGTTACCTTGTTGAATATTTCATTTGTTCTTCACTACCATTTACTGAAAATGTCAAACTGACAAGCAACTAAATTCATCAATATGACACATACTAAGGAAGACAACTCTGGCTTTGCACGATATCATTCACCTATGAGCACGCTTGTAAAATTTTACTGAAAGAAACATTTTCAAGGTGAATACAGTGACTTGATAAATTGATGTTTACAAGTGAGGAACAAATAAAATCTTTTATTGTTCATTGAAATGTTAAACAGCGTTTAACATGATCGCGTCCTCGAATGTTAAGATACATTTAACATGCATGCACTCATTTAACATGCATCCACTCGCGTCCTCAAATGTTTAATATTCATTTAACATGCATCACTCATTTACACTCATTTAACATGCATTCACTATAGCAACATCACACATATTCATGGTAGTCCGATTTCGATTTAGCAGTTTTTAGTAATTATTATTGATTCAAAATTCTTGCCTCAATGAACAATAAACTAATGAACGCATTTCGAGGGGAAACCGTCTTAAAATTTCTCACATAAATTACAACTCTTGCTTCGCTGCGCTCGCTCGAGTGGTAAAAATATGCTCGAATGTTAAGACTGGGTTACCCCTTTTAATACATTAATTACTATTACTTGATTAGGTTATGTGCATGTATAAATGTAGAATGATTCAGAGTAGATATTACGTTTCGCGCAACGATATTTTATGTGAGTAATCAATTACATGTTGGCACTTGCAATTTTGAGGTTATCTACTCCTTCGCAGGATTATGTACTTAACAAAGCTGCAAATATAGTAAGTATTTTTACATATTTATTTGAATCGGCATTGCTTAAATCGTTAATTCAATGCCAACATACTACATACTACTACATGGCTTGTTAATTGTTTATGTTTAATTTTTATTTTAATAAGTAATAACTTAATTAACCTTAACTGCTTTATTTGACTGATATTTTATACTAATTTCAGCAGTGTATGTGCTGTTAAGGTAAAACTGATGTGATTAAATATATTTGTCTCATAGTCCGGTATCTTCTCGTATTGATTTTGGATACGATTTTCTAAGTACTCGTAGTTTAAAGAGATATAAAATAAAAATCTATTTTTTTAATTTGGTATTTAGATTGATTATTAAATTACATAACCTATCTCTATTCTTCGACGATATAAAACTAGTCATTTGAAGTTTTGCTTTTCGGGAACAGATTATTATATACGTACCAGATATTTTTTTAAGAGAATTTGGTAAACTTTAAATGACAACCAGAGTGGATATTATTGTCGAAAATTATTTTTCTCATACATTTGCGACTATGGCAGAGTCCTGGGGAGGAGTAAAATGGGATTACTTGTATGCAGTAAACCGAGCATTTTTTAGCAATACAAGATACCAGCCTCTACACCAGTAGGTAAAAAGGGTTTACAGCTAATACAATCATGCAAAGGTACGTGATGTTTGACCTGATTGGTCATAGTAACCGTAACATCCATAAATAAACACAAAAGTTTTATCTGCCGTAAAATAAAGACACAAAATGGGAGCGTATTTTATTGATGCAGCAAATAAAAAAAATGCTTTTCAGGTCTCAGCAAAATGTGAAAATTACGGTTGCTTGTAGTTGACCTCTTTTCTAAGAATCAAACAAATTTTTTTGTTAGTTCCAATATCCAATGCACATACCTAGTTAAAATTTTCATCGGCGACGAGCGGAAATCTCCCTTTCATGGCGAATCCACTTGTAGATTTTTTGTGCATGTCTGCTCGTTAAGATCGCCTGATGTAGCGCGAGCAAAGCACTCATCGGGAAGCTTTGATTGAAAGAGAAGATACTGCTCTGATGTTCAATTTGTGAATTAACGCGCGAAATCATGACTATCCATGCTGGTTTTATCACGATCTAACCGTTCTTTAGACACTAGTGCATGCTCAGACATTTTAGGGGAAGATTAGTTCCATAAAGGCTCGATTTCGGTGCCACACTGGGATTAAATAGATTCAGTTTGATGGGTTCGAAGGTGGGGCAGATTAGATAGATGAATTATTAAACTTGTCGCTTTGTGTTTGGAATTCGCGACGTTATTCTGATAAATTATCGGGTTAGTTTTGCTGCTGCGCGGCTGGCCCCGTTTTCGCGCTGCGGTTGGGTGTAATTATCAGACACACTTTCTACGTCGCTTTAATCTGATACACTCGGAATTGGTTCTTTCGAATTCTTTTTGTCTTGCCTTTATTGCCGCCGGAGAGATTTAAATGCAAACTAAAATTAGGGTGTGCTCAAATCGCTTCCGTCGTCGCTCTAATTACTGTAGCGGGTTCAAATTGTACAGGAAGATTACGACGACGCTTTGAACAGTTTTATTTCAGTGTACTATCTATACAGCTGAAAAAGCTGCATAAAAAATTTATTAACATTAAAACTGCAACAACAAAACGAATCGATACAGTACGCCGCTTTCTATGGCATACACTGTATAACGAGGATTACTCGTATTCGTCAATCTTCATACATTTTAGATCTGTTACTATGGGGCAGGTAAAAATTGAGTAGGTATTGGACGATGCAAGAGTCTCGACTCGTAGTATCGAAAACCTTCTTAATATTTTTAGTGGTTATGGTTTTGCGATGGTTTCTTTTATGAGCCTATTCACCTCTCATGTTGTAAAAAATTGATTGCTTATAATTTCGCAGCCAAATCTGTTTCAATAATCTATAGTACAACTGAAAATTGAAAAATTCAGAGAACAAGTCTTATATTCACTATAAGATTACAAGTTATCATACGAACCAGTGGAAAACATAAATAAACTGACTATCGCAGACAATAATGTGAAATTAAAAAATATATACGGTGGAGTACTCTTATAATGTCCTAAATAGATAAGCCTTGTTACGCTGGTACAACGCTGCCTTAATTAGTATCACCTTAATAAGAAGTGCTTAGGCGACCTCAAGAGGGAGTAGATCAGGATACAGCTGCAGCCTAGATGCAACGATAAAAAAGAGTTTTCGAAATGTCAAACAAAACTATGGGTAAAAATATCTTAGCCTTCCTATTAATACTGAAGCAATAAAAGAAAACACTTGATAATACGAATACAAATAAAAAAACATTGCAGGCCGTGAGATTCGAACTCGGCGCACAGGCGATTCCAGCGCCTGCGAGAACGATTCGAACGCTTGGCAGTAGCCCGGGCGCAATCCGCCCTCTGTTACAAACGAAGGTCTCGTGACTAGTGGCTGGATTACACACGACGCGCTAATCGTTTCCCATTTTTGTCTCTTTTACACCATTTAGCTTGTATTTGTTGGGTCCTATTTTCGTCGAGGGTAAAGCCTGAGCACTGTGTAAATAAATACTTTTATATTGTAATGGTATTAAGCCCACGATTCGACTCTGCTAGCAGTGCAACAAAATGGACCAATTCAATCAGCACATGGTTGGGGTGTTTTATGTAGCTGTAATGTTAAACTAAAAATTCAAACAGTAAATGCATTGATAATGAAATGCGAGAAATAATAAAATCATTGAGTAAGAAAAGCAGAAGGCAGAGCTCGTTTTTACAAAGGCTCGAAGTTGACGTTCCACGACATTTTTGGTCGACTCATCCACAACAATGCCACATTAGGCAATGCAGAGAAGATGCAGTACCTCAAAACTTACCTCAGAGGCGAGGCAAGTAAATTAATAAAACATCTCGACGCATCGGACGCTAACTATGAAACCGCATGGGACCTTCTAGAAAGCAGGTATAATAACAAACGAATTTTGTTTTCCAAATTTTTAGACAACTTATTAGAACTGCCCAACCTGAATTGTGAATCAGCAGCCAGCCTAAAGTAGCTGCATGATACCACATTGGAGAGTTTACGTGCCATATCCAACATGGGCGTAAATACTGAGTCGTGGGGACCAATGATAGCACATCTGCTGGTAGAGAAGCTAGACAAGGATACAAAGAAGTTATATGAACAGTCGCTGACAAATTCTCGAGAGATCCAGGATCTGGAAAACTTGTTGAAGTTTTTGGAAAAAACATTCCAATCTCTGGAGGCAATTCAAGATTCCAAAAGGAAGCTCGAAATCGCAAAACCAATTAAAATGCCAGAATCAACAAGAAAACCATGGCCAGTAAGGAGTTATCAAACAAGCATCAGTAAATGTCGGATCTGCAACAACAGCCACAAGATCACACAATGCCCGAAATTCATTTCCATGAGCAGTGACGATCGATACCAAACCGTCAGGCGTCATCGGCTGTGTGTGAGATGTTTAGTCCACAAGGAAAATGAAAAATGTTACAATTCAAACAAATGTCAAAACTGCGACAAATGGCACCATACTATGCTGCATAAGGAATGGAGCAGAACTCCGGTAAGATGTCCTCAACAGGTAATTGCAAAACCTCAGCAGGAGCCAATTAGGAAAGCCCAAATGGCCCCCACCTCCTGACAAACAGTGGAAGAAGTAAACAGCCTAGTTAGCAGAAAATCGAAAAATCCCAACCAGAAGGAAGTTCTGCTAGCCACAGCATTTTTAAAAATAAAGGTAGCCGGAGGACATTATGAACTATTAAGAGCCTTGGTCGATCCAGGATCACAGGCATCTTTTATAACTGAAGAAGCAGCACAACTGTTGGCATTAACAAGAATTAAAATCCAAGCAGACATCAGAGGGCTAGGAAAAAGCGAAGCAGGGAAATCCAAAGGAAAAATTGAAGTAGAAATGAGACCACGATTTTCCAGCAACTTCCGAATGTATGGGGATCTGCTTATAATGGCAAGATTGACAGGAACGTTGCCAAGGAATACGATCGTGGAAAAGGAGGAGGACGCATGGGAACACTGCCTACTGGCCGATCCTACCTACAACATGCCAGGTCCAGTAGATATCCTGATAGGAGCCGATCTATACAAGGACATACTCCTAGAAGGGGTCAAGAAGACACGACAAGGGATGATGGCACAAAAAACAGAATTAGGATGGATCCTATCTGGGGCAGTAGAGGCAGCCAAACAACCCAACATTTAAATAAATAAAAATTATAGGTTTGTGCATAATAGAAAGCCGAACAGAAAGAAATTAATAGCCACAAAAAGGTTTGCTATGTGCAGGTTAAAAGAAACGTAGTTTTTTCTTAAATGTCAATAACAGTGAAATTTGTGAAGAATTTAAAAGGTAAAGAAAGATAGAATCAAATAACAGGACATTGCAAAAGAGCAATTTGAGAAGCAGGCAGCAGGACATGAGAAGTGGTAAACTCGAATAAATCGATGCATTTAAAATTACAATTAGTGCAAAAGCAAAGCAGTGGTTAAAATTAAAGGTGTGTGTGCGCAGCGCTATCGAAATAATTTTAGATGTAAGAAAAGACAATAACTTAGATTATAAGAAAAATGTAAAATAGAATTATGTAATCAAATTTATTTCCATTTTGTACTTTAAGTTATCAAACATAATTTTCGTTAATATTGTCTCATAGCAACCAGATTCGTTTTGGTTTAATAACGGGGGAGAACAATTAAAAATTAATTACTTGGCTGTTTGTTGAAATTTGTGCTCCATATTTTTATATAATTTTGATAATAAAAGAGTTTTCCAAGCTATAAAAAGTATACCAGTTTATTGCCCAAGTGCCAGGGTACAAGTGGGTGTATTTTGAAGTTTCGTAACAAAAAACATACAAATTCCATAATCCCATCTACGAGGAAATCGGGGCCGATCAACTCCATTTTGCGAACTTCGACTACGGCCAAGAGGAGCATCGGAACCAAGAGATCAGCAGTCAACGGCAGAGGACAGGTCTGCAAGAACGTCTCCAGCAGATTTGGCAGCAAGGGGACCAAGAATAGCGGAGTCATTTCCAGAGGGGGCGATGCAGTCTAACGAATTTTTTTAAGGTACGATTTAGCCTAAACAAATACAGTTAGCGTCCGGAAAACGAGGTGCATACGACTTCAAACCTTGTTAAAGAAGAGGAGATCCTTACCAAGGCTCTAGCTAATCCGCATTTTAAGTAATTAGCCCGGCGTCAGTAAAATCCATGGTTTGGCGGAAGTTGAAGCTGTGCAGAAAGCGACCAGAAACAATTGCCAAAATTTGGACGGCATCTGTCTGACGTCACGAGATACGTAACTGCTAAAAACAAAAGTTGTTATTGGTCGCCAAGCGCGAAATTTTGAATAATTACCTTGCAAATTCTCATATTTCACGAGTATTTTAACTTTCAATGAACCGCTGTTTGCACCAGTCAACCGATTTGTGATTTGACAGATTTGTGAACCTTGAGCGACCGCATATTTGAACTACTGACTGTGTATAGTACCATTTCAGATCAATCTTAAAATACAGTCGACTTCGGAACTCACCCTGAGATTAAAGAGCTTGTATTCTACTGAGAGCTAGCGTTTTCTAATTAATTGCAATTGAATAAAATATAAAGAGGAGCCTACAACCATTTAGTTTGTGCACTAAATCAATACATTTCATATTTTAACCAGCCTAGTAATTTAATGTCAGGCAGAGTTCGAACACAGTAAAATATTAAACAGAGAATTGTGTATTTGGATTTTGGCTCTAACTTATACAAAATATCAAATTAATTAAATTATCAAACCAAGCATTAACTAAGGTAAGATCTATTGCAATATATACTTCAATTAGAGCAAAAATAGAAAACATTATACTTTTGTTTCTTTTCTAAACTCATCTACCGTTGCTCCCCTTAAATCACCTTTGCATTACTTCAAAAGCTGTAGCCATCACATGCCACACTATCATGTCTTAACTAAGTGAAAACTAAAACGCCCCTACCGGGAGTCGAACTTTCTTCCGAGTGCTCGAATTTTTACTGTGATCTCGACTGCAAGCGGTGGAAACCTCTCGCTCATAAAGACCCCTGCAAGGTGTTGAGGCTGTATATATTTGACGGAATTTTAGGGGTTAAGAACCTAATAATACCTAAAATAATATGGGTGCCAGACATTATTGGTACCAAAATAGCGAGCAAAAATCACCCAACAACTCAAATAAAGAATAACTTACTAAAGGTCTATACTACAATCTTCATTTCTAAAAAGATACCGATAACTACTTGTATAGGGGAATAACAGGTAGATAAGTTCAAATATAGATGCTTTATTATAAAAGAAATAAATGCTCGCAGAGATACAAATAGAGATGCCAAACAATATTAAGGTTTCCACTGCAATTACCCAGATATAAAGTAATTAAACAGAATTACTATCCATGAAAAAATTATAATAGTTGTAATGCTAATAATAAAACTGCAACCCGAAAATATTATTAATGGTAATTAATATAGCTCAAATAGATAAAATTCACAAAATGATGGCTAGTGAATTACTATAAATGATTCATCAAACAAATAATTGGGGCAACCAAAAAAACCAATTCAATGAATTCTCGCCTAGAAACAAAGCTAGCCGTAACTGAGCTGAGCTGTCACATGCACTTCAACAAAGGCTAGTTATAAATCCTAAACCGCGTAACGTATCGCTTATCACAAAAGCCTCTCGAGAATAAGCGCATGTATACTTAAATTGGGTGCTTCACACCATAGTGCCCACTATTGGATATAACCCGACTACTATTTGGCAATTAAATAATCAGTGTTGTATAGATTCCAAAAATTCAGAAAACAATAATTTTAGTTTGAGTAATCACCAATAGAAAACTCTTAGGGTTTATGGTATGATATCAGTAAAGCGGGTTCAAGTCGCCACACAAGGGTATGATGGATATATAAAAAACAGACTTGGCCTAGTTTTAGCCACCAAGGTGTCAACTTTTCCAGCGGCGACTAGGTGTTCCACGCAGCGACCCAAAGCAGTTCTCATGGAGTTTGCAGACTAACGACGTGAGTCCTTCGTGGACCTCCAAAAGTACACCAAGGGAGAAAGAACACTAGAAATGAATTCGAACAAGGTGGACCTTGTGCACATTAGAGTCCAACTTCGAAGTGTTACTTTTTACTTCGAAAGAGACAAAAATAACATCCAAATCCTCTGTAAAACAACCAGACGCACCTAAATAATTTTTTGAAGCTACAAATTATTTAAAAGAGTATGCCATTTTTGCTAAACGACATTGAGAAGAACCCTAAATATGTATCCTTGGTTTCGAAAGTAAAGTAGAAGAGCGGTGGTTTTCCAAAAGGTAACCGGAAAAGTAGCTGTACTCTAACGTTATATGCACAAAATCTTCAAAACAAAAAACGTTTTATATGCAGTCTGGTTATATCTTCTTATTCACGTTCTAGTTCGAAATGTTAGAATTGAATAGTTTGAAAATTAAATCCACAATCCTCTATCTACTATTTGAACAAAACGTATTTTTAAATCGTGGAAGAACGTTAGAACGATTTCATTATGTAGAAAATACGAAATAACTATAAAACAGTAGACCTAAAATATTATTGTCACAACTGTACAAACAATATCATCGAAAATAAAAATTCAAAAGTTAAGAACCGAGACTGAAAAATTATAAGATTATAACCTATAATTTTACCTTCAACAGATCCTTGCAGTAGAGCAATGGAAAATATTTCATGAAAACCCTTACAACTGACTATCACTATTATTTACTTATTCAGAATATTTATAGAAATGTTACTGTTACTGTACACCTTCGTGAAGAATCAGAGCAAATAAAATTGGAAACAGGCATCAAGGTGACCCTATCTACTGAACGTTTTCAGGTTTGTGTTGGAAAACATGTTCAGGCAACACTTACGCAACAGCGCAAATGTCTTATACATATGATTGAAACGGGACTTGACCTAATTCCACCTGATCCCATTGACAGTAATTACTAATCTTTCGATATAAAGCCAATGTGTCCATTTGTATATTTAAATTTAAATTATAAGTAAGTACAATTAACCTGACGCCAATAAACGAATACATTCGGCAGCGTGAGCCTGCGCTTTGTTGTTTGCAGTGTTTTTAGCGCGTTGTAGGGCGTGGTTTCAGAGCGCGAAGAGACACAATATTGATAGCCCCACGCCAGTTAGAAAAGACAGTACCGGTGGTACAGAAATTTTGGTGAGCATGTCACTCGAACAATCTGCCACGTTTTGTAAGATGTAGGCGCGGTGCATTTGATATGAACGTTAAAAGGTCTGCCGCACCAAGGAAGCAACGCCATCCAAAGCTAGTCATCTCCTTCGAGTAGCGTAAAAGTGCTTAAACCAGGTGTTAAACAGCTGTACAGGTTGGTGATATCCTGCCATTTGAGCATCCAATAATAGTCGGCGGCGACGCCGATTAAGTGATATTGTGCCTCAGTATCTGAAAGCGGTCTTGCACCTTACTGAAATGATTGTTTGGGCAACTGACGTCAAACAAAAACTCGTTACAAGTTACTCACACTAAAGTGAAAGGCAGCCCGATAAGTTTTGGAGTTGATTTAATGAGTTTAACATATAAATGCGTGTAGATATAGCTTTTGCGCGTTGATCGCCGTATCTAATTTAAATCCAACATGAGCAGGCATTTTCATTTATTGGGAGTCAGTTTATTCTGTTTTCAGTATTGCTTTATGTTAGGTAGTAAGAATTTAATATGTTGTTATAATACGCATTTGGGCGGTACCTTTTTAATTCATCGATGATTAAAAACATCGCACAAAAGAAAAACTAGTGAGTTTGCTGCAATTAAAAACTTGGCTACGCTCGCATTACCTTTTAAATGAATTCTTAACGATGCTGTACTTTTATGGCTAGGATACCACAAGTTCCTATTTTAAATCAACATCTCATGCACTAGCATGAAACTCTATACAAATATTTTATCTCAGGGTTCAAATATTGTAAAGGTTATTGCTTGACTTTTCATAAAATCTAGAATCTTGAAAGAACCAAATCATCTACTTTTGTAACAAAGGTTTAAAATTATATTAATACGGCAAAGAAACCTTGCACTTCCCACCTTTATGATACGCCCTTGGAAAATTGTCGCTACTGATGCTCCACTCCCGCCGACCGACGTGCGATATTCCAAGATGTCCGAATGTGTTCTCACTTCGAACCTCTTTCTGTGCAGTAGAGTCGCCAACCGGATTCCAGCTCACCCAAGGAGCTTATAGTCGTTGAAATGATTTTTTGTCTCACTAAGTTTTCACACACAGACAGTAAATGGTTCGCCGGAGTAAAAGCAGAAAACTGTAATAAATGGTCGACTGACCCACTTTTAATGCTTGTAAGATATTCATAACCTTACATACAACTTGACATATGTGCTTAATTGTAAAAATATTTTTAAAGCCTCGCGATGTGGATTCAACGTGTTCAATTTTAGGAATCTGCAATCGGGGATCAGAATTGGAATATATTTAAAATCTATACCCAACCGATTTACAGCCGCTGGTTGGAGAACGGTCATTTTTCATATGTTCTTCACACTTTCCCATAACAGAATTGTCTCTTCATAATATGTACCTTCTATTAAACTGTTTCTATCTGTATTATTTTGTCACTGATTTGCTCCCACGATTTGATGCATCGTTTCCAGTTCCTAGTGATAAGAATAACATTGTCTGATATGGCAGATCTATGATTTGACACACCACTGTAACAATATATATTCGTAAAAGTGTCTATCCCTTCTTCCGTGTTTTCGCAAATTTTGTTATTATTTATTAGATGCATCCAGACTTCTATTCATAGTAAATTTAGCGATGCTCCAACCTCCAACTTGAAGAACTAGGATTTTATGACTCGCCTTTCTTAACCCCCCCCCCCCCCCCCTCCATCTCTAAAATCTTTTAGCAAAGGCTTTTATCACTATACCCACATGAGTTGCAAAAATTGTGAATAATGCTACAAAAAGAAAGTCTGTTATAACTAATTAAAAAATAGTGTCGAATCGTTTTGACGTAGATACAAGAAACGATACTCGCTATAGTAAACCATAAATCTTGGAGAATTTGTAGTAATATTAATGCGTCACATTATTTTCAGGATAGCGTGTGGTTCATTTTGTTTCTTTATTCCACTTTTCAGTCCAGCTTTGTCTACAGTTAAGCTTCCCTTAGCTTGCTCTTAATAAATTTACCAGCATAACTAAAAGGAGTGCTAAGTAATGAATGGCATTGCATGAGTCGTAGCACACAATTTACTAAATGAAACAGTTCTGCTTAACACGTTTAACATTGATCGTTAGTGCGTGTTCTAGAGCATCCATAAATCAAGAAAATAAGTTTGCTCCGTTTTTCATGACCCACATGCACCAAACCCAGAATTTGAAGGGGATATCATGGAGCGAAAGAGATATCATGATTAAGTGCAGCATGTAATTATTGAACTTTAAAAATCACACTGGTATCGGTGGTTAAATACGCAATATTTGTTTTGGTAACCTACGAATTTTTAAAAAATAATTAGTGGATTGAACTTAATAAAGCAAAACTATTGTAAACCAAATATTTATTAGCATTAAGACTGCTGCTGCATCAAACTAAAGTCTGTTGTGGAAAAGTTTGTAAGTTATTACATGAACCACTATGTGACAGTGGATTGCATTTCAGGACTACGTACAGGAAGAGTGTTGCAGTATTTCTTACTGAAATGTCTTAATTAGATATTCCACAGATAAAGCAACTTGATGGTCGTTCGTTTTCTTGAAAAATAACGACGCTTTGTGTCAGGTCTTTTATCTATTTGCCTCTAATGACAGTTTTCAATCGATTCTATCTGTATGTTCACTACATTTCACTCTTTAAAATCTGATAAGGTTACTCTTTTCATATACGTTTCTTCAGATGTAAACCTTTTCGTCGTTAAAAATTGAAGAATAACTCGCTGATCATGCTTGGTCAATGAAGTTATAGTAAAGACAGTGTTATTATTCATTTGCGCCGCTTCCAATTTTGCATTCTGTAGTATTCATTCCACATGGTTACGCATTTCTTCGCGCGGTTGTCTGTGAGCACGCCGTTTGTATTTCCCGAGCTACGCCACGCCTGCGTCCTTGGCCTCGCGTAGATAAGTTTTAGGAATTGTAATTGTTTTGATACGCGTTTCTTTCCAATCTCGCTTGCGAACCGACAACATGCCGAGGTAGTAGTTAGAATTTCGTAGAATTAATTTTGGGCAGCCGTTAGTTTTGATGTTAATGTGAGCCTACGCTCTTGGAGTGTTTGCGAATTTCGATATCAGAAAGCTTGACTCCCACGCCGTTGACGGAATTTTCATGCTGCCACGTGTTTGCTAATTGCCTGGAAATTTGTCCGGGGTAAGTAAAGAGTTTGCTTTAAAATATTGTGTTAGTCTTGCATGCTATCGTGGATTCCTTCCTCCTTTATAGCACCTCGTGCCAGAGAGCCGATTTGAGGCGTTAGCTACAACTGGTTTTTCGCTTGAACATGCGGACGTTTCATGCGTTGGGATTTTTCTGAATCTCCGGACTCACTCTGACCCCTGCTGCAGATGTTGTTTGAGCGCAGGAGAGGATCTTATATGAATTACCTTTAGGTCTGTTTTGTCCCAGTATCGCACGGTGAAGTCCTCTCGAGCCACCAGATTCTGGCAGCTCGAATTTAGGGTCTTACGATTCCGAATATTATGACACCATTCGGCCGTGAGTTCGTGCCTGGAACCGTATTGTGCGTTTCCTCCGATGCTGTAAGCTTTGCCTGCCTTAAATCTATTTTAATGTGTATATTACGGCTATTGTTTTATTAATATTAATATTAATATTAATAACTGTGAGTATTATTTGTAATATTTGCCAAATCTAATTAGTCGTAGCAAGTAATGTTGTGGCCACTTACGATTCTGATGGTGGATGTATACTGTGATATTTATATGTATTGTGAATCTAAATTATTGCAAATTACACTGTGATATTTGCATTCTGGCTTTATTTGTTACTGCGACCTATACTTGAGTTGAGCTTCTCTTTCAGATTTATTGTGCTACCTGAGTTTACGTATTCTCGTTTGAATGCCTGGATACACTCGCTGTTATTTGATAAAAAATTCGTTGGCGCCCTTTTTGAATATTTAAAGAGCTGTACACACCGTCTTTGAAACTAGCTGGTCGTCCGAAAATTGTATCCAAATAGTCATTTTATGTATTGATTTTAAGAAAATAGCCAACGGAGATCTTTTTATGATAACAACAATCCCTAAAAATAATTTTAAAGCGATGCAATGGCAATAGGCTTATGATACGTGGCAATCGATTGCAACGTAGTAAATACCTGATTTATAAAACACGCTAAAGGCTAGGTCGTTTTCCAATCAGATTTTGATATTGATATTGTTACATTGTAGAGAGTGATTGGGGCTCAGCGAACCACAAAATCAGGAATTCGTGCAATCAAAGTAAAGCGTAATTTATAATGTTAATCGGGTCAGGTAGGAAACTGTTAAAGAAAAATAAATAATTGATAAGCTCAAGAATGAGGAGGAATCCCAAATAAACTGATCAAAAATGTTAATAATCAATATCTAAATTAATGGAAAATGTTGCAGGCTAGCCTAGCCATCTTCAAACGCAGCCGCGGTAGATGGCTAACTTAACCTCTTAAATTAACGACAAATGCCCTTCTACAGGGGTGACGACCACCACAGGTGTTGGTATGGTGGCCGGAGAGCGTAGATGAAACCAATGTCAGAGTGTGGCGTTTGAACCTACTACTTGCCCGAGCATAAACGCTTTACCTCTCAGCTACCCGTTCTCACTCTGTTAAAGCAAATTATATAAACTGATCAAGCTTTAGAAATTACCCGTCACTATTATTATAGAGCCAGTTTTTTTCCTGTTTTAATTTTCATCAGGCATCTTACCTATTTGATACAACTTCTCGTATTTGAGATTTTAAGAGAAGTATATCTCTTACAAAGAGATTTGAGGATTACTGTGAATTACTTCTTACAGTAATGTTATTACGTTTTAGCACGCCTTTTTGAAGTCCTTGAGAACATTGTATTGTTACCAGCAATTTTGTCAAATAGAAAACTGTAACCGTTGAAATAGAAGTTATGTCCAGTAATTAAAGTCGATGAAGCCAACCCCCACAGCTCAGTTCAAAGTGAACTTGCAGTCCTTCTTCTAAAGTTATTACTGGCAGTGTAGATCGAGACTGGTGAAAACCCCTTCTACCATTCTACAATAATTACAAGTGGCCATAGTATATTTAATGGAAGTTGCTCGAATCCGACATGCAACAGTTTTGGTGTGAGTAGGGTATTAACTTCGCCAATGTAAAATTAGCAAGGAAGAATGTATTGTATTCCAAATATCCAAGATAAAGTTACTTGCTGACTGCCACCTTCTAAGCAGTACATTGACTAATAGTGGATTTTTCAGGCAGCTACAGGTTTCTCCTCTAATTTTTTTCGTATGATGAAATTTTCAATGGCGATTAATTTCTACTGGATCAAGTTTTAGTGTTCCTTAAATATATTGTGATTGATAATGAACTGGACCAAAAGGGAGCAGAATGCTATTGATTATTAATACATTTCTGTGTAGGTCAAACATTTAAGGTTAACAATAGATACTTTCCATACCGAAAAAGAATTGCAGAACACAGTATTGTTTCCTCGTTTATTTCAAATAGTTTTATGAATAAATCTCATACGTCTTTGAGGAATGATGGCTTGAAACAGATAAAGATGAGTTTGTTGATTTTTTCCATGCAATTTGTGGAATGTGATACTATGAAGGTGATAGCTGATAAAATCGAAGTAGTTGGGTGAATACGCTGACAATGCTGCAGGATAATTGCACAAAGTTATTTTATATTTAACTTTTTCTCATTTAAAATAGGCCCATCTTCTTTTGAGCGGGTTTTAGGCATTACTTTTTGGTTCCTAAAGCCAAATTGAGGAATCCACTATGGATCGAAGGCACATATTCCGGCCCAAAATCAAAGGCTCTTATCTCTAATCTACATCCACTGCCACAATTTTAACATTTTATGCATCAATAAATTCTAAATTTTACTACCAAATAGAAGTTTATGTTTCGCAGGTCATTTGGATATTTTTCAAGAATGGCTACAACTTCTCAACTAGAAGCAAAAGCAAGAGCTAAAATATTACGGGTAAAGTAATGTCAGAACCATAAATAATAAAGTGGTTCGTGGTTGAGTTCAAGCGAGGTGGATTGGTGGAGTTCGTCTGCGAATTTATGGTGTCGCTGGCAGAAGATGAGGACTGAGTACGACGTTTGCTGGTTTCTGGTAGAAATAACTTTACAAGGAAGGAAAAAGCCGTGTAGCTGAAAGTGGTGCTGTTTTATCCAGGCAGGTAATCCTGATTTTGGGGTTCGTTGCGGTTCTTGGTTTCCAGACTGCCCATAAAAGCGGTGAAGTTGGAAGTAGCCTCTGCGAAACAGGACAGCTGTAACTCTATAGTTGTAGTTCGAGGATTGGTTGCCTTGCAGGCATAGTATTCGTCGAAAGGCGCTAATCTTGCATGGTGGCGTTTATATAGTGAACGAATGCACAAATACCTGAGATGAGCATTGTTTTATCATATGAAAATTAATAAATATAAGGATATATAGCTTACATGATTAAATAGATTGCAGTTGGTTGTTATCTTCAGTATTAAACGCAAGTGAGGTTAGTTCAAAGCATAAATACATCTTCACTTAAAATAATGCGAGAATTTTATTTGACCAAGTTTTTCACTGGATATAAGCACAGTTTAATAAAGTCATTATTTTACCCAAGTGTTAAAACCCAACCTTCATTTTAGTTACTCATGTTCTACGGAGCTAGGCAATTGAAATAGAAATATAACGATTCATAGTAAGTTAATCCTCTTCCATTAAAATTCAACATTCATGTTACACTATTCATAGTCTTGAAACGTAGCCTCAAACAAAACCTACGGAAATTTACAACTACAAGTGTCAATTGCTGGACTTCGTGTATCTCATTTGAGAAACATTTCTGCTATGAAAGGAAATGTTAGGTTGTGCTGCTTGTAGCTTCAAGATATTGTAAGTTAAGTGTAAGACTCTTGTAGTTTGATATATATTATGATGTTGGTTTCAGGCAGTGCACGTTGTACCGACTTCAATTACAAGTTTCGAACAACGTCGAAGTTGATGAATCAACGTAATTAGTCAGGTTAATGCATACGAAGTGCGGAATGCTTTTTATTTATGCAAGCACACTAGAAGTTATAATTTCAAAATTGCAAATGTTTGAAAGGTTTTTCAAATAAAATGAACCAAATGGCCTATATACAGCAAACAAATTGTTCCTTTTTAATTCCTTCCTTTAAAAGACGGTGGAATCGTAAAATAATCACCTTTCGAGATTTTCGTGGATGGTCCCGTTTCAAGGACCCTAGATGACGAAAAACATGTTTTCTCGGTTCCGTCTGTCTGTGAGTCTGCCTGTTAGTCTATCTGTTGCCGGTATAGCTCAAAAGCTATTTTCTGGATGAGAACGATATTCTGCATGCGGATTATATGTCTAGATAACGCCGTTTGTATCTTTTGTACATAATTTTGAAAATGTAAATTTTTCTTTGATATTTGCAATATTTCTAGTTTAAAAACTTCCACCTCTGAAAGAAGTTCCGAGTAAAGCCCTTTACCATTTTTTCATTGCTTATATATTTTCGTCTATCGACATCCGCAAAAATACTTTGTCTTATAAAATCTCGCTGTCACTTTTGAATTCACAATATTTTAACTAAAGCTTCTAAAATTTCTACTGCTTCAGGGCCGATTAAATTGAATAAAACCATAACTTGCCTGATGTCGATATAAATACCTACCCAAGTATTTTTTAGTAGCTTTTGACCGAGTTTTGTAGATTAGTGGTTACCACATCTGCTTAGCATTCGGGAGGTCGCGGGTTCGATTCCCGTGGCCGTCTGCTGAGATTCAGGTTTGTAGGTGGTTGCTCTGCGTCAACAGAGTGCCTTCTATGAGGCGAATGCCTAGAAAATTTAAATATCTCCTAGGTAGGTTCGAAACTATGAAAATGGCTCAAGAATAAAGCACCCTTAGTTTTTAAAATAGACTAAAATGTTATTTGAAAAAGCTGCTTACAATTAAAATTAGGTGTCAAATATAAAGTCACAGCCACCTGCTCTAAACAACAATTTTTACTGATTTTCTTATGCTTCCACTACCCTGCGAATTACCAAACGTGATACTTCAAAGTTTATTTATTGACGGATACGATAAGAGTGTATTCTCGAATTTTAGTGTCGTTCACTTAACATGGTATTTATGTGACCCGAAGTTGATGCTAAAAATCTCATATTTGTGTCAATAAAAACAGGTATCCTACAAAAATTAATAATACGTGATCCAAACATCAACAGCAATTCAAAGCAATTATAATTTTTAATAGAAATGTTATAACAAATATTTCCAATTAACATTATTTCATATTTTGAAAAATAATGGTACTTCATTCTTGAGTCATTTTAATATTTTTGAACCTCCCCGTATACGAAAGGGGATATTTAAATTTTGGCAAGTGCATTTTTAGTTTGAGAACAAGCAGGGTTTTTTATAAAGAGTGATTTTTTTGAGACGACAAAATTAACAATACACGTGTGCTTACGGCATTTAACAAAACTTGTTTTGTTGAGATGCTCATAACTAGAGCTATATTTTGAATTTTGAAATGGGGATAATTACTGTCACAGCAAAAATATATAACAGCTAATAATAAAAATTCACAAGGGAATAAATCAGCTCAAGCTTAAGTACATTTTCATGTTGCTGGAATTAATATCGTCCCATGTGTGTTACTTCTCACATTTAATGATGTTATAGTATTAGTTACTTTCCTTATATAAGTAATTAAACGGAAGCAATAAATAATATGTATAAACGTCATCTCCAACGTAAACCGCCTTTGTTGAGTATTAAACTCTTCACTTGGTCTAATTCGGTAGAAAGGGAGACATACGTATGTTATTACTAATTTTAGGTAAAATTCGTTAACTTACAACATAAGTATCCAGCTGACCAAATAAACCGCGACCATTTTAGAATGTTCCTACGAAGAAAATCCCTTCAAAATTGTATGTCTAATCACTTTATGGCGTTTGCGCTTGCAGAAATTAAGTTTACACATAAATTATGTGCTAAAATTGGAGAACCGCCAACTAAAATTACAATTGACACCTGACCTCCAGCGCACCGAGACTTGTTGGTAAGAGCAACGATCCAGCGATACACGAGCAGCGGACCATGGCGTATACCTACCTGAATGCCCCTCAGGTGACACTTCAGATAGTGAAGACCAGAAGGTTATAAGAAGAGGATGCTTTACTTGTTGAAGGCAGCGACTTATGAGACCAGACCCAGATAGAAAATCCAGCAGCCACAAAGCCCCTGGGGCTGAAACCCAGCCGCCTACAGCGAGAGAATGTTGTCTAGTCGAGCCCTTTGAAGCCGAAGCCGCCACTATCTCCGTCTGATTCTGTAACGAGAGTGTCCGCCAGAACTGAAACCCAAAGCCCTGTTTCCCTCAAATTAAATGTGTCCGCCGCACCGATCCGTACCTCGCCTCACCCTGAAAGGCTATCCGCCGTTGGTTCTAAATACTTAAGTCCACGGACTTACGAGATAAAGCCCACCAGAGCACAACCACTGGCACTGTGCTGAACCTGAATCATCCCATTGGCCCGCCAATTTTCGGTACCAGGAAATACCTCCAAACCTGCTTCTATACGACTTCCGGTTCGCCGATTTCGCTATCGAAGGATTTCTTTAAAACCAGGTTCTAAATTTCCCCTCTGATCCGTCGATTTTTAGTATGAGATGTCAAGGTGAACTTTCGTGAAAAGCCGGATTCAAGCCAAACGACCACCGTAGTTTACTAAAGGCATAATTTACGTAAAGCAAAGATGCAGAAAGTAGCTATCACCTCGAAACCTATTCACACGGGTCCCAGAAATAGGCGTCTATCAACTTGTATTTGTTTTATTTTATTATTACATTGTACATATGTTTTAATCTTAAGTTTATTTACAAAAATGAAATATAATACTAGAAACATATTTAAGTTTTCTAAAATGTTCTGAATGTAATCAATCGCAGCAGACAACATACCCTTGGGTATTGAGCTACTGGACGATAAATATGCAGATAAAAGCAATTACAATTGTTTAGAATTTTAGGTCTTTAATAAAAACTTACCTGTGTTTTTTTTATACCAAGTATACCAGAAAGATCACCACTTTGTAGTAGCAGAACTTGTAAGTTATTAAGTACTCTTCTTAATATCAAACGTCAACTAACCTAAATTTTATTTCAGTTCCCCAGTCCACCAAATGATTTTCTCAGAATATATATTTTTCTGCTACGGACTTGGTAAGTGAAAATGATTACTTTAGCAATGCACAAATAATGGTAAGTGATACATGTGGGGATCATTTCTTGCGAAGGGCGTAAGGGTCGCTAAGTGCATAAGTGCTGCTAGAAAATTACTACATGACATTGAAAGTGGCATGGATAACACCTGTATACAGGGTGTCTCAAAAAGAATGGGACACCGATTAGCCATAGATTCCTTACGTCATAATAAATCGATTAAACCTAATATACCTTAGTACAAAGTCCCTTCAGTAAGAAGTTATAGGGCCTTGAAGTTCAATTTTTTTATTTCTTGTTTTTTTGTTAATTTCCACAAATGTAGAGAGATGTAGACTTGACTGTAAAGGGCACTTTACCTAACTTTCAAAACTTTTTTAGCTCTAACTTCGTTATAGGTAACATTTTTTTAAATTTTAGGTTATTTTCTGAAAGTAAGTATGTATACCAAAATTCAAATTGATATCTCTACATTTATGGAAATAAACAAACAAATAAGAAAATGAACTTCAAGGCCCTATAACTTCTTACTGATGAGACTTTGTACTAAGGTATATTAGGTTTAATCGATTTATTATGACGTAAGGAATCTATGGCTAATCGGTGTCCCATTCTCCAGCAAAAGCCAGTAAATGGAACAGAAGAAGAATGGAATCAATTAAAAGAAATAATAACAAAAAGTGCAATGAAGATAGAAATGAGAAAATAAACAAGACAGAAAGATTGTTTTGACGAAGAATGTATGGAAGCGATAGAGGAAAGAAGAAAGATACGATTAGAACACATGAAAAGAGGATCGCAAGAATTAAATGAGAAGTATAGAGCAGCAAAAAAAGCGCAGGATATTTGCAGAGAAAAAAAGAGGAAGGCAAAAGAGAAAAAAATAGAAGAAATAGAGAAGGCATTCAAGAACAAAAATACAAAAGCTATGTACAGAAATATAAAAGAAGAAAAAAATGGTTTTCAAAGACAGACGATAGGCCTTAAAGATGAAAAAGGTAAACTATGCATGGACGAAAAAGAAATGACAGAAATATGGGCCAGACATTTCGAAAAAATACTAACGGAAAAGGAAGCGAATGTCGAAGATCAAAACCAAACACAGCAACAGCAGGAAAACCAAGTACAAGAACCGACCTTCGAAGAATTTATGGAAATAATTAGGAATAAAAAATGGCAAAAGTACGGGTACATACAAGATAAAGATGGAACTAATCAAATGTGCAGATGCAACGGTATTAGAAAGAATATATAAGTTAATAAAAGAAGTGTGAATAAGAAAAGAAATGCCGGAAGAATGGACCAAGGCGCTCATTTGCCCCATCTCCAAAAAAGGCAATAGGAACTTAGCAGACAATTACAGACCAATAGCACTGCTTAATGTGGTCTACAAAATTCTCTCACAACTGATAAACCGAAGACTGAAACAAGATGCAGAACATAAAATCGGCAAATACCAGGCAGGCTTCAGAAATGGAAAATCGGTAATAGACCAAACCTTTATACTAAAACAAAGCCAAGAAAAATGCAGCAAAAAGAATATTCCAATACATACTCTTTTCATTGACTTCCGCCAAGCATATGATAAAATAAAAAGAACAGCTATACTCAAGGCACTAAAAGAGCTGAAGATCTCAGAGGAATTAATAGAAATGGTCCGCATGACATTAACGAAAACAACCAATATGATAACTTTCAGAGGACAACAGTCCAGGGAGTTCAGGAGTAATTCGGGACTAAAGCAAGGAGATCCCCTCTCGACAACCATCTTCAACATTGTGTTGGAAAAAGTAATGAGAAAAAGTGACATAAATTTAGAAAGTAATATAATAAACGGGCCATACCAAGTGTTAGCATATGCAGACGATCTGGTGGTATTAGCAAGAACTAAAGAAGAGCTCAAGGAAATAATAAAAAACTAGAAGAAACAGCAAGAAAAGTAGGCTTAATAATAAATGAAGAAAAAAAAGCTAAATACATGGTGTTAGGGAACAGAAAACAGGGGGAAAACCAAAATGTTACCTTTAAATCAAACAGTATAAATAAAATATACAAGTTCAATATCGTAAACAGTGTGGTGTACCCCGGGTCAGAGATAACAAGCGAAGGAAACCAAGGAAGCGACATCAAGAGGAGAATAACTATGGGCTCAAGATGTGCTGGAGCTCTTAACAATTTACTGAAGGACAAAAATATACAAAGAACGCTGAAGTTAAGAGTGTACAGAACGGCGATCAGACCTGTGGTAACCTTCGGGAGTGAGACTTGGGTACTTACAAAGGAAAATGAAAAAAGTTTGGAAATCTGGGAAAGAAAAGTATGGCGTAGAATACTGGGAGGAATAAGAGAAGGGGACACATGGAGAAGAAGAACAAACATGGAACTAAGTGAAATCTATAAAGAACCCAGTATAACAACGATAGTGAGACAAAATAGACTGAGATGGCTAGGCCATATAGAAAGAATGAAGGATGACGATTGGACAAAAAAAGCATTAAACAAAGAGGCGGAAGGAAGTAATAGAAAAGGTTGACCCAAGAAATCCTGGTGGAGTGAAGTACAAGAAGATATCAAAAGTTTTGGACTCACAAACTGGAAAGAGAAGACAAAAGACAGAAGAGTATGGAAGAAAGAAATAGAAGCCATAGGCCTCAAGGTCTGAAGTGCTGTGTTATATATTCTTTTTGAGACACCGTGTATATGCGCAAGCTCTTTATTGAGTTCGGGGATTTTAAAGGTCTTACTTTTATAATTTAGCGGCACATTCAGTAATAAATCAGAGTCCTCTCTTTGTTGTAATAGCATCCATCACATATTGCTCAATAAGTTAACGGATTGCATGTACCTTAGCTTATAGAATGCTTGAAAGTTAAGTTCAAAGTTCGTGGATAAACAAATTTATTTCGAGTTCCATAAAAAGAAATGAAAACGGCAAAAGAAGAGCAAAAACAGGTAGTAGTTCGCCAGACTACGCAGAGACGGGTAATGAATGCGACAATGACTTTTTCATCTGGGAACACGGAGGGCGTAAGCGGTTGTTCAAACCAGACAATAGTGACAAATTGGCATCTGCCGGACAATGAGCTCGCTGGCTCGTGGTTTAAACCTTTTGTCATCCGCGTTACAGATGGCAGATTACTGTAAATTTGATGCATTATCTGAAATTGGACTTTTTCAGATCGGTGCGAAGTTGCGGCGGTTTTTACTGCACAAGTTATGGACGCATTAAGGCCCCGCAATGCAGATTACGGCTTGTTTTCTTATAATATTAAGCTACGTCCTACAATATATCACGATAATAGCTCATGAAATTTTAAAGCTCATAAAATGAGATACAGCGTAGACGTATCCCCACCGCTGTTGTCTGAAATTTTATGCAACCTAAATTCTCCACCGGAGAAGGACGTAATTATACAACAACATATGAACTGTGTTTTGTTCTTTTCAGCTCCAGCAGAACCGCTGAAAACCGAGTGCATCATGGAGGCGAATTTAATTATTCCTCGTACAGCATTGTTTGGCTCGAAGAATTGATTTAACACCTTGCAAATATTCACAACCCACTGCTGCGATTCCCCCAAGTGCTACAAACTGAGAAACCTAATAAAATCAGTGGAACTACAGTTTAGAGGTAATCCTGGGAGTTAAACGAGTTTGTGCGGATTTTGGCTTTAGTTCGCATAATTCGGCTCAATATTCATTGAAAATTGATACTGGCAAACAATTTAATTTGCTCGGGATTATACCCATTCAGTTCGGAGATTAGTAATTGGCGTATAAATTCGCGATTATATTAAAATAGAGTTGTGGGGCAGGCTAAATTAACAGAATTGTAGTTAAATTTAAAATATTCGAAGTATCCACACCTATGCTTGGGTTTGTTGCATTTACTAAACGGGGCAAACAGTCGTTTCTAATTAAAGTGTTATAAACAAATCGATCTAGCGAGAGTATTACTAATTATAGATGCTTTAGAGCTGTTGTTTTTAACATTTCGTTGCTCATGAACACGAATGTATTGGATAATGGTTCAAATTTAGCTTACTGCCATAGAGACTATTTATTCCTGCAACAAACGTTTATTGAATGTAAACCTCTTTTAAGACCTGCAATAGGCTGAACGATTCAAGAGGCGCGTCTTAATCTGAAAGCGCAAGGCTTGGTAGGTACGGGAATAAGTTCTTACTATTAATTGTGTTGAGCACTACCATCGTGTGTTGTCTGTCGGTGATGTTATAATGTTTCACCCCCTTGCTAAGAGCGTTATTAAATTATACCCCGGGTTAGCTCAATCGGCGACAGGGTTCGCTCAAACTCAAATATATATAATCAGGAAAACACCAGGTAAATACCATGAATATATTGTAGATGACTATAATACAAATTAAGCCATAGGTTTAGAATTAACTAAATTGTACATTATGAATTTCTTCTGGGGGGTCGTGTTTCGTTACTTTCTGGTGAACTGCAACCCTCCTGGCAGAGCTGTTCGGCAGACGGTTACAACGGGTGATTTAGCAAGCTTCACAGGTAATTTCGGACCACAGCCGTCGGAGGCGACGGACCGGATAAGCTCCAAATCCCAGTATTGTTTGTTTTTACAATGCTGGAATCAACATAAATCAGGCAGATATAAGTGATACCTGCCCCTCAGTGTTGAGATAGGAGTGTCGGCGGGCCTTGCAGGTGTCCTAAAAGATCGTAGCGTATCCGTCGGAGTGACGGCGCTGTGAAATTCGGCCTGGACTTATTACTAAAAGTTTTAGCGGGCAGCGAGCATTGACATCCCGGCGGCTAGCGAAGATTTTCCCCGCGGTCGATCCCAAAGACGGGTTCGGAGACCGTCTCTAAACGTTCAGGGCGGACCCTTCAGGTAGGTTTATGTATGCGGCTATAGAGCTCAAACCGCATTTAGGCGGAACGTGTAATTTTGATTTCTAGGAACAATGTTATTAAATAGTTTTGGGACTATTATAGTGGCGGATTGTAATACGGTTTAGAGGTTAGAGTGAAACAAGTTAGAAGGCTGGCAGTTACCGTCTCAGTCTAATTGCAGGTCAGGTTTACAGGTTAATAAGTTAGGAGGTTAATAGTTACCGTTTTACTCTAACTTCAGGTCAGGTTTATAGGTTAATAAGCTAGGAGGCGGGCAGTCATCGTCTCAATCTAACCTCCGGAGAGGAGTTTGGGACAAGGGGAAGTCCATGAACTCAATATGGGATTATCTCAAGCCGTGTTTACTGGTCGCGGAGTTTCTTATATACCCTTCTAGCGGATTTATCGATACAGCGGGTCTGGGAAAACTTTGAGTGGGAAACGACGCGGTCGTTCATTCAGCACAACTGCGCGCATAGCGGGAGCCTTCGCATTAGCGGAAAACTGAACGCCGGATAGATGTAATTTTCAATTACGCCATGCATAAATTAATACATTATTTAATAATTAATTATAATTTATGCGGAAGCTAGCCTTGCAATGTAGTGAGAAAATTACACTATAAGAGCCTTTCTATCGGCATCAAGAGATCTTTGTGCTCAACGTGACAAGTTGACTTACCTATTCTGAAAAAGCATACTGCATTTTGCTTCACCGCAAAGAAAACGGTATGAATTTTAATAGGGCTGTACGAAACACACCAAACTAAATACAGTTCTCGGCTAGTACGCCTGCAAATGTCGAGACCCGCAATAAATTATCTTTAAAAACTTTACCTACACGTGTGACGTCACACGAAATACCAATTAGGAAAGTCAGCTCTGAGGGCCCAATAGCAGGTCAGCAACCGATTACAAATAGCGCACCACAGACGGGAAAATGCACTAAATTTGGCCCGTCAAATTGTCGATTCTGAAGATGTCTGGTACAAAACCAAAAATTAAGTTCTTTGATATGCTAACGGCAGGTGAACAGAACATCAAAAGAAGGTAATAGCTACGGGACAGTAGATTCGATGAAAAAGGCAATGTGTGCCACAAGAGCCATCAAAAATTCTGCAACGCGGCAAATCACACCGCACTAAGGGCAAGATCCCGAACTTTACCTTATGCAGTTATTGCTACATTATTTCGGAGAATTTATAAGTGTGCTGGGTTGCTTAGTTCTGGTAGCTTGTCAGGTATATTTTCTGTTTATTGAAAGTCACTGGTTGTTGAGTTGAAATAAAGCGAGGAAAGTGTCAAGCGATGTGAAAACAGGGTTACGGAAGCTACATGTCATGCGGCCAAAAAAGCCCAGTGCTTACGAAAATAATATTTAATTTTAAATTAACCTACTTTTGCGGATGACAAAGCAATCCTGGTGAAACATAAAGACCCAGTAATAGCCGCAAGAGCGCTACAAAATAATTTAAATGACATCGCAAAATGGACCAAGAAGTGGAGAGTTAAAATAAATGAGTCGAAATCTTTTCACATTACGTTCACAAAGTGTAGAGGCAAGGTACCACAAGTGTTCATTAACAACAATCCATTACCCCAAGTAACAGAGGTCAAATATCTCGGAATGCACCTTGACAAGGGGTTGACATGGAAGTCACATATTTGGAATAAAAGAAAACAACTTGGCACCAAATTCAGCAAGCACTACTGGTTACTGGGAAGAAAATCCAAATTGTCACTCAGAAATAAATTATTAGTATACAATGTAGCGTTCAAACCAATTTGGACTTATGGTATTCAACTCTGGGGAACTGCAGCCAACACCAACATCCAAATTATCGAAAGATTTCAATCAAAAGTTCTACGTGCCATGTGCGACGCGCCTTATTTTGTGAGAAATGCTGACATATTGTGTGATGTGAAAGTGGAAACAGTTAAGGAAACTATTAGAAAGTTTAGTGAAAAATATCTGAATAAACTAGAACATCATATTAACGTCTTAGCAATCAATATTTTGGACAATAGTGATAACATCCAAAGACTTAACAGATTAAAGCCCCTTGACCTGCCAAATAGACTCTGAGCTGTAGTTAATGTGTATAGTATTATTATAGATATAAGCAACAATTAAATTTTAAGATAACACTGAGTTAAGGTCACTGGACCCTAACTCACATGTATACTAGTCAACACACAATATTCACATATCAAATTTGCTTATTGTAAGTCTTTATAGATTGCAAATAGTTAATAAATTAATTAAAAAAAAAAAAAAATTAACCTAAAAGTTTGTCATTTTACTAAATAGCAACCTGATTTAAGGCCAATAAAAAAGTCACATTCAGTTCGAAAATGAACAGCAAAATAACCTAAAACTGTGTCTTAAGGTATCAGAAGCAATTGAAAAACTCAGGATTTCATAAGAGCAGGAAATAGCAGTTTTTTTGATTGGCAATCCAAATTTTTTAAAATGGAGACAAATGATGTCAACAACCAGTTAGAAAAGATACCAGAAAAGCTACGGGGGCTACATAGACCATCGGGCAATAAACAATAAATAAAAATAGGATGAAGCAGTTTATAACCGATGCAAACCTGTACATTGAGCACGTACTGTTCTTGATATCTCTCTCGCATTCATAAGAGCAAATGTACATATTCTCCGCTTTCTTTATTCTTTGTGCATCTCAGGGTCCAAATGTGTATTCAGTGCGATCTTGAATTTTGGAAAGCTTATTATAGCTGAAAATTCCATATGATTCTGTCTGGAATATGGTTTTAGTAAATACTGTTTCCACTAATTGGTCTCATTGCTTTTCCGGCCGTAAGGACATCAATAGTGCTGAATTGATCATTGAAATAAGTTTTGCCTTTGTTTTTATTTTGCAATACGATTGAAAAATATTGCTTACGATTATGATATAGTAAGGCCCATAGCCCCGTATCTGAAAGACAAAATTCAAAAAGTGCAGTTGAGTGTAGAATGTCAATAATCTCTGCATAACAAGGCTTGTTTGGCGCGCGACCAGCTGATTCAGGGACTCACATACTGGGCACGTCATTCAAGGTGCAGTGGGGCAGTGTGGTTTATGATATATAATTTTACCTCTATATCATTTATTAATTTATTACTGTATAAGTAAACTGTAATACTAGCTCCCAAAGCACAGTGTTCTTCTTCATCCCACAACTCCCAGGTGGAGCAAAGGGCGTTTTTCGGCGTTTCGGGTAGAAAGTTTTAGGTGGTAGAGTTTCTAGCTCTACTTAAATCGGGTTCGAAAGCACAGTCTACCACTACGTGCCCGATGCGACAAGTTTCAGTTGCTAGTTTTATCTGCCCGCTCTGCTTTGCATCAGCCGAGTGTGACCTCTCTGGTCCTTGAATCACTGTCGCCAGTTAATTACTGCATCCAGCTAAGTTGAACGTATTATATTAGTTAAGTAATGCATGTGTAAATTACCACAAACCTTGAGTATGTTATATTAACTTAAGCTATGCATGTTGTGAAATATTTAGGCGTTAAGCGGGCGTAAATTTTAAGTGTACCCTAGCTGAGAGTACAGGACGCCTTAAGGCAATAGGTTACTAATATTGTTTTCTCTTTGAAGTTGTACTACATGTCAGCACTTGATAGAGTTTTCTAATTACTAGGCGAAACGTAATGTGCACGAAAAATGCTTAGGTTTGTTGGTTGTGGTCCCACTTCTCAGCCGTAATCGACGATAAATTTATTTCTCTTCGATTCGAATACGCATACAGCAAAATGTGCTGGTGGCATTTTGAAGTATTCTGATAACTTATTTGATAAAAATAATAGTTGTTGAACCAATATCTAGTAATCTCCGTTGGTTTCTTCTCAGCCAAGAGTAACATTCTTAATTTAAGGCTTTGCAGATAGTAGTCATGATCGCCTATATGCTGAAATACGACTATAATTTTTTTATCAGAATATTCGCATTGCGCACTGCAACCACTCACCTTTGAAAAACAATTCTGACAAATCTGCAACCACTATTTTTATCTAAATTTGCATATGTAGTCACCGTATGGCTGTAAAATCTTAATGAAATATTTGTTTAAACTACAGTTTCAGTTACTTTCTTTCGTTGCTAATAGATCTTAATTCTTAAATAACTATTTATTTTCAGTGGATCTCTAACTTAGTATTTGCTTGAAATTGAAACCTCACCTTATAATGCTTCCGTAGTAGATTGAAGAAAGTTTTAGAGGATTGGAATTGAGGTGTAGTTTCGGTTTGATAGGTGATAACACTAATTTAATTTTTTCTTGAACCGGAAACACTTCCTCTCCGAATAATCGTATTTAAATGAGCGAATAGATCTGACACATAATTTACCTGGAATTATTGTTTAGTAAAACAGACGACTGTGCACGAAAAATAATCTCGTCCCTTGGTGTTAACTATCTATGGCCCTGGAAAGCTACTCAAAAATTCTTCGATTTAGTAACATTCTTAATAAAATTGAACGTTAGCCCCAGAAAAGAGAAATATTTCTCAACTAGCTGACCCGCCAAACGTTGTTCTGTCCAAAAATAATTTGTCTCTGAAACCCCGTTTCACCACTGTAAAGTTTTAATTTTATGTCATGTCCACCGTTTTGGACTTAAAACTAAATGCCATTTTCGCAGTCAACGTCCTAAAAACCTCAATAACGACACCCATATCGATTTTTAAGTTTATTTACCCCATTTCACCCCCTAAGGGGTTGATTTTCGGAAAATCACGAAATACGTGTTTGCTTACTTGTTTTAGGAGTATTCCTACGACGTTTCAGGTCGAAATGTCTATTTAATATTATTGTTCCATACAAAATTGGAACCTCCATTTTACTCCTTTAGGGGTTGAATTTCGAAATATCCTTCCTTATTCCTTGTATACATAATAGTTGTGACCTACCCGGCGTTGCCCGGGCATAATACCTGAACCTATGCGTGTATGTTTTGAAACATGACTTTTCCATTGTTCTATTCCGGTTTTTCCATCCTGAAAACAAATCGATTTTTCCGACTTTTCCACTGCAATTTTCCCATTTTTCTCTTCGAAAAGCCAATCAGAAACGAAAACATACGATATGCCATACAAAAATACCATACTAAATCATCTTTCTGATTTTCCGGATTTACCGACTTTTCCGGTGGATTTTTCCAAAATGTTCTTTCATAAAAACCTTGTCCTGAAAATTACGAACACAACAACAAAAATGAGCCAAACCACTCGAGCCGTTCTCCAGTGATGATGTAACATACAAGCGGCAATTTATTTCTATTTACATAGATTTGGATAGGCTAACAGGCTTATGTGCAAAAAGGGCTCATACCACCACCTCGGATTGAAACAGGCAACTGGCCTTACATAAGGAGAAGAAGAAGAAGAAGAAGGAGAACGTTTTTATTGCATCATTCCGTGTGCCTTTCAGCTCTTCTGCTACTTTTAATGGGTCAATTATAACAACTCACTGATGGTATAATACCGCGAATCCGCACTATAATTTTTACAGACTTTGCACATACAACGTGTACGTTATAAGCTATCTATGTCAATCCCTAACATATGAAGAATTTATCTTGTTAAACATTTCTTCAGTGGTGGTACGGAACGAAAATATTCTTATACAACTGTTCTCATATACTCCTACCTGACATGGCTAACTTTTCTTACCAGCCCTTCTTTAATATTCCATGAAATTTGATCAATTTCATTCGTCACCATGATCGTGGCAGGTAGCAGCCAAAGCCCAGATCTTTACCAATTGCGTAAAGTTCTTGCTTGAGTGCTCCGTTTTCAGATATATTCGTAATTTTCATTGTTCCATAGGTTTTCTGGGTGGCTACATTTGATTTTATTGAACTGTACAAGTGTATCCCCCTATTAATAAATACCATATGCATCATAATCTTCGGTTTTAGCATGACTTCAGAGGAAACGATTACGAATTCTGGAAACTTCTGCCAAAGACATTCACTGTCGAGACTCCACATGTACGGAAATTAAACAATAGTAAAGAATTTTAAACACGTGCTTAACCTGATATTATTCAAGACTTTAGTTGATTCATATGGCAAGTTTGCACACGTCTTTCGCGAAATTTAAGTCCAAAATTTAGTATAGATGGAAAGTCTGCAGCAAGTACCCTTCAAAATAAATGTATGAAAGATTCAAATGCATCCAGAATAAGGTTATGACTAAGAAGAGACTAGATACACTTATTAGTCAATAGAAGACATTTTAACAAAGGGCAAAATATTTTTTTCAACAAGATCTAAAAGAGTTGTTAAAATGTTGATGCTCGTTAATGTGATAATGCATGACAATTTTTACAGATGCCAACCTGTGCTTAATGTTGTCCATGTACAATTATCCTTTACTTAATTTATTTGCACCCCAATCCATGAAATATATTTTGCATCCAGAATATACCTACGTCAACTGATTTATAGGAAAGTCAGAACAATAAAGCTCGCAAACATTGATGTGTCGGTTTAATGGAGCGTTTTTATAGTATACACGACGTGGTCAGCGCAATCTTCTGAACCAAATTCAATAATCATTATTTGCCGTTTTGTTTCCACCATTCCCGTATCACTTAACTCCGGGTGCCGCCAAACAAAATGTTGGCCGCACATTGACGAAAGCCAATTCAGGTCGGTGTAATTAAATTCCTGAACAGCATGCAATGCTGGAGTTGGAGGAACTTTTTTTATGGCGCCAATAACGGCGAGCTGCGCAAGTTTCTCAACAGCCCCGTTTTTGCCCACATCAAATATCTCACGAGTGCCGCAAATTGAACGCTTGCAATAAATATATGCAGCTTTATTGCTGTACCGGGCATTTGAAACTTTACCGATGTGAATTATGGGGAGTTTCAGAGAAGAAGAATCTCCTTGACCCATTTAACAGCGATTTGAATATCACAAAACGCGTTTTATGGCGGATTTTTTATTGCTGCTGTATAATATTCATAGATATAGCAGTCAAAAGCTATTATGTGCTGCATACCTGCTTGTTTTACATACATTTAACAACATGATCTTATAAATTACCGTTTGCTGGTGCTTAATATTTACATATTTTACTTGCTCTAGACCTAGAGCATAAATTAAACCCCTAAAGTTGCCAATCGGTTCTTAGAACAGTAAAGTCCTTCATACTTCCTACACTTCGAATGGCAGTTTATCTTCTAATGGAAATTTATAGCCTGAGTAGATACTTCGATAGCGATAAAAGTGTATTAAGGTAGCTCGTGATTGTTGACATCTCTGCTTCACCGCAATAAGTTCTCTTTGAATTTCAAGCAACTATATAAGCTTGACGTGGCTGAATTGGCGGAAAGTAAATATAATAACTTATTCTGAATTTGCTAAGGTCGATTCATTCAGTAAATTTTGCATATACACAATTTATATCCAATTCAGTTACCTAAGGCACATGAAGTCATTCACCCAGCTACATTATGAACTTGAAGTATTTCTCAAAGGTTTCTTTGGAAACACATAGATAAATATTGCATATTAATAATTTAAAAAGCAAAATTTTGGTTCTTAGCAGAGTTATAACAATGCACTAGAAAGTTGCATTTTTTATGCGCCAGCGGGACAAATTATATAGGTATATACCAATCTTAGAACACAAGAAAATTATAACACAAAACACAACACAAACTGTATCATTACACAAGTACTTAATGTAGGTACGATGAGTCTACGACATGTTTACTGCTGACGTAGAAAAAACATAAATTTGGGATAAAATAAATATTAGGAAACAGTATACTGTTGTAAAATTGACTTCGCTCAGTTATTAGTATTTGCATAATTATGGGCCTTTGACTAAACCAACCACTGAAATATAATACGTTCTAAATATTTCTAGAATTAAACCGATCCCGAAGTTAATTTAAGGGACCGGGGGTGGTTTTAACGTCCTCGGGGTTTGAGCAGATAGCGGCTGAGGTACATGTGTGGACGTGAAACCTGACCCCACCGAGAGTGGCATTTCGCTGTGAAAACTATTATGTGTTTTTGAAGTGACTTGTGGTAATTACGTGGACTAATCGAAATGATGAAATAATGAGGTTTGTACTAAATGCAATTTCTTCATTAGCTTTGCAGAGGAGCTTGTATTCAGTTTCATGGTACAGCTGAGTTGAACACTGTTTGTTTGTTGATATTGATTGTAGAGAGGTTTGTTGTTTGGGCCGTTGTTCATAGTTTATTTTTGGGTTGGTGACCACCCAGATACCGCAAAGAGCGCTGTCGTCCCTGCATTAGGGATCATCCGGCAAGATGATTCCTGGTCCATGACCTGATAGTAGTAGTAGTAGTATTTTCGGGGAGACTCATGTCTAGCAAGTAGGTCTTTATTGGCCTTTTTTGCCAACCCCGTGGACAAGGTCTAGGCATGCAGAGTACCAGGAACCTTAGTCCTACTTAGAATTTTGCCGAGACTAAGGAGTTCCAACCTTAGTAAGGAATCTTTTACATGCTACACATCGTAGTAACATGGGACCCATGGCGTTACACCACTTCCGAATGATGGTATTCTGTAGATGCTTTCATCCGCATTTTTTATTTTTAAAAACCTCACAGGGATCGGGGATCGAACTCTCGACTCTTAGATCAGTAGCCAGAATGCTTACCACTGAGCTATGGAACCCGTCCCACGACCTGATAAGCATCTAGCTTATCAGTGATTCCAGAAAACGCGTTTGGATAGCCGGAGATGCCAGTTTATCACAAATGCCTTATGATTTCGGTCTTTTGCGAAGTCGCCAACTGCAAATGCATTTGCATATCACACTGATATGAGTTATAGCTCATTGGTATAGTTGGCATTCGACTAATACGCACTAGATTTGGTAAGCATCCGCATTAAGGGATTTTACAGGTAAATCACCGGCAGCGCACTTGAACACAGCACCCCTGCCGAGATGTCCTTCTAGAGGTTATGTGGGATCGCCATGGGGGGGGGCACAGAACCCTCTGTAAGTATTACAATAATGAACACGTATTGCTAACTGTCATAATGTTTGTTTATTCTTGCTTGCATGTCTGGTTTTGTGTTTGTGAACGAGAGCGGGTGACCTCATGCCACATGGAACGGCCCGCCGATTGCCCTGTTTTCTCCCGGTACTATGTTTTATTTACAACCTTTAGACTGATGGGGCGCTAGAGGATTTTGGTCGCCAGCCTATAAATTTATGCATGAGGACCGATCCAAATCCAGGAATAGATAAATTAACCCCGAACTCCGAATCTATGCCTACATTCGGCCCAACAGATTTATTACAGCGGCACTCAAAGGTCATTGAGTCATTTTTATACCTCACTTCGTCGAGTCTTCAAAATGGTGTTTACTTCCTTGATCAGTTTCTCATTTGACTGTAACTTTTTATCAAGAAATTTCTTCAGGAAAAGAAAAATTGTCGCTAGTAGCTAGAACCAGAGAGTACGGTGGATGGGGGACCAACTGAAAATGCAATTTATGTACTTAGAACACATTAACACGGTGGTTGACCAAAACAATGTCTGGAGTAACCGCGGTTGAAGGACGTCCACTGTGGGGGCTGCTTTCATAACTCTGACGCTCACGATTAAGCATCTGAGCTCACTGATTCACTTTTTGTAGTAGACTTTTTCCACTGCACATCGTCTAGATCAGTTGTCATGGTGCTGACACTTTTTGGTATCAATGTGTAGGAAAAAAACGAAATTTGTGGTCGAAATTTTGGAACTGGCTCCATAACGAAGAAAACTTGGAGAAATTTGGAGAAGCGAATAGAAATATACAAATTAAGCACATGAATTAGTGCAATATTGAGGTCTTGGTATATCAACAACTCGTAATTGAAGGGCGTCCACTGTGTGGGTCATTTTCACAGCTTTGCCAATAAAATTACCATATATGAAAGGAAAATTTTAAAAATGTTTTGCCTCAGATACGTTTTTTAGTCTCTAGCTTGAAAGGGTATTCATGGAGTCCTAGTTGCGGAGTTTAGGACGCGCGACATTTCAAAAAAGGTGCTCGAGTTACCTCAATAGAACGGGGGTGGTGTTTTCGGCTAAAAGAAAGGGTCCGTTCATGATAGTCAAAACAAGTGCACCTTGGAGATAATTTTAGTGTAATTTATGACCTACTTAGTATCGGAATTTTTGCAACGCTTATCCTATACCAAGAATTCGCGCAATTGCATCTTGCTTCACGAATACGTTACACAGCTGAAAACTACGAACCACTATATTAAGACACCACGCCAAATACATTTAGGCGGCCCCCGTGCTTACGGCGCCAATCGCAACAAGCAATTCCAGCCAGAGCAGTCCTTAAGATAAAATCCAGTAGCCGTTTGAGCGACTTAAAATTTCACAGGAAAAATAATATTAACGGCATGACGCGCACCATTTCACTTAAGCCTTACTACATTTCCAACAAGGATGCCTTCAGAACTTAGCTGTACATAAACAGTCAATTATAAACTATTTCACAACATGTACTGCTTATTTGAATGTAATAAAATAATAGTCAAAATTGGCGGTAATTGACAACATGCATTACTTAACTAATAGAATATATTCAGTTCAACTCGAAGTGCGACATTTTATGCAAAATCTTTTGAAGTTACTACTATCAGCTAGGGCAGCTGAAGCCCCAGCGGTTACAATTTTCCGGGCGTTTCGGGTTCGTCGAATAAAGAATAGACAGTATCTTAAATATCCGACCAGGAGTCAAAATAAAGTTCCGCTGAAAAGCAACGAAACAAAAACGAAATTTGAAATTAGTAGGACCTGCCTTGTGAAGTATTGAATGCGACAACGTCGAAATGGCACGATTATCTCGAGGAGCCGCCAATGCTTCCAGAATGGCTAACGTGAAAGCGATCACAACCTGTTTGCTTGACATCAGCTTTCTTACCACTATCACCGTGTTACCTAGAACCCTAGCGAAGAAATTCAATCAATTGCTCACCCCTCTCCGAGTGTACGAAAAGGCAGCTGCGGTGTCAAATTTTTAACTTTGCTTTGGATTAGAATTGTTTGGTAATCATAAAGCCTTTAAAGAGCTGCGAAAAGTGAGGAATTATTATAAATTTACTAAATAATTGATAAAACGTTGCTGATTATCTTTTGAAAATTAAGTTACTTTGAAGCTACTAAAATTTTAGTAAAAATGTGCAAAAATTTACTACAATCGTTATGAAAAAATGTTTTACACTTACGGACAATTTGCTGCAAACTGAATGAAAATATGTTACACGCTTGTAAAGTGGATGATATAAATTCTGTGAAAATGTGGTCAAAAATGTTGAATATTGTCCTGCATATTTAAATGACCAATGTTAGTTTCCATGGAGGTAATTGAATTCAGGTGCAAATTACGGCTGTAATTGCACTAATGCAAAATATCAACGCTAATAATTCGTGCCACTTGTAACGCTCCATTTCATGTATGCGTTATTTTGGTGTTCCGCTCCTTGATGCAGCCGCATCCCTAATTTTAATTACCGCGCACTCCTTTCGGGCGATGCAAAGAGTAGGAATTTTAGGCTTTTTCGAAGAGCGCTCGACGAACGCACGGAAGCGTTTTTTCAAGCACATTCAGGTCGATTTAAAGCTATGGTGAAATATTCCTTTTTTGCTTTGTTTACCTGTGAGTTCTAATTTCTTAGTAATTAGACCTGCTTCGACGTGGACTGCTTTCATGTCTACGGCTTTTACACCTACTGCTCCCTTGGCCTAACTACAAGCACCAGCTTCCCGTCCTTAAGCTCAGATGGTTGAGGCTACTAGCGTTCCTCTGGGCGAATTCATCGTGGCAAACTGATTCTACAGCCCTTCCAAATGCGCTGCAAGGCCCGATATAGCATTTCTAGGTAGGTGCTGGCAAGACCTACATAGGATCGCAGGATAGTGCTTTTTAAAACATTCGGTAAGTATAGGTATTGAACTTCAGCTTGCTGTTTTATTTATCGGTAAAGGGCTAATGCCTAAGTATTAACAGTTTTACGAAGGCCTTCGATTACCAAACTGCACGCGATAACAATCCATCTTGTTTGCAACGCTTGATGCGTTGATAATTCATCATTTAATGTAGCTGAAATTTTGTATATACTTTTTATGTATTTCCGGGGGCGTCCTTGAGGCGCTTGGCATGACGGAAGCTTCGAGTAAAGAAGAATCTAATCGGAGGTTGCATTTCCTCCGAATTTTATTATGTTTCCAAGCCGATATCTTGGACTCAATGTTGTTGATGGTTTGAACCCTTTTATTATGTGTCATTTTATGTTTTTATGCAATAGGTTGTGCTTTATAAATGTTTTTGATTATTAAAAGTTTATTTAACTGTTTCTGGTTCTATTTTATTTGTGTATTCATGCTACGACCCTACTTGAACTGGCTTGTTTGTTCTTTTTAAGATTTAGGTTGAAGTGCAGGCTTGCAACGTGTTTAGTTTTGATAGCTAGATTTATTTTTTATGTTGTGTTCAACGACAGGAGCCTAAAATTTGTCTATTATGGAGACTGCAATTGTATTTAACCCTCAGGACAGCAGCCTGTCTTTACTATCCATATTTTCTGCCTGGAGTTAGAGCTAGTTGGGGCTGCACCCCTCATTTAACGATGGTACCCATTTGAACGATACAAAATCCGATTTCTTGAGGAAGTAGTACGTAGGACAATGTTCTTACTGAAAGTCTCACATGCATTGAATATTTCCAGGCAATTTTTGCTTACTAATAATCATTTGTGCTTTTTGTAAAATCACTCGTAATCTCGAGAGAATGAGAATCTCTACTAATTTTCTGAAAAAATAATTGAAACCTTTCTCAAAATTTTATACTGCAAAATTTTCTGAAAATATAGTCCAAACTGAGGTTTTACTAGAAAATTTCTGAAATTTGTTGCAATATTTCCTACAGCATTGCTCCAAAGTTTTAAATTGTATTATAAACTTATAAAATGATATAAAATTAATACCAACTAGTTGACAATATTTAAAAACACATAGAACAATTGCTGAATATTTCTTGTAAAGCAGCTGTAATTTTTCTGAAAGCTCAGTAGAAAGGCGACAAAGCATGTACGTATAGCAAATACGTATACCTGCATTTTACAAAATATTCCTATTGCTATCGCTCTAAAAATGTGTAATTATCTAACTTGAATATCACCATCACCATGTGTAAATATTCAACGTAATAACTAATATTCTTCGAAAACACTGATCAACGGTAAGCAAATGTGACAGTTTGTAGAACGATAACTTAGTAGACACAGTACAAAGTCAATACTGATTGTGCATGCACTTGTGCTCATGTGGTATATGCATCTAATTTATATTTAAACAGACACTCGAAGCTTTCGTTAATGTAATTTTTTTGTGAAGGTAGTCAAGTTACGCGCATAACGAAATTCTAAGCATATCAACTCTAAAGATAAGTATTGACAAACTCTTGAATCTTCAAGCTTGATTCCAGTTAGATGAAAATTCCCTAAATAGTACGTTGGGATACAAATAAATTCTTTAGAATTCGGATAAATAGTGGTTGAAAAATTCAAAAAGCTTTGCTTATACACACTCCATTTTCTATGGCGCAGTGCGTAAGCTTAACATTCTGTCACCCGCATTCTGACACCTCTATTACTTTTGCGTAGTAAACAGTCCCCAGTGGTGTAAATTTCCCTTTCGCAGGTGATATACATTTCGCGGCTGGATTAATTTCCAACTAATTGGGAAGTCTGCTAAAGCGTGAAGCAAAAAAGCGTAAAATTTCCAGCTTGCGTGCCATAAAATCCCAGCTAGCACACAGAGCAAAGTAGCTACGCAGGAACCTGTTTAATGACTCGAATAGTTTTCATACTCCACAAAGTTTCTAATTATTGTTGAACTTTATTCTTGCTCTAAGGGGGAGCATTCGAACACGTTGGACTTTCACCGCAAGTCTGCTCATCCTTGAAAGCTATCAACTGATGCCTAAGTTGATTTGCAGCGATAGCTGGAAATTTGAGGAAACTGAGTTGCTGTTCATGTGGATATTATTATGGCAAATACACAGTTCTGCAAGTTGAAAATTTAACCCATACTTATTTTGTCAATTAAAATAAAATAAGTCCAAATTAAAAATAGCATGAGATGATGCCTTCAGAGTTGCATCGAAAAAATTTTAGAAGTAAATCCCGGTAGCGTCTAAGGTAATTGATACAGGAAACGTCCGTAGCTTAAATGCTAAGCAGTCAATTATAGCTGTGTCGGGAAGCTTTCGCGAGTGTAAAAAGATGCGCTACATAGATAAATTAAATGCGTATGCGAATTGAAATCTCACTGTGGGCTTTTGTACTGTTTAGCTATTAGGAATAGTTATTTTAATGTTGTCTAAATGTGCTCGTATGACAAGTACAATTGGTCTGTTACTGTTTCAACATAAATGCGCGTACACCCTACGAATAGCCATTCATGGTACTAGTTAACCCTGAATATATTTGTAGTGTTTCAAAGGTTAATATGTGTTTATTTGTGTAAGCAAATGACCTTTTCTTGTGTGCGTATAAAGTAATTTTCAGCTCGAGAATACTACAAGTGCAAATCAGACAAACCAGATTTCTGTTCTTATCAAATGGTGATCGTAACCACGACTAGGATATTTCAAAGTTCCTTGAATACTAGAGTAACTGGCTGAATGAACAGGGCAAATTAATGTCTAACTTCGAGGATTCTTCAATAGAACCTCGTTTGGAGGCTGTAGCATAATATCTAGTACCTCAATTTTAAAAAATCTCATTTAATATTAAGGTATGAGTACTAGTGTTGTATTAATCTACAGGTTCCCTGCTGGTAAATTTCTTGCTACTGTTGACGAAACTATTTTCGAATTGCAGTCTGCACTTCCGCGTCCGAAGTGAATCGCTGCCTCTTTAATGATTGTTTCAATGAACTTTGAGGTAATAGGGGTATGAATAATGGAATGAACGCTCCCTATACTGATGTTCATCATTTCAGAAAGTTATGTGGCTTTAATGCGACTCTTTGCATTTAAAACAGTTTTCAAACGCCTTCCATTTTTATCAGAAGTTGCAACTCGAACATGTCCTGTATGACCGAAGACTTCAGTCAATTCTCTTCCTTATCGAAATTTTCTGCTCCACTAAACCACTACTATGCGAGAATAACTATAGTCACCATCAGTAGTTTTCATACTCTCATGGATTTGTAGTGGTTGTCGTCCTTCGGCAGGTAAAAATTGAATAACGGTATGCACACAATCTTTGGACGGATTTTCTATAGTAAATGCCATTTCCTAGTTATAGACAAATGGCCAAAAAGAAACAATTGCAAAGAAATTTGGCAGACACCTCACTAATATGCCAATAAACAATTTCAATAGCCTCATACATGTGCCATGATGACCAAGTCGTACCTAAGTGATCCAAACGTGTTTGTATTGAACAATCCTCGTAGTATTTTAGCTATCAATAAACCTCTTGCAACCCCCATTAGCTGCTGCACTAAAATAACATTTTCCTCAGATATCTCCCTTCTTGAAATTGCTGGGTAGATACTGACTATGGGGTATCAGGACTTTGACCATATGACCAAAGCAGTCGGTGTCTAAGGTACCTGGTACTCTGCATGCCTAGACCTTGTCCATTAACAAACAAACAAACAAACTTATGAGTAAGAGGAAATGTCGTCAGTAATAACGATCAAAACTGTTATTGTCATATTTGAGACGGGTATTGTTTGTCATTTTTTCGACATTTTTTGGGTATTTGGGCTTCTTGATATAGAATGGTGCAACACCGTGGAACCAAAGTCTTTGACCATCGTTTCAAAGCTTCATAAAACGTCTACGTAGATTTTCATAAACATTCGTCTATTACTTTCGTCGATAAGTGTAGAACATAGAGACATAGACGAAAATTAATGTTTGCTCAGTCGCAGTCTTTTCGAAGGCCCTCGCTGAGCTCGGTCGAATGTACTGCTTTAGTCTTTGACTTATGACACGTTTTATTCTACTTCTTACCTTTTTCTGTCCACAGTTTGAGCATGCAATTATTATAATTTAATTGTTCGACTCTCTATCTCTTTGCGTTGCCGCAAAATTTATTTAGAACATACTCAAAATAAACAACCATGACACCTTAATATATGCCTTAATGAGGCAATTATTCTTTATTAATGATAGATCTGAATTTTTAATAGTAAATCAATTTCTTTAAGTATTATTTTAAGTTACGTTTAGTTTATGTAAGTAATACTGTAGTCAGTCGAGTTTCACCTCTGACGTGGTTCACACAGTGAGTTACCGTGCTCTTCTGTCCCTTCCCTTGCAAAGAGTTTCGCCTCTGGCGTGGTTAACACGTTGAGTTACCGTGCTCTTTTGCTTTTTTTCTCCTGATGAAGCCCCTTACGAAAATGGGCGAAACGTTGAGTTCTTCGATCTCAATCATGACACAGTCCAATCCCAGAAGTCGTTTGTTACTTAATAACAATGGCCGTGAAAGCCTCAAAAATCATATAAAGCGTAGTAACATGGTTCTAATTTTAATAAATTGTAGTTAAAAAAAAATTATACTATTCTTACTCGCAATTCTTTCGAGCACACGTATCTCAACTACGAGCATAGAGTGACTTAAAATAAAACTACTGCGATATCAAAAACGGGAGTCTCATCAAATCGCCAATTATTGAAACACAAAATCTCGCGAGTGGTACCAAGGGCCCAGGGTCTATTGCACACTTAACTGGTGTGTTTCAGAGTGAATAAGTAGTTTCCTTTATTATTTTGGATCCCGTAGTCCTTCGCATGTGTGTTAATTTTCAACCTTGAAGGACGCATCAACACCCGAGTTGCACGCAACTAAAAACGCTAACAGAGCAGCCAATCAAGCAAACAATACATATAAAGAGCACCAAACTAATTAACTAAGACTCAAGCGTTCAAGGTGAATACATTGTGGTGACAGATCTTTTAAATTCTCTGTACCATCTGCTAGAAATTTATCCAGCACAAACCGTAGGTAGAACTCTTACAATTTCATAGAAACAACACTACTGGTATTTTCAGTTTTGAGAAATCAAATGGCTAAACACTCGAGCTTTACACGCAGAGGGTACCTGGTGATGTCTATCAGAGAAGCTATGCAGGGTTACGGTTTTGGGGATGCTGCTGAGATGCAAACACATGTGCAAATTAAGTGTGTCCGGCTTCTCTCCAGCTATCGTACTAGGGGAAAGGCCGTGCAGGTCTAAGTTTCGGAAGCAGCCACATGAATTGCCGGGCTCAGAATTGTGTAGGAGTTGTCTCCAGGTCCTATAGCAAGCAACATCAACGCCCAAGGGGGAGCATACCTAGAGTATGGCACTGCGCCGCAAGGGGGGGGGGGTTACGACAAAAAGGCTTAAAATAACACAACATCGTCTTTGTTCAAAACGGAACCACAGGAACCGGGTGATGTAGCTTGAACAAGCGTTCACGTTCGACCAGTCGAGTTAAGCAACGCTCTTTCTGGTCAGAACTTGGATGGGAGTTCCACGGCTGCTGCTCTCGGCGCCTCGTTGTACGGCTGCCACGGAAATAGTTGGTCTCGGATGTCATAATAACATCATGACAGTCGTTAGTTGCCATAACATGTACAGCGACGCCTATAATTGGCCTAAAGGCCGTTGGCTGAGTACCAAAATAAATAAATAAATAAAGTTGGAAGGTCGCCACAAGTATAAGTGATTTTGCAGAAATAATTTCTTATCCCAGTATAACCGGCTCTATTCTAGCAATCTCATTCAGAATTTCATAAGTGGGAGTGACGATTTCTGGAATCGCAGTCTGCATGAAGCAAAATCCCAGAAAAATCAGGCTACTGCACCCATGAACATTCTATTTTGAAAATCCAGTAGAATCCATTAAAGCTCAAGGATTTCCAACAATTAAAAGTGAGGGTATTCAACCAAATATACAATTAGCACTTTTGGGTCATCTAAGACATTTCCTCAACTTGTAATTCAATTGTATCTAAATGAAAACTTATACGTAACAATGCTTTGCCATTATAAGATTATATAGCTACCAATTAATACGAAACGCCTCATTTAAATTTAACATCCTGGCGGAGGGGTTACGAAACGTATAATAGGCAACATAGACATAATTTTACAGTTTGAAGTTCGTAATTAGCATGTCACAAAGTACAGAGTCTAAAACTGTAAACCTTGGTACGCCTCAAATCACTGGTAATTATTTTTCATTTAATTGAAGTGTTACGAGATATTGAAGGATATCAAGTTGTATCTCCAAAATTAGAGACGACATTGTTGGTAGATATATTAACAATTTGACTGAAAAGAAGAACCTTGGCTTGAAGAATGATACATTTTTTAAATAAATTTAGCAGCAGATCTGAAAAGACCAGGATTGAAATATTACAGTTTGAAACGTTCATTGTTCATGGACTCATTAATGGTACGTTGAAGGACACAGGTAATTACTTTTCACACTATGGAACCTATTTAACAGAAGAAGTTGGTGAATATAGATATTGTAATATGACCCTTGCTTAAAATGGGGTTTTAAAGAAAATATAAAATTTATAATTATAGCAAGGGATACTACGCTTTATGAAATGAAAGTTTCAATTGAAAATTACGTGTCAAACTCAGGGCAAATTAAAATATTGTAATAATAATTATGAAAATAAATGTTTTATTGCTCTTTCCATATTTTAATTATTAGGGCTTAGCTCCGTTGAACATGAAACAATTATTAACTCAGGGGGTCGGTTTATAAAATTAAGTAGAAAACTTTGTATGACAAATAATTCGTTGTATGACAATTACTTTCTGATATTAATGCAAATGTACTGTTCCCAACTGACAGTTAAATAACCTCTGAATTTAGTGCGGTAAACAAAATGATCCGTCAGTGCAAAAACAGCGTAAAATTTAATTTTAACCACTAAAATTGCAAGAATGCATCAGGTAAATGCGATTAATTCTGTGACGTAGCAAGGGCTACACCCACATATGCCCAGCAACTTGGTGAATAGCTTTAACAAGAAACTGGAATCACACATGCCTTTTTATTTAAATTTAATACAATAAATGTGGAGCTCAATTTTCCCTACCATAAAATTTTTAGTTTGTTTGATTAATTATGACACTTGACTGTCTTATAACTAAGCAACTACATTAACAATTGTTTGAAAGAAATTAGGTTTGATTACATGTTTGAACCTATGGACTACAGTTTTGATGTCATGTGTTTGCATTTTCACTAAATTGCCCTTTTCTTGGGATAAATGTCACTACACTTTGTTCTGCTTTTTATTTTCAGTTTGGTTTATAATGCACTGATACACTTGTGTTATTTTAGCATCTCACTAGTTGTGTTTCGATCGGTTGCCTTACATTTTGCCATTGCTCTATTGCAATTATTGCTTTGCTAGCACTGTTTTTCGTTTACGTTTCAGTTAACTTGCCGTTTAATAGCTTATAAAATTTTAATGCATAACGCTCATGCAATTTCTGTACTTAACAAATCATTCTGTATAATTTTATTTATATTCTGTTTGGCCTTACTAAGCTTAAATTCGTCAGTTACAAATTAAATTGCATTGGCCATTTCGAACATGTATCATATCTGCAACTCTGAACGTAACTCTTCTGAAACCTGCTTTATTTCATGCTAACTTTTATCACTCAAATTATTAGTTACTGCTGCTCATATCAAGTGCACTTATTAATGTAAAATGCTGATTATATTGCAATAAATGGTATATTCAAATCTGTTCTCATTTTGACCTAATTCATTTAGTTAATTAGGCAATCAGAATTGCTGTGGGCAGTAAACCATTACAATATGTATCCCCAAAACACAAACACGGTAGGTAGATAGTAGTAAGCATGTAACTGAAAGAAATATTTTTCATTTGAATGAGCAATGTTTACGAATCTTTATAAATGTGTTAAATCGATGTTTGGTTTATTGTTTAACCTGTAAGCAGTCACTGAACTGTAACGATTAAGAAAAACTAAAGATTTAAATATTTTCTCTAAGTTATAAACTTGAAATTATTCCAACTTGAATGAAAATTTAAGCAGTAGTTAATAAATAATTTTTTTGGAGCTTGCATTGAGCATCCGTAACCTCGACTGGGAAAAAGTAGGAGTTCTCTTCTTGGAAATTGAGCTAGCTGGCAAGAAAAGGCAAATAAGTATAACAAGTAAGCACAACAACGGGGCTACCAAACGCACCACTACTTGTGTTGTTTGAACTCTGGTTGTTTCATTTGTTAATATCTATTACTTACTGCTTAGGAGCTCGTGTTGTTTCCCTAAGGCGTACATTACATACAAAAGTAGTTTGTGGTTTGGTTTATTGACGGCATATTACGGCAATATAGAGAATCTGATTTCGAACTATATTTTGGATGTTGTCAGTATGGGTTTTCCATGTAGATAATCGTCTAGGGAGAACCGGAAGCTCTCAATATCTCAATAATATATTTGTATGCAAGAAGGAAGAAGCCCAACACGATTATAATTCTAAACCGTAATTTGAGGACAGCATGATAACAATAGGCGATTTTGTTAACACGCAATAGTTTACAGGTATTGTTAAATTATTTTGTACAAAGTTCGGACAATAAGCAACGTATTTCGTGTTAGTTAAACATCTGTTCGTGCTAATTGACGAACATTTCGAAAAAGTGTTAATTTTACTCACTCGATTAACAGACCAACGAGTTGCACCAAGCGACCTCACCTGCAACGTAAACAAAAATTAGTTAAAGCGTATATGTTAACCCTGCATGTAATTTACATAAACACAACCTTCATAATTGAATCTCATAAATTTGAATCGCGATCGATAGCTCCTGTGGAAGCCAGGTAAACTGATGTAGTAGATGCAAACAGCCGGTATAGAGTTGCTTATATTCTGGCTGCTTCTTTAACTTTAAAACTGAATTTTCCTCAACAAATTCTTGTAAAGGGAATAGGGTCAGCGACCGTTTGCAAACTAAAACGCAGGTTTGGACTCCGAGGCGGCGGCGTAAATTTTTACGTTTAGGAAACCCGGCAATTTCCAGATTAGATTGCAATAACGCGAGCAATAAATAACCTTAATATAAATCTAGCGATGCTGCTCTGTAGGGCATTAAGCGCGTTACAGGGCGCAGTAAATTGATTGTAGGTAGGCCTGGAATTCTCGTGTAACGCCTAACTTAGGTTTCCAAGTTTGTTGGTCTTGAAAGCGGGTACAGTGTAAATAAACAATTCTGACCTCGAGTATACAAATTGAGGTTTATCCTATGCACTAAATTTTGATACAGGCTGCAGTATCAGCTTAACCTAGTTTCTCTGACAAAGATTCCTTCATGACACACGTCGCCATAAAATGTATAAAAGTTGAGAAATCTAGTGTTTCACCCCTTTCCAAACCAACTTGTTGATAATCTGCATTAGCATTTCCTTCATAATTAGTGTAGGCATAAAGATTCGGGGTTCGGGACTAATTTATTTTTCCCGGATTTGGATCGCTCTTCATTTACAGGCTGGAAACCAAAAATTGCGTAGTGTCTCTCCTCCCTCGGCTGCGGATCAAGAACACGATAATCAGAGGAAACCTCGCTCGTATACACAAAACAGCCAAATTCCACAATGAGGCATGAAAGCAAGAATAAACAAAGATTACGATATTTAGCTGTACGCGCTCCAAATGATAGTACTTAGAGGGGGTTTTGCAACTCCCAGCGGCGTTCCCACGTAGCGTGTAGTAGAATGCTTCACTCAGGAATAATCTTTAGCTGCACTTTCCATGACCTCATCTAATGCCTATTATCCGAATGCTAATTAGACCAATGAGCTACAACGCATATCAGTGTGATATGCATCTACGGTTGCCGCCCCGCAAAAAATCACAAGGCATTTGTGGTAAATGTGTGCTTAGCAGACCGACATCACCTGCTAGATTAGGGTATTGTCAATTGTTAACTTGCACCTTATCGTTTCTTTCGATATGACCATTGCTTTTGTCTTTAATGTTGAGATAGTCATATTATATTTGTCGGTGATGATTTTAAATCTGTGCAGCAGCCGTTGTAGGTCGTTTTCTGTTTCGGCTATTAGTGTTGCGTCGTCCTCATAGCAGATTATGTTAACCTCGTTGTTACCGAGTCTGTATCCGGACTCACTTGATTTGACGGAGTCCACAATTTGTCCATTACGTCGTTAAACAGTAGGGGGCTTAGACTATCGCCTTGTGGAATTCCTGTGTTAGTTTTAACCTCTTTTGCTAATTTATTGTTCGCTCTTACCCTAGTGGTGTTGTGAGTATTTGGGTATTTAATTATACGAATGTATTGCTCTCTACAATCAATATCAATAATGCTCAGCTACACCATTGAACTGCATACAACGTCCATTGCAAAGCACTTTAGAAATAATATCTATTACAGACCATTATTTCATCACTTCCATTAATCCACATAATATTAGTTACCACCAGTTACACTTCAAAATGCAATAATAGTTCTCAATGCTGAACAAAACCCTACAAACATAACATGTTTAAAACATCGCCTTCTTCTTCTTCCTACCCGTCTTCTTTTCATTCGTTTGGTTTATATTATAATTGGCTTGTATGTAAAAAACAGCTTATTGTTCTTGGGATACGTCCAACCACCTTTCCGATTATTATTCTTGCTTTTTGGGTAAATACTGACATCTGTTTTGCTTTATCGTATTAGATAATTACTAGCAGTCCAGTGAGACAAATGTCTCATTTAACGCGCCTTCAAACCTCGATCGGTTAGGCAACCACCCAGACCTGGAAGGTGTCAAAGTGGTTGCCTAACCGATCGAGGATTTAAGGCGCAGAGGGTCGCAGCTACGTTTGGCGGCCGAAACAGTTTTTATTTAATACGCGTTCTATTTGAAAAACGGTCTTTTTGTGATTTCTCGAAAACCGGAAGTGTCACGTGACTGAAATTCGGTTCCTGACCTGACATGACCATTCCAAACATATAACTTTCATAACTTTTTTCTCTATCTCTTACGGTTTGGCTGCTGAAACAGCGTCCCGGATAAAACAGCGTCCCAGACAGACACGTCTATTAGATAAAGGATGTTCGGTTGTTGGTCTAATTTTAGACATTTCAATGGATGTGACATCTAACCAAATTAGCGTAGTAAACTCTAGCTGGTCTATAATCCTGAAGGCAAAGTACTAACAGCTGAATACATTGTTTCTGATATATGCTAAAACGTGCAGTTGAAAAATATTTCTGATCGCACTGCATAATTAAAACTCATTCAAATCCGAATTAAATTCATCACTCAGATGCAATGTAACCTACTATTTACTAGTCATTACGATACCAAATTGAAGTGTTAGAGTGTAAGAAGCGTTTACACAAGTGCAATAAGCGTAGAACATTCGAATTGGGCGAAGAAATTCGAAAAGTTGGTTTGGGATTTATTGGCATTCGTATTTCGCTACTACGCTCGTACAACTCGTGGAGGATGCAAAATTAAATACAATTTTGCAGATTTCAAATGATCCCAGAGAAAGTACATGATCTTGTTACCGCACGAACAACTTTTAACGACATAAACGGGAAATCTACCTAGAATGCGCGGCCCTAGCTTCGTTACAGTGTACGGTAACAAAAGGTTGCTCCGCCTAGAATTCAGTCGAGAGGGCCGTTTCTCGACGGCCTTTGAAATTAGTGCTGCACTCCGGTAAGCGAGGTAAAAGATGTAAAATATTAAAACGCCACCACATTCGAACTAGATTGGGAAAACAAAATCAGCAACACAGGTGAACGCACTCTGAACGTGGAAGTAAGTGCTCAACCTTTCTACTTCTGGCTTGGCGTAGCTTGAGGAGGCGACTCCAACATCTTAATTGAACCTACCTTTCATAACACTTGCTTACAATCATTTAAATTTCTGTATAAAACTCAAATGTGCATGCACACGCCAATAAAACACATAAATAATTAACAATAAACTCTATTGAAATAAGAAATATGCAAACGACAATGAAGATAAAAATGCGCAATTTGCCAAGACGACATTTCGAAAATCACTTCACTATAAAGTTATCGGTATTACACGTAATAGAAACTCACAAATACCTGATAGAAGTCAGATATTCTGAATTACGTTGTTATTTTCCAGCTGCAGATCGTATCCCAATCCATTGCCACGAAATGAAAGCAGGAACTACTGGGAAACCACATGAAGGAGCGATAATCGAAAGGAAGAGCGGCGTTACAGCCACATTCGGGTACAAATAAAGCACCTTTACGATAAGCAGGTTCAGTATGACTACTCGGGGCTCCATTACACTGGTAAGTTTAGCACACGGTTGATATATCTACTTATAATGCCGCTACTGCGGTACAGAAGATGCTAGCTTCACATCACGGAAATCTCGGCTAAACGTTACCACTACTACACACTGGGTCTACGACATCAGCAATGTAGTTTCACAATTTAGAACAATTTTGACTTATGTGGCTCGGCTAATCGAAGCCGGCCGGCAGACCAACGCCCAACACCCCTGAACGATTTGAGGGCCGGACGCTGAGTAAGCTCCGCTCTAAAAATGCAAACACTAAAATGAGAAGACGCACGCGCCGCTTAAGATCGTTCTCTCTCTGGCTTATGCAGACCACTCGGAGCATTCCAAACTGATGCAACTTTTGACTCAGCAGTTCGCAAGAAAACTCGTGGGAAGTTTTGGGCTGCCTGAAGGACGAAATTATGAGAATGCAATAAAGCACAACTCATCGCTTCGCATGCGAGTACAGGTTATGGCACCCCAAGCAACAACAAAGCTCAACTTATAGTTGAATTTCGACGAATATAAATGAACTGCAAAACGTTAATATACGAAATAAGTGGAAATAAGGTTCGTATGGCCTATGGGGTGAACTTCGGGAAATTGTTCTTACAATCTTTCTCTTCCAGAGTTTCCGAGAGAATTTATTGAATAGATTCAGTCGCTCTCGCAGACATTAATACTTTTTCCTTGCAGGCGATTCAAGCTAAACAGATAAGAAATGCATGTTGCTTTTATAGATATAAGGTACAATGTTGCCATTGTATATCTTGTATATTCCGTTTTGTTAAAATATTCCTTCGCTCCATCCTCCTCAAGGACAAATTATTTCCTATATTTATTGTATAGTATTTTTCCAGTAGGTGTGTGTGCGTTCATCTTTAGGGCCTGGTGTTGCGGTCATTTTGACGTTAGCCTCTATTTTCCCATATTATTTAACGTTAGCCCTAATACTGTGTCTCACCTTAGTTTCCCTAAATGCTACTAACTGTAGTAGATGTAGTACATACACCATACTGCGGCTATGAAATAGGGTTTGATTATCAAGAACGACCCTGCTAGATGTACGAGGGTCGTTTTTTTTCAACCTCCGATGGGCCATAACAAAAAGACAAGTGTATATAAAACAATGATTTTATTACTAAAAGTTATGTACACTTATGGTTACTTTTCGACATAATCACCTTGGAGATTGAGACATTTGTCCTACCTGTGGACAAGCTTTCCAATACTCTCTGCATAAAATGTTACTGCCAGTGAATTAAAATGAGTCTTTACGTTGTCTTGAAGCTCCTAGTAATTTTGGAAGCACTGCTCTCCTAGCCACTTCTTCAGTTCAGGAAAAACATGGAAACCACACGACGCTAGGTCGGGACTGTACACCGGGTGATTGAAAATATTCCAATAAAATTGCTCAAGAAGCCGTTGGGTTACAGCTACTGCACGGGCGTCCCCCCGGCTCCTTGAGCAATATGGGATATTTTTGATCACCCGGCATACAGTCCCGACTTAGCGCCGAGTGATTTCCATGTTTTCCCTGAACTGAAGAAGTGGCTAGAAGGACAGCGTTTCCAAAGCTACGAGGAGCTTCAAGACAACGTCAAGACTCATTTTAATTCATTGGCGGCAAAATTTTATGTAGAACCTGTAAAATATCATATAGTGCAAACTAGATATTATCGAAATCAGAAAAGAGAAAAATTTGCAAATGGACGTGTTTAAATTGAAGATTGATGACAGTGGAATTAGAATAAGGCAAACATAAATTTACAATACAATACAACGAAGACGATAATGTAGAGAAAATGCCAATTTCGGGAAGACTTAACGACGAGGAAGAAGAAACTAAATGGACAGTAATGGACAGTAGTCATAATAGGCGACTTGAATGGCAGGGTGGGGAAAAGGACCAGTCAACATCACAAATTTATTATATGTTCTAATATTTACTTTTGCGTTCTTTGAGTTGTTTGCAAATATTCTATTATTTTATTTGAGTTCGTGTTATTATGGGCTTTCGACTAAATCAGCCACTGAAATATGATACGTTCTAAATTTAGCACAGAATCAAAACGAGTCCAAAACCAAATTATAGGCGGAGGGTTGCTTTTAAAATCGGAGGCATTTTCTGGAGGTAGTTTAAAATATCGATGGGCCTTTACGGCAGTTAGCAGAGAATGTCCATATGGGAATGTTGTGAAACGCGAGGCGACTGGGAGTGGCATTTTTGTACAATGCGAGGGTCGGAGGTGCTTTTCGCAGTCTGTGGGCGAAGTCGCACGCGTGTGAACGCGGGAGCTAATCCACCCCAGGTGTCAATCTACCGAAATTGTATTTTTGAAGTGATTAAATTGTGTAAGTTGTATGGATTATAACTTATAAGAGAGCGGATGAAACGATGAGGTCTGTGAAAAGGAATGCTAGTGCTTGCGTAGCTTTGCAAATGTAGTTATTGAACAGCGGAGCCGAACATTCGTTATTGTTCATACTGAGGTTGATTGTAGACAGCGTTATTAATTGGGTCGTTGTTCATTGTTATAATTGGCGAGGGTTCAAATCGCCGTAGAGTCTCGTGCCTGAGTCAGTGGCCGTTCGGCGAGATGGCCCGCGATCCTTGACCTGTTAAGCACCTTGATTCTCAATGACCCCATGAGCGCGACTGGGTGGCTTGGAAGTCCGTCTCCGAAAGCTGCCTTGTGCCTGTGCTTTTGCGGTCCATGCGGCCACCGCAATTGCGGGTCACATTGACATGGGTTCGACACATTGATGCAGTTAACGTTCGGTTAATGCGTACTAGATGCGGTAAGCATCCGTATTTGATGGATTATTACAGGCACATCGGCGAAGGTGCATCGAAGAATATACCTAACAATATCTTCTTCGAGAAGCGGCGTGGGAACGCCGGAGGGGCCATAAAACCCCCTGTAAGTATTATATAATGAGCGCATTACTGCTAAAAGCTGATTGTTTGTTGTTTAGCTTGCATGACTAATTGTGGAATTGGCTGAGTTTGTGTTCGCGGTCGGGCGTGCGTGACCACCTGCTACATGAAAGGACTCGCCGTTCACCTTGCACCCCCAGCATCATGTGTCTGATTTACAACCCAAGGCCGCAGAGGCGGTGTGGAATTTCGGGTAAGTCGCCAGCTCTTGTAGATTTATTCATGTTAACCGATCTGAATTCAGGAAAAAATAAATTAGCTCGGGGCACCGAGAATATGTGCCAACATTATATATTAATATGAAAAAGAGGAAGAAAAAATGCTAAAAAATATTAGGGTGAGAAGAGGTCTTGAAATATACTACCTACTACTAGGCAAAATGCAACAGCCAATAAAATAACCTCATTGAAGAACAATACGGACAAGAAAAAATTCTATGACAAGATTACAACCTACCACTATCAACTTCATACATAGGAAAACAAATCGAGAAACGACGTTGTAGCCTATACGCAGCTGCAGATTTGAGATGAGCAGAAGCGCGCAATCACATAATTAGGTTATTTTATGCGTTGGATCCTTGTTTCGATAGGAGAACGAGAACTATGTGTTAAAAGGAGAAGGACCTGCCTGAAACGAAGATAGGCGGCAAAGCTAGTTGACAGGTCTCCTATATGCAAGCTTTATACGTATAATAACTATGAAATAGTCTAGAAATTCGAAACCTGTAAAGGTATGCAGATACAGTGCTTTGAAATAATTAGCTTATCAGAAAAGTTCTGAATTGTCCCAAACGGTTTTATATAAACTGGTATAATGCAGTTTCGACGAAATGAATATAAAAATGAGAATTTACGAGAAATGCCGGGAGCCATAGAAAACAAGTTGCAAAGAAACTTCCGCTCACATTTCTGTGTCATTAGGCACGCCCGGCTGCCAGCTATCGATTTCGAGTACGTGCTCTCTACTTGTTAATTTAAAATTCGCTAAAAATGCCTCCGATGCTTTTAATTTAAAATTCTGCGCTAATACCTTAATGAAAAATGCATTACATCCAACTTTACATCGCGCTACGGCCGACTATAGATGAAAACACGATAACGGCCCGTAGTAAATAACCAAAACTTAATGCAATTATCGGGAAAATTTTTATGATAGCATTACTTTTTATCCCTGCCCAGACAAAAACTTCGTTATGTTTTTAAAGTTATGCGCCGACCTTTTTACTGCTTTGTGGAAGATCAGTCGAGATATGGTGTTATCTGAGTTTTAAAAAGGCACCGTCTTTATTGTACTTCCTTCATAAAATCACAGTACGTATGACTTACATAAAATCTTATTTTTTACAAAACTTTTGCATTGCTTCTAGTCGTTATTTTCGACCAAGTTACCATAACAATTTATGGCATTCACTTAAAAGTAAATGCTTTCAATAATCAAGTAGTACATTTTTAAGGTATAAAATAATTTATTCTTGCACTTACGATAGTATCAAATAAGCATTACAAGGCTCTTTCATAATCGTATACAAATTACAACGTCCATTATTTTTAACCACAATTTGACATCAGCTCGTGCAATGGTGTATTTAACATTCTTCTACCCAGGTTTATTTAATATACACATATAGTATAATACACAGTTGAGAAAATTATGTACCTGTGCACTGGTTATTTTAAACGCCAGCTAAAAAGTAAATTCTTCATTAATGAGTATTAGTTAAATAAGATAGACACTGAGAACCAGAACCGCTAACAGAGATAAGACTATTTGTACGAAGACCATATCGAAAGCGATTTTCATGAATTAGTCAAATAAACTGAACGTATAGTCCTAGCTAAAAGGGAAGGAAAAAGAAGGCCATACAGTTGCATACTATTCCAAATGCTAGAACTTCGATATTTGATTATAGACAGCAACAAATGGAAACTCCTTTAACCTTGAGATAAAGTGTATGTGACAGATATTCAGACAATTAATATGTTCTGTAATAGCAGTCAAACGCCGCTTCAAACGACGCCTTCGTACGAACAGAGCAGTATACATCGAGCACACAAAAGTATACACATACGAATGTTTGCCGCGCAATGAGTCATCCAAATATGTTATGAAATCACGCACTTGCATTGGGGACTAACAAATGCCAGTTGGGAACTATCAGATTCTCGCAGATCTCTACGGCGATGACTTTATGTATAATTGCTTCTTAATGACGTAGACGCTTCGCTACTACGATGGCTGCAGAACCTACTATAAAGCTTATACCCTGCTACTGTAACGCTTCCCTTCGCTAACAGTGTCCTAAGAAATGCAGAAACGATAGACTTTACCTGGTGCAGAGTGACAACTCTAAAACCTAGTTAGTTCGGCGGCACTTTTGTGCCCGCGAACAAAAGCACACTATTGTTTTCAGCACTGCAACGTGGCATGAACATGTGAATATTAGCGCCGACGCTTACTTAAAGCTTCTAATGGCGCACTTAAAGGTAATAATAATAACAATACCAAGGAACACACATTGCGGATTGGCTGTATACAGACATGATATTCTGAACACACTCAGACGAGTTAGATCAAGCTTGTTGCAAGGTCAGAGTGTACAAGAAATTCTCTGGGGCTGCTGGGAGCTTTAACTGTATCATGCCAATTATAGACTCACTAAAACTCGTGGGTCACGTTGCTTCTATTGTGAACTATTTAAGTATTGATGACAGCAAGCCAGTCAAGGTTACAAATTGTAATTGACACATCTAGACGGAGATGAGCGCAAAACCTGAGTGCTTCAAGCGAACGATGCATAGTATCTTACAAATATTGCAAACATAACTAGTTTAAATATTGTGTAGTATATGGACGATAACGCGCGTCAAAGAATTGCACAATCAATGCTTGTACTTAGCTGCTAAAGCAGTAATTAACAGTATCACACTGAAGGCGATGATTTTGATTGAAAATTATGATTCCGAGCGGCCCTTGAGTAGTTTAGTGCGACTTGGGATTATGACGAACGTTGCACTTAAGCGCCGATATGAAGACACCATTAAGGCTGCAATATTGAGGATGATGCTGATGGTATACGTTATACATCGTTAATACACACAAAATGGTATACGTTATACATCGTTAATACACACAAAGGACAGTTGACGAGTAAAGGTAGAACTGAATGCCAAATGTAGATATAGCTCTTTCTCACAAGCTACTATTACATTCTTACCAGAATTGCTCAAAAAATGTGTAGCTACTTTTTAAAATTTTTAATAGCAGGCAATCTTTATGTTTTCTGACTTTGTTCTGTAAATTCCACGTAGTAGTACAGATTCAGACTAACAAATATTATTCTTATAGAGCAGCAGAGAATACATCATTAACCAGTGGTATTCCCATAGGGTATACTCCATATACGCCGTATATTCTTAGGATTTCCTGGCCATACTGCGTATACTCTCAAACAATTTTGTAAAAACTCGTTGAATGTGCTTACAAATTAGGCCTAACGTCAAGTCGAATATTACTTGAACAATTTTCTGCACCAAGGCTGCCAGTGTTTGTAGGATTTATCTCACTACGTCGAAAAAACCGACAAGAAAGAAGATGGATTACGAAAATAATTTTTCGTCAATGCATTTAATTACGTTAATCGATTTTTTTTTAAATTTTATATCAAAAAATAATAACAATTTTAACTCATTTGATGTAATTGCCCCCCTCCCCTAACCAATCATAGAAAAAGTCAGGCATACAATGGGTTACCGGTAGTATAGTATGCCTTCGAAAAAGTTGATGGGAGCATCACTGTCATTAACACGATGGTTTTGCGGACAAGGATCACCACTAACTGAATTTAGGAGATTATTGTGGAACGAAAGCTATTTCCTTTTTTTCTACAAAAAAACCTTTGTCGAAAATCCTCCGCCACTGCTTTGCACGATGAAGAAGCAGTTGGAGTTCGCTTGACATCGTTCGGTGAATGTAAGTGCTTTGAAAGACATTTTGGAAAATTACTACTGCGCGGCGCAGCCATGGAGAAACATCTTGTTGCCAGCGTGTAGATCAACGCCGATTGCTCGTAGTCGACGATATTTACCTCATACTCGCAAGCAATGCCCCATAGTCAGTATTAAAAGAAAAATTCCAGGTAGAGAGATATCTGTGGAGAAGGGGCAATGCCCATTTCAGTGTTTAGCTTATGGGAAGTGACGCAATGTCTACTGGTCGCACAAATGCTATTAGCTATATAGTACCGGAGTTTGATTTTACAGTCTTGTACTGTTCAGTTTCAGGAAGCCCAAATGCCAAAAAAATCGAAAAGACGCCCAAAATCATTTTCTCAAAAATGGCTCTAACGATTTTTAATCATTTTCACAGTGTTTGTAATAATTAACAGAAATAATAAACTTAAAAGAATAAGAAATGACAATGATAATTAAAAATATCTGATTTACAAAATATTCAGCCACATTTACAATACTTAAATTGTTAGTTTATTATTGACAAACCTTCTTCAGAAACATTTGGAATGAAGTGTAGCCTTCTTTCTTCTGTATCTTCGTCTTCGTTAATTGCTGTGTGAGTGCGTAGACTTCACTTTAAACAACCAACGATTTTGCTAAAAGCTTTTCTTGTATCTTGAATATTATCTAATTCTTTGAAAATGTATTTGTTTTGCTTTCCACCCAAAAGTAATTTATTATTTTGATAAAATTAAGAACTGGCATATTTCTAAACAAGAGTTATTAAAAAAATGCTATCAGCATTGACATTAAGACACTTGAGACAGTACTTCACAAAAAGCTGTGTCACTTCTACTGAATGTGTTGGTATAAGTATCTGATCTTTATTCTCAATTATATTAAAGAGGGAGGTGGGAGAGGGGTTGCACTAGGTCTACTGATTTCAGAAATACTAGTCCTAATTGAGTTCCCAAATTTACTGTATTGATTTTATTTTTGCGAATCAAAGTGCACTTCCCCGTGTTCTTGCATTAGGATAATGTTTCAGATACGACGAAATAAGGTCGGTACAAATCCTGGAGCTGAACATCGTCTAGGGGCATTCTTCAAGTTCAATTTTTATATTACATCACCGGCAACCCGACACCAGATAGGGTCGATTAAAGTTCACGAATGTATCCTCGCACCTTTAGTGGTACAGTTGTTTTGACTATCGCGAACGAGCATCTTTTATTTTAGTCTAATATCTACCTCTCACGCTGAGCTACTGTCGTCTGTGTCTTGAACTTTTGGTTTTGAGCTTGATATTCCTTTCATTAATCGATTCACATTCACCATTTTAATCAATATTTCTCTTTAGCCATAGATTAGCTTTGCGATTATCTAGCTTGGTGCGGATTTGCCTTTGGATTACAACCTTATTCTGGTTTTTAAAATAAGCAAGAATTCTCAAGAGAGTACGGTGTAATAGCCGATGGGTTTGGAAGAAAATCATAGTTTTAATATAAAGAAACAGGGTACAGAAGTTGAATGAAGGTCAATAATAAACATTGTGACTTCTTTGAATCTGTGCAACTTGGTTGCTTCGGAGATGACATCTGAAACTTAGGTAATGAATAGGCTACTCGGTTGGTAATAGATTATAGGTAATCTTGAATTTGTAGGCACATATTTTCGGTGCCCTGGGCTAATTTATTTTTCCAGGATTCAGATCGGTCACATGCATAAATTTCACAAGAACTGGCGACTTACCAGAAATTCCATAACGCCCCTGCGGTCTGAGGTTGTAAATCAGAAACGTGATACTGGGGGTTGCAAAGTGGTCGGCGAGCCCTTTCATTTAACAGGTGGTTACACACGCCCGTCCGCGAACATAAACCCAGTCAATTTCACTCAGTCATGCAAGCAAAACAACAAACATTCAGCTTTTAGCAGTAATGTGCTCATTACATAATACTTACAGGGGGTCGTATGGGCCCCCCGCGTCGTCCCGCGCCGCATCTCGAAGAAGCTATCATCAGGTATATTCTTCGGTGCACCTTCGATGATGTGCCTGTAATATCCTGAAACCACGGATGCTTACCGCATCTAGTATGCCTTAACCGAACGTTAACGGCATCAATGGGTACAACTTATGTCAGTGTACCCGCAGTGACAGTGGCCGCATGGACTGCAAAAGGCACAGGTACAAGGCATCTTTGGGAGATGGGCTTCCCAAGCCACCCAATCGCGCTAATTGGGTCACTGATAAGCACAATGCTTATCAGGTCAAGGGTCGTGGGCTATCTCGCCGGATAGCCATTAACCCAGGTACGAGGGCACCCTCTGCGACAATGAACAGCGATCCAATTAACAAAGCTGTCTACAATCAGCATCAGTACGAGACAATATCGAATGTTCGTATTCGCTGTACTATAGCTACATTCACTAAGCTACTCAGGCACTAGTATTCTACTTAGATATTACAGACCTCATCGTTTTATTCACTCAATTATAATCTACCATTCATTTCACTTCAGAACATAATAGCGGCGGAACCACACACTCGCGGAGAATTAGGCTCGCGTCCACAAATGTGCGATCTCGCCTACAGACTGCCAAAAACACATAAGCACCCTCGCATTCTAAAATGCAACCCCTAGTCGGTTCGGGTTCACAACATTCCAAATATGGGAATTCTCGGCTAAAGGCCTTTCCATAATTTAAATCTACCTGCTAAAACGCCGGCCGATTCTTAAAAACAGCCCTCCGCCTGTAAATTGATTTGGGACTCGTTCCCATTTTGTGCTAAATTTAGAACGTATTATATTTCAGTGGCTGGTTTAGTCGAAAGCTCATAATTATACGACTACAAATGAAATAATAGCATATTTTCCAACAGCCCCAAGAACACAAAAGTAAATATTACAACAAATTATTAAAACGTTTGTAGAAGTCAAATTGAGACAAGCTGTATGTATCTACAAATTAATGAAATTGAGAACCATCGAAATAGAGTTTCAAAATGATGCTTGGGGAAGATTTTGTGGTTACAGAATTTTAATATAACGGTTAGGAATGTTTCGGGTCGATAACGTTTTCAGCGATGAGAGAAACCTTTTGTGGTTTTAAGAATGTATTTTTAAACAAAAGAAGTCGATCCTTTATTTAGATGCTGTAAATTTCAGGTAATGAATAAATGCTATTATTCTACCAGTTTTAAAGAAATTATACTTTTGTTAGCATGTACTTTAGATGGAAAGCAAGCAAAATTAAAACTCTTCCGGCAGCAACAGCAGCGGGAGCGGTTGTCCTTTATAAGGCGATCACTTTCCTTAATCTAGATAACGCGGGACGAAGGAAATATTTCATTTCAAGTGGAACTGCCGTAACTCGGCTTTGAATCATTGCCTTCCGCGTTGCCGAATTTTGGATAGCAGACATTCGGGTTAGTAAACCAATTCCACAGGCCGCGTCGCTTAAATGAGCGAAATTTGTGGGAGCAACAGCCATATTTCACGAGAAATACTAAAATTAAAACACATCTCTAAAAGCTGTTTAGATAATTTACTGTGCTCTATCTCGCTCTTAAAATACTACTGCCCATTAATTCAAAGCGTTATAAATATATAAAAGTGAGCGTAAAAGGCCATTCCGTTTCGCATTGTTAGTTATAAATGAGTTCGAAGAAAAATGCACTGCCAGTTTTTTGAATGTTTCGCCCATAAAGCCGCCCGCGCGGAAACTCCACTTTAGGTGGCGAAATTTGTCGTTCTGAAGCCGACTGGTATTAATTTGGGCATGGTGCTTATGAACGTGGGTAAAATTAATGCGAAGTGATAATTCTTGCTCTAATAATCACAGCTGTGAACTACCGCAAACAAGTGTAAATTGCCAGATCTGTGTGTTGTTTTGTAGGGAATAATATATTTACCTTTCGTATGTCAGTGACTCCACGATATAATGATGGTATTTAAATAAGAAATCTACATTTTTTAAAAAGATTTCATGCAAATGGTACTGGGGGTATTACTAAATTAAGTTCATAGGATGTTTAAAAGAAGATACCATTTTATGTTACGTCATCTCGAAATTATCGGACGTCATTGATTTTAAACCAGAAGAGAAATGATAGGATTTTTTTCATGAGTGAACCTACAAGGTGGGGGCGGACTTCGTAGTGGTAGGTTTCATCGAGTGTGATGTGAATTACCACTTTGGAAACACTTTTTACGACCCTAATGGCAAACTACGGCTTCCACCGCATATATACTGCTTCATAAACCCATAAACGCACTTAAAGTTCCGTTCACGCTCCATTAAAACGCCGTAGAATTTCATTTTTTATTCAAACTGGACAATACTAGTATTGAAATGGGTTCCACCACCACTGTCGGCCAGTCTCATTGCCACCCAAAATTCATCGTTCAAGCATTAAGTTTGTCTAAATCTTCAAACATCTCTGTGGGCCTATCTACCGCCAAGAAATCTCAGTTCGAGCAAGAGCTCGACATATCTTGCATTCTATTGTGTACAATAATTGCTTTACATTTAAGTACACCACAGTAGAATCATTGCGCAGTCCGAGTTTTCGAAAAAATATAATAACTTGTGTCAGAGCAGACTAGAGACGAGATTAATGGGATTTCGATAACTGAAGACGCCCATTACTCGAAACCGTGAGCAAGCTTGAATTAGAATCACATATTTTCTCCGTCTCTACCGGATTTACTTTTGCAAGAAAAGTTCTGCTCTATCAGTTTAGGACCACGACCATCTTACCAGCTACGCATGTGCCATCCTTATAAGTTTGTTTTACTAAAATCTAGAGATCATAATAACAATTCTTATTAAACAATAAGTTCCTATAAATCTATAGAACCTCGATTGAAGCAGCTTTCGAAGACTGCCAAGAACAATATTGTTTTATAGACGTTCTCAGCGTAGCTAGTACAGTCCCGGATCTGCCACCCGAAAAAAATAATAATAATAATAACTAAGTTAGAGACTCTTTGAACAACTTTCTTTCTTTCCTTTCTCTCTGAAATCTTCTCTCTCCAGTTTATATCTACCTTTTGTAACACATCCTTGGTCTATTTCTTTTTCTCCCTGCTACTGTACTTCTTAGAACCATCTTTAGAATTCCTTCATACTCCATTCGCAACTCATGACTCATTCATCTGACTTTTTAGGCTTTTGACCTTAAAGAGCTTATATACTCGCAATTTTAGACCTTTATTTCTCAGTATATGGTTTAGAGCAAACATCCACTTGTAACTCTAAAAATTGGGTTCTTTGGTAGTTGGCATCACTCCATACCAAACATTTAAATTTTTCTTCATTAATTCTTAGACTGTATTCCTCTGTTTTTTGTATTCGCCTTGTTACTATTACCTTTAATTCTTCCGTGTTCTTGACAAAACAACGGTTAGAAATGTGAAATATTAGTCCTCGGTTGACTAGAGTCGGTGAGAGCGAATGTCTTTGGCTTGGTTCATTCTTGACTGCACATAATCTCGACTCCATTCCCTCTATTTTCACTGTTGATTCTGTTGTCCTCAGGGCTATTTTTATTAGCTTCTATTTTATTTTTAGCTCTTCCATTGCCTATACCGTTGTAATTTTTAGGTTGAAAAAATATCTGGTCCGTGGCTCAACACCAGTTGGGAAAGCCACTCTGGTACTTTCCAACAATATTCTCAAATTTCATATTAAAGCAACCCTTTATGTATTGCTATGAACACATTTTAAGCCTTTATGATTACAATAGCAATTAATAACATTTCAAGCATATCAAATATTATTTTATAAAATGTTCTTGAAATGTGCTGGTTTAATTTTTGCAAATTTTATAAAATAGCATTGCCTTTATAGTAATTTATAAGACGGTATAAAAAATATTGTTAACCTTGATTAGAATAACAAAATGTAATCAGAGCAGGCTTGGAAATAATTTACAGCAATGTTAAATTGAAGTAAAACAAACAATTGGGAAAAAAGGCGAAGCTGTAAAATGGTGTTAATTTTGGCTTCCCAATGAATAATTATTAATACAGGAGCTACAGAAGTCGGTCTGTAAGGAATGAGCGGCTTGTATCTTCAGGCCAACGGAGGGGTCCAGGCATCGTGGGACTTGCTAGGGGCTCAAATTAAGAGCTAGTTTCCATTGGAAAAGCAACATAAAGGTCAGAAAGATCTATCCTAAAAGATTCAATTTAGTGATTTGCAAGTGGCGTCAGTCTTTTGTGCATTTTTTGGCAGAGCCGTTATCTGAGTGTTTTTTGTTTGTAACGTGTATTTACTTATTGTTATCATCTAGGCAACGTTTTAATTACGTAATCATTGATAAGTTGTCGAAGACTAGCAAACTTTTTTTGCAAAATTGTGAGGTTGGAACGCCATATTTGAAATTGGTTTTTATCAGTTAAAATATCCAGTATTTTAGCAATGCCAGTGGTTAAATGAGAATTGTTCAAAGCGTTTACAAGTAGATTATTAAAAAGATACCACGATAGCAAATATATTTCCAATTCAATCCAACCCTAAGGAAACATAAACCCTTTTATTTAAATAAATAATAAGCACACTAGTATTTTACCAGTATTTTATATATTGCCCCCATTAAAGCTATTTCCATATAGTTATCAAACACCATATTTAAAACTTTTTTTTGAAAATGTTACAGATGACGGTCTACGATCATTGTTACCGCATTTGTTTGCTTTTTCATATAGGTTCCAATAGCTTGAGTATCTATTCCTACAAGTTGGTTTCCCCACATTTATCGTTCTTCACATTTTCTGTTACTTCCTTTACTTCTTCCAAACCAAGAGATTCAGTGGTTTCGCTTTCTTAATTATTACCTGCATTAGCTTTTTTTCTTTACCACTTTTGATTCTATCTTAAAATATTCTCTAACGTTTTCCTAGTTATTTATCGCCATTTGTTAAAGTAAAGACGTTCTCCTGATACCTCTCCTTATTTTTGTTTTCTCCCTGACCGAGATTCTTTATTTTCTTATTTTGTTGCTCTTTATTCATTGTCTGTACTGCTCTTATTCTCCATCTTGACCTTCGTTCTTACGTTATTTGCCAAACCAGTCTTTATGCATCATGTTACTTGGGTAAAAAAAGATCAATGTTATACGATATCACTCTTATAGTTATAAGCTACTGTATGACCTTCTATAACATATTGTGGCACCTCCTTTGTCCAATAATGATGGACATGGCTGGACATGGCTGCATTTCCTCACATGGTAGAAATTGAAAATCATCACAACGCAGAATAAAAACAGATGTAAGACAGGGGAGCACTTTTTTACCCCTTCTCTTCCACAAATTGTATAGTTAATACTTAATGATAAGCGCACTAAATCGATGAAAAAAGGGATCGATAAGTTGTGTAATTGTCTATATATCCCCGTTATGCAGATGATACTTTACTTATAACCAAAAACAAACAAAATCTGCTTAATCTAATTAATCGGCTCGAAAACATTAGAATGTAGATCTAAGCAAGGAAGACTAAAACAAAAATTATCCTTGTTGATAAAGTTAAAGTGAGCGGATGGCCCAGCGAGCAAATGCTCGCCTCTCAGGCAGCCAACCCGGGTTCGATTCCCGGCGGACACTATAGACGGATTTTAAAAATCGTACGCTCCCCGGCTACAACGCTAACATTTGTGGTAGTCGTTAACCCCTAATATGGGAACTCTTCCTCAATTGCGACGGGCAAGGCTAGCCACCTACCTGGCCTAAAGGTAAAGAGGGCTCATAGAACCACTTTGTGGTTATAACAGGTCACTGGCCTACAATAAGAGGAAGAAGAAGATAAAGTTAAAGATATTCATAACATTTACTGCATTAATTATTATAAAGTAGTTGAATTTTATCAGAGATCAGTTGCATTATAGTTATCAAACCTATGTGCTTGTTATTTCATACTTTAGGTAAGCTTCAAAAACCTCGACAATCCATGTTACTGGTCGTAGACGTAGATGCATTTTAAATGAGTGCTGGACTCGAATCGTCAGCCCTTGGCATGGAGTACATATCGATACTAAATAAGATCAAATTCTTTAGCGACATTGTCACAGTTGAAACTACGGAAACACTGTTATGCCATAACATTTACTGCTACAGAAAGACGTGGCAGGTCAGTTAGGCATTGAACTGACATGATAGAGATTTTCCAGACACCGCCGTAGAGTAGACAGTCTCAGAAGCATCTAGTAGATAATTATAGCCAACTGCAACCAAAATAACAACAATTTAGGACAAATGGGGTCAATTGATCAAATATCGAGGTAATTTTAGTGGACAAGACATACAAGTCGTTAAGCAAACACTTTGGTTTTCTTAGTGGTTATAAATACGGAAGAATTTAAACCTGATATAAGAGGAAAAGTCGAAATAAGTCAGGGGTGCTGTCATCTATAAGCCGTTCACGACCTTTTTGGGACAGAGTTGGCTGTGATTTTTTCTTTTCATGTTGGACTAACTGATTCGATGATGTAGCGGATGCAACTTTTTCTTTCTGTCAGTGTCTGTTCGACATTTTCTTGCCACCACATTGCCAGATTTATTATTTTAATATTCGTAAGAAAATAAATGATTTATCAAATGTGTAGAAATAATTTTAATTTCTGTCAAAGGAAAAGTCAAAATGCCCAAAATAATTTTGTTACAACAAAAAATTTCCATTACACGATGCTACTTCCAATTTGAGAAGGACAGACCAAATTTAAAAGAACGCGAGTCGATGTGAAAACTAGAGAATATCCGGCAACAATGTACCTATTCAGAAAATATAACCTTAAACTGAAAACAACCTAACCTAACACAAAAAGCGTCAATTTCCATGAGGGAGTTTAGTTGCAACAGAGGTTCTGCCAACAAAATTACTAGATGGTCATAGCCTCACCTGACCCAAAAAGATCGTGAACGGCTTATAGTTGACAGAACCATGAAAAGAGAGAGATATAATGAAATCCACAAAACTACATGTCCTGTCTTTGCTAGATTTCCATTTGGATATAAACTTATGAGCGATAGGTAAAGAATCTAAAAATACAGCGGTATTACTATCAACAACAAAAAGCTGGTTTTAAAATTGCTCATATTTCCGATTATGCTATTTGGGCCAGAGTCGTGGACTTTAAAAGCTAAATATACCGAAAAAATACCGCTTTTGAAATTTGAGTCGAGAAAAACCTCTGTGTTCCTTGGACAACGAGCAGGATTAATGCTTCAATTCTGAACAAAATTAAGGAGCAACAATGTCTGTCACAAACTGTAAACCAGGGCATACTAAAACTCTTTGGTACATTACTCAATAAAACAATGAAAGTTTGGAAAGGCTAATTGTGCATCATAAAGTGGAAGGCACTAAGGCGAAGGATTCCCGGGAAGATGGTTAGATTAAATTGAGAATGATATCAATATCACAGTTCGTCAAGCTGGAAGAACTACAAGAAATGAGGCAGGTAGCGAGAAATACTTCATATATTTGGAAACCAAAATAGCTAGCGGAATCAAGACATCACGACTCTTTTATAAAAAAGAAACGAAAAAGAAGAATGCATTTCTGATAGCTAGAGTATGCAAGCCAAATACTGCAAAAGACGAGATGCTTTTGAGATGTGGACTCATCGTGTGGCATCCTCGATAAGGGACGAGGAAAAAGAAAAGTGAAAAAGGGGAAAATCACAAGAGTGTTACCCTTATCAAACTACAGATAGCCCTGGAAACAAATGGCATAGATATACCATAAGTAAGAACTTTGAGGAATATGTAGCAATATGAAGATCGCAGTAAATGTCAGTACAAAACACTAACGCGGAAATCGCGCTGGAGCTCAACAAGGTTCAATTTGATCAATGAAAAACATCAACAGATTTGAAATAAATAACAAGACAAGAGCATCTATTTCTGATAGTTTGATAGGAAGAATTGATATCGCTAATTAAAAATTTCCGTTAGTATGGCTATGTCCACTATGTCCATTACTGCGTATGTGAAGGTAAGCACTACAATAAATCCTAAGTGATTATTATCTCTCAACCTCCTCATCCCATCCTTATCGTATGCTTTCTTTGTTCCTTGCTCGAATCTACTGCTAAATATGGTTCATAAATTCCATACATTACAATCTGCCTTATTCGCATTTTTCAGCATAACTATCCTCTTTATTAAAACGATACCTCGTATTTTGAAATGTTACAATGTCCTAGTTACTAGTTCGTTCCCTAAATTATTATAAAGGTATAGCTTTCATCACTATAAAATAAAATATTACAAAATCTTCTAAAAAGTAGAGCTTTATTTCCCATTATATTCGCATAAAGCAAGATAAACGGATTAAAGGTGGTGTACGAAGCCATGAAAATCTATCTTTCAGTGCAGAACCGAGCGGCGAGCAATCCCAAGAGCAAGTCCAACGATCTACAAGAGGTAGTTTCGCACATTATTAAAGCCTGGAAGGTAATGAATATTCTAGAAGCAAAATGGATAAATCAATAGCTGCTCTAAACCTGAAGAATGAACATTTATCAGTGTCCTGTCGCTAGGAAAATTCTGAGTGGTAGGTATGTAATTACGGCATATTGATGTGATTGTAATGAGGCATGGTATTTATGCTGCGAACGAGCAGCGGCAGACTAGATTGAATTGGTGACAATATCTTTTTGAATTGTGAGTCATTTATCAGGCCAGGTATTCTACTAAACGGCAATCATTACTATAACCCTACAATCCGTTCATAAGCAACAATGGCAGACAAACGTACTTCATCAATATTAATGTTATGTTTAGCCGCTTCTTTCAGTGTCTACTTGTATTTCATTTTCTGTATTAAATTTTAGTCATTTTCGTGTTCGTCTACAGCGGTATTAATATGCTTTTGAATAATAAGTCAATCGATCACTTTATATGATGTCATAAAACGTGTAGTATCTCGGATAAATAATAACAATCTTATTATTTAAGTAGGTTTTGAGCTTTTTATGGACTGTGAATATCTGGTTTGCCTTTTATACCATAATCCTGAGAATTTATACAGTGAGATGTAAGGATTGCTGTCGGTTTGGTTGTCATATATGTCTTAAAATTTTGTAACTCTTGTCGAGGTTGCACTTCTTCTCTCATTGAGTTTCATTATAACCAACTTGCTGCTATCTTCTATCACTCTTTCCATGTTTCCTTGATCTTTCTATTTTCTGTTACGTCACTGGGGCAGTAAATAAAGGAGAAGCAAAGGCAGCCGACATCTCAGGCAGTGTTGGTCGTGGTTTAAACAAAAAACTCTAATCTTAAACTGTAAAAAAATATGGGCACCAAGCAGTAAGTAACCCAAGCACTTTGCTAATAAAATTATAGCTCACATCGAAATACATTCGTCCGTACATACACAAAGAAAAATAATAAAATGCGACAATCGAGATCAAATATTATAGTATTAAAAGCTGTTTTAAGAGTCACCAATATATTGAAATGACATTAAGCCCACAACTTGGCTCTGTTCGCAGTGCAAAATATTTAACCAGGTCAATAAAGCACAGAGCTAGAATATTTTATATAATTGCAATTTTAAACAAAAACAAAACTATTAAATGCATTGATTATGAGATGCGAGAAACAGTAATTAGTCGGATAAGGGCACGCAAAGGCAAAGCATATTGCAGAAGGTTTGAATTTGGCTTGTGAATAAAGTAATATAATTAAAGTGATAGGTTTGTGCACATGTAAAGCCAGACCAAACGAAGTAATTGATACAAAAATGTTGTTACGTGCATAAAAGGGGGCGTAGTAATTAATAAAAGCAAAGGACAGTGAAAATTGTGAGCAAGCTGAAAGGTAGAGCAAGATGAAGTAAAATCTAGAAAATTGCAAAGAGCAATTCCTGAATGGAGGCAACAGAAAAGAAGCAAGCAACGTGAAAAGTGCGGAACTCAAATATCAGTGCGTTAATAATTAAAAGCATAGTGTAGAAGCAGATCAGTGAAATTAAAAACGTTTGTGAGCGCAACGCTATAGAACAATATTAGTTATAAGCAAAAAGACAATATTTTAGATTAAGAAAATGTTAGATTGTAAGTTATGTAAGCAAACTTTACTCCATTTGTGGTAAATATTATCAAACCTAATTTCCAATTAATAGTAGAATAACACCGTATCTTAGCAACATGATGCTTTTTTGTCATAAAAAACAGGGAACAATTGAATTAAATTAATTTGAAAGCTTGTTGAATTTGTGCTCCACATTTAATTAATGTTTTATAATGATAAACGAGTGTTTTATAACGAAAAAAAGTGGTCCAAATTATTGCCCAAGTGATAGTGTACTTGTGCTAACGTTTGCAGCAGTTTCCGCAACGAAAAATTTACATTTTTACAAATCTCATCTCCGAGGATTCGGGAGCCGTCCAACTGAAAATTATGATCTTCGAGTACGACGAAAATTAGCATCGGAAGCCAGTGGTTAGCAGTCCAGGGCACCAGCCGAGTCTACAAGAACGTCCGAATCAACATTGGCGGTCAGGCAAGCAGCTACACCCTGAGATATTCCAGCAGCGTCACTACGACCAGCTCCGAAGCCATCAACGAAGCGAACTTCACGAGGTAAAATAGATCTAAAATTTGAGTGCCAACGTTCGGGAAAACGACCTAAATAAAAGATTAAACCTTGCCGAAGAGACATAGTGTTTTTCTAAAAGTCCAATTACGTGGTTTTCAAAAATTGAACGGCGTCACCAGGTTTTTGGCGAAATCCGCCAGAATCGAGCTTCATAAACAGTTGAAAGATCGGCGTGCATTCTACGTCATCTAAACAATCAAGAGGATGTTTGACGTAATACTAACAAACAATCAAGGCGATGTTTTATTAGTTGCCAGGCGGGAATATTCAAATAATTTACCTGACGCGTTCTCACGATATCACGATTTTAAACGTTCAATTGCACACTGTACTCAAAAACTATTTTGTGTTCCTCTGCCAATTTACGAGATTGTGAATTTTATCTACTAATAACAAGTAGACGAGCTACGTTGAGACAAATTACCTAATATTTGAGAATATAGTCCGTTTATGAACCAGACCCATGAGATAAAAAGTTTTGATAAGAAAATTTAGGTTTCGCCATTTTTGATGGCTTCATCAGTAACATTAAAGGATCATTACAAATTAGCTGTTTAATACATTCTGAAATAGAAACAATGGGATTAGCGAACAATAACGTTTTTGCTTATGCATGTGTACTTACGTGATTAGATTAAATTCTTTCACAACATTTTTCAAAGTTTGTAAGATAAAACTTAATTAATAAACAGAGCTATTAACTAATAAGTGCAGTTCATATTTAGGGTTTAATTAATAAAAACAGATAGCGAGCTCTTATGAAGGCAGAGTTCAAATGAATAAAGATAAAGGAACTTGCAAGGTCGTTCACATATTTACGTCATCAAGCAATGCGCAAAGGTAGAAAATTTCGGAAATACAGGTGACATGGGCAGAGACGTACTAAGTTAAATTTGATTTACTTGAAACGTTAGTTTTAAACTTAATAACAATGAATATGAGTGTAAAATATTAAGTTTAATTAAGACAAATTGTTATTTAAACAAATTATGATATATAGAACTGAGGTTATCAATATCAGTTCTATAATTAATAGCATTGGGGCTTTTTTGTATATCAATCATTTCCAAGCATAGACGTTCTTTTAAATTACTCTCTTTATGTAAGATCTTAGTTGTATTAAATTTGAATTTATGCAGCTATTTATTGGCGTGGTCTGTCAGTGCAGTTTTTTTTATTAGACGGGGATAAACTATGAATTTTAACTGAGTATTTGTGTTGATTAATTCTATGTTTTAATAGCTGTTCTGTTTGTCCTATGTAAATAGAGTTGCAGTTATTACAGTCAATTTGATAAAGCAGTTTTGATTGTATAATATTTTCAGTCCTGTCCTTTGAGTTTGTGAAAAATTTATTACCTAATGTATTGTGGTTGTTAAATACTGTTATGATATTGTGCTTATTTAGTTCTTTTTCAATTTTTTGAGAAAATTTTGGGATATAATTAATGGAAATATATTTTTTATGGTTTGAAATGTTTGAATTATTAAATTCTGGAGAAACGTCTAATTTTTTTAAATTTTACTTCAAACTTTAATTAAAGTATATTCACGACTATGATTTTTATTTATCAACAAAAATCATACATTTTAAATAATGTTTGACTAATTTTCACATATAATCTCATAAGAGCATCAATTCTTTCCGGAATTTTTTTTGAGTGCGGTCCAACAACGTCGAATTAATTTGCCCGAGCGGGACGCGAGGGCAAATTAGGACGTTGTTGGAATGCACGAAAATAATTTCCGGATATGAATTAATGCTCGAATGCAGATTCGGTAAGAAAATCGTAACGCCACAAACCCTCACAGTTAGTTTGGTCTACCTACAAAAAATTTCCAAGAAATTTTTTTATTGTCTTGGTTACGGCTCATGAACTAATTTTTCTATTGGTCATTAATGAGTGTCGTACGATTTTCAACAGTAATTACATAAATGGTGATAATTTTTTGATAATTTTAACTAGATTCACGAATCTTTGTTGCTATTAAGAAATCTCACGAGTGGACGAAGTCCACGAGTGGGATTTCTGAATAGCAACAAAGATGAGTACTAATCTAGTTAAAATTATAAAAAAAATTATTGCCACGAATGTAATTCGGCGTGATTATTTTTTAAACAGTTCAAGTTGTAGATTGGATTTGATGGAGCTTCCAGATGAGTGTCCTGTTATTTTTAACAACTCCTGCTCACCTACTCCACTTTTAGCTAGTTGTGTTACAGCAGAAGAACGATTTGAATGGTTTGTGAAAAAATAGTCGCTGTAATTTGCTACTAGCAAATAGTCAGTGTAATTTTGATGCTACTAGCAAATAGTCAGTGTAATTAGCTACTAGCAAATAGTCAGTGTAATTTTGATGCTATTGGTCGATTTGAATTTATTTCTCATTACTATTGGCTGATAGGACTGTTTAAAAAATAATCTCCTAAATTTACTTATCAAATTTTACCCAAGTCAAATTATAATTTTTTTTAAATAAAAAGTTTTGTGTGCCGAGAGCTAGCGAATCAGTATTGAAGTTAAATAAAATAGAAAGAGGGGCATTCAACCATTTTATTTGTGCGATTAATTATTAGAGTTCATTTTAACCAGCCTTAATTTACAGACAGGCAAAGTTTGAGCACAGCAATAAAAATATAAACCGAGAATTGTGTGTACTTGGATCTTTGCCCGTAATTTCAACTTATATTACTTTTATACCAAATAAATAAATAATTACAAAACAGACAACAGATAGGAGTTTCTTTGCAATATATAAATAATTTATCAATATATAGTACAAGTAAATAATGTGGAAAAAATACAAGTTTACTGTAAAATTAGCAACTTGCATTACCGGTAGGTTACTCGGCAAAAACGAAGAACAGCAATAAGGTAATTAATTAAATTTTTAGGTTCGAATTGAATTTGACCCTAAACTTGCCAGCACATTCTGATGTTCATAGTAATTAACAGAATGTGCCTACGGACCCCGAGGTCTTGGTTCAGAGTAGCGTATTATATATCCCGAAATACGCTTAGTAATTCATGAATAGTTATCATCAGTTTGACTTTGTGGGGTAAAAAGAATTATTAACGCAATAGCTTGCAGTAGAGGAATAATTAAGTTTTATTCAACCGAGATGTACGGTTATTAACATAAAGGGAAATCCCCAAACCTTAAATTTCAAATACAACATGCAAATTGCTTTACAAAATCCAAAATTAGAAATAATAATTTGAATGGTACGTGAGACATCCCAAAATTTCATTACATGACATTGAGAATATCATCACAAGTAAACAGTCAAACAATTCCTTCTAAATAATTCAAATTCAGTTAGAAAACAGGCACATAGGTAGCTGGCCGCCATGTCGATAAACCACAACGGAAGCCAGGTTTATGCGATAGGTTAGAATGGTTGTCCCAAGTAACAGCCTTCAGCTGCCGATAATGTATGCTTCGGCGATGACATCGAACCTCTTGCAAAAACGGGATTCTCAACATACATATCTTCAAACGAAGAGGCAGACCTTGGCTCACACGACAAAATGTATTGTCCCATAACTAGAAGCAGGTAAAAATAATACAAGAAGGAGGCCTACCGTTGAGATGTTCTGCCCCGTATGCCAAAATCGTAGCATGTGCTCGCTCAGGTAAAAAGCCAGAAACATGTTTCATTTTGGGAATATTACGAATAATATCTCTTTAGAACTTCATGAATTTCCCACGAAAGGCATAGCAACACAAAAGTGAATCCTCAATGTAGAACGGTAGCGAAAATTCCCAAATAAAAATAGAAAATTTGACTTCAAAAATCTAGTTCACCTTGATATCTTTCCTGAATCAGCACAAATTGGCTAATGATCGAAAAGGATTGGCTGCAACCCAAAAATTTGGAAAACCTTGAGAAATCCAAGGTAGGGAACCGGAACACCTTGGAGCTTGAACTGTTGTAGAAAATAGCGTAGAATTATTTAGGAAAACTAATACATTGAAATATGAAACTTGACTTAGGTTAATTAGGAATCAAATGTTATCTACAATCTAATTAACCTAAGTCAATATGTAAATATTAGTAAATGACCTTTGACCCATAACGCCCTCTGGCTAAACGTTTTATTGATTATTCCCCTTTCTCCTATTCTATGTTGGTATCACAGCCATACCAGTCGTTTTTCTTCTACCACTTCAACTACTTGCATTTAGTAATTCTTTGTATGTTTTGTATGTGCTCGTGTTATATTCTAGGATTCTCTTATTATCACTTATCATATCTGCTGCGCATTAAAGTTCTGACATTTGTAGGTTTCTACAGTTTCTAGTTTGACTTGTTGGAATCCCATCGTTTTTTCAAATTACTTAAGTGCTTGTTTATTGGTCTCACTAAATATACTGTTTGTTGTATAATACTTTGTTCATGTTTATATCGGTTCTCTTCTACGTCTGCTTTCTAGCGCATTCTATAATTCTCCTTCCCTTAATTCTGCCGAATGCTTCTTCAAGATCTAGCTTTCGTAGATGTAGCTTCGTTCCCCAGCTTATTGCATTTTCGTTGATTTGCCTTGTAGTCCAGACATATAAAGCCTTCTTTACGTCCATATTTTTCACCTTTGCTGCTTCGTAGTTTTTTTCCACTTTCTCTTATTTAGTCTCTTTTTTTTGGCATATCTCTATCAATATTGATGTTTAAATGTAATAAATAATGATCGTTTAGGCTTAACCTCACGTTTTGTTTTTCTACCAAGAAGTCTCTATTATTGATTTTCCTTGATTTTGATTGGCCCGTAACACACATAAATAGTTATGCGAACAAATTCATAAGCACTTTGATTGATATGGTGAGCTACTCCTCTTTAGGCTTACTGAACATGGGATTTTCCTAGAAAGATAACTTTATTTGCAATCATTTGCACCAGGTATTGGACTTGAATAATTCAATATTTATTAGAAAAAGCTTGAATAAAAATAATGTCTGTTCGCTAATAGTGTTTATCTTTAAATGTTTTGTAAGCTAAATGTACCTTCATAAGCGACTTTTTCTGGTGGTAATCTTTGGTAAGGTTTTCAATAATTAGATATTTATAGCACACTTGATATAGAACCCGGTCTAGCCTTTTACACTTACAGTTCGCGGAGTTTCTGCAAACAACAACGTTAAATCGTTAAAAAAGCTAACAAACTCATTCCGCTTACCTGCCGCTATGTTTGCATATTGAATTTTTAATGCTAGTAATCCTAAACCAACTATTTATAACTGAACATTGCAGCTGGGCCCGTCGTACACTTTTATTTTCTAATACCTAAAACCACTTACTCAAAACTACGCTACCAATAGCTTTATTTGAATTATTATCTTTTTTTGTTAACTATTATAACTATACTAGCAACCAGTGAGACAAATGTCTCATTTAATAAAACAAAAAAGACCGTTTTTCAAATAGAACAGCGTCCCGGACGGACCAGCGTCCCGGACGGACGGAAATCACGTGATTTCTCGAAAACTGGAAGTGTCACGTGACTGAAATTCGGTTCCTGACCTGACATGACCATTCCAAACATACAACTTTCATAACTTTTTTCTCTATCTCTTACGGTTTGGCTCCTGAAAAAGCGTCCCGGACGGACCAGCGTCCCGGACAGACGGAAATCACGTGATTTCTCGAAAACCGGAAGTGTCGGTTCCTGACCTGACATGAGCATTCCAAACATACAACTTTCATAACTTTTTTCTCTATCTCTTACGGTTTGGCTGCTGAAACAGCGTCCCGGACAGACAAAACAGCGTCCCGGACAGACAAGTCTATTAGATAAAGGATGCTTCATGCGGTGCATACAGCTGTAACAATGAAACGTACAGTATAAAGTATAAACGACATAAGTAAACAATGATTTCTTAAAGAATTTGTTGCAAAACTTTCTTTGTGTACATTAGGTTAGGTGAAATTTGTGTCTTCTGAGGGATGTGACAAAACTTATCCGAGATTCAATTCAGTTAGAGTTCATAAAGAGCCGGTCCGCAATCAATGCAATAAGAACAGTACAAGAAATTGTGGATTAAGCAAAGTTGAATGTGTAACGATCACCCCTGATAGTTAAAATGCCTTCACTTGAGCACCAGGGAAATTCATCATGAGGGAATTAATAGAAAGGCAGATCAAAATGGCAGAAACTTACTACTTAGCCAAGAAAATTAAAAATAACCAGCAATACCATCATGTGAATGACATGTAGACTTGTCCAGTGAAACTACTGTGACCAAGTATTCTACTTGTAAATGCCGAACGTAGTTACTTTATTGATATATTGACGATCTAACAGTAGCAGTAAAAGAAATAACGGTAGAAAGTCTAAAGTTCAAGGTAAAGAAAGCCATCCTATTAATACATCAATTGATGGAGGAGAAATCACAAAACAAATGCAACAATGTAGACGGACCGAAGAACAATTATTAAAGAACAGTGGAGAATATATGAGGGCCAAAAAGGAGTACCGTGAAATGTAAAACCTACAGATACTGTTATTAAAAGACAACAAAGAGTAGTGTTAAAAGTAAGTTGTGCGCAAATGACGGCTTAATCTGAAGCATCGTAAGCAGTAACGAGAATCCTACCTAGAAACCTAATAATAAAGAAAAGGGAAAAAATCTTCCGCGTCTATGGGTTAGATGAGATATACAAGACGACCGATACAAAATACAAAGAAAGATTCAGAAACGAACTAGGAACAGTCTAACGCCAGGTCTAAAAAAATAGGAAAGTGGTATCAGAGCAGATACTAGTGAGGGGGTTTAGTCGTTAAGAATCCGATACTGACTAAAGACTTTTATAGATTTTTCAGACATAACCGTGCAAAAGATAGATTTTGGATGAAAATATGGATACAGCAATATACATTGTAAGGACAACTCCTCGAAATTAGTACGTTCCTGTATTTCCCGCATACTTCAAGCCCAAATTCATAGTCTAGTTTTAAAGCATCAAACCTTTAGTCCATATAAACCGTATTTCCTCTTATTTCGCTTTGCAGTTTATTTATATTCGACGAAGTTCAATTCTAAATTGGGGCATTCTTCTCCCTGCCGTCTGGGTAATGCCACTTTGCTCTTATCGTGTTTTTAATGAGTTGCTGGTTCCGGTAAGGCGACTGTGTGGCCTATCAGTGGAAAAGAGCAAGCAGCTAAATCACCCCTGCGTGGTTTTAGTTGATTTTAGGATCGTAGCCTAAGCAATTCACTTCCGCCCCGGCCCTGGTGTAGTCAACAAGTTATTTGAATTCGCGTCCCCCGCAGCCCGAGCCCTGTTGGGGGAGTGTTGTGAAGTTTTCCGTACGAATGCTGGGCGCTGTGAAGGTTTTCGTTGCAAATAACTGTGTGCTTCTTGTCGGCTTCTGTGCCTATGGGACTGTTTGTTGTTTCGTCGAGATGTGCGAACTAGATGTCGGGGTTAAACTGAAGCAATCGAGTTAGTGTGGTCAAGAGTTCTTACCGTGGGATTGCGAGACCCTTAATTATCGCTACGGCGGATCCTTTACCGGACTCTTAAAAGTACCAGCTCTAGCTTAACTAAGACGTTGTGTTGTATCTTGCACGTTGAAGGTTCGTCCCGTTGTTCCTTTATTGGAAGTTTCGTACGCCTTTTCACCCGTTCTCGTTCTCATCGAGGCCTTGTTCCCGCATCTCGCAAACACCCTGTGGTGTCCCTGTCGTTCTTTTCGAGGCATAGTTGAAGTGCGACACGCAGTTAGAATTGGACATCAATTCGTACCGTCTGGATTTCTTCAACTCAAGGTATTTGTCGATTTAATAGTGTTTGTATGGCCTAGAAATTTATAGTAAAGTGTTGGTTGTGCAAATTGTGCCCTTTGGTTGATTTAAATCGTAAGATGTTAAACAATACCAAATGACAAAATTAAAATATCAAAAACTGAAGGCGGCAAAGAATACATATAGGTAAAAACAAAAAAACCGTATACTCCTGCTATATATCTCTAAATACTAATTCAGAACAGTTCGTTCAACGTCTAACCGAACTGGGGCTGAGTACCAGAGATGACACAATGAACATAATAAGCGGGGAATACCTCAATGTGACCGCTTATAGATGGGAATCCCAAGGATAAGATCACAAGGTTGACTAATTAATAGAATGGATGAATCGGCGGTACGCCAACCTTCGAACGAAACGACAGAACTTCGTATATGGATGTGATTATGTGCAAGATAAATATACTGAGAAACGCCAAAAGATGGCACGAGGGAGAGGAAGGTACAGTAACTGATCATAAGAACACCAATAATTAGTAGTCGGAGATGAGCTGACAATCCTCAGACAACAACATGTCGCCAGACAGGGTTGGGTTTTAAAGAGAAAGCTGATACAAGCTCTCGAACGAAAGATGGATGAAGAATTAGATAGAGAAAACTATAAATACCAACACAGCAAAGGAAATCATCGAAAAATCATGCAATATCACTTTCTGCGAGAAAATCTTAAATATCAAGAGACAAGCCAGCTTACCGGTGGAACATTAACCGAAGAGTAAAAAGGCTCATCGCAAGAATTAGCAGAGAGGCATGTGGACGAGGACCTAAAATAAGAAACCCGTCGGAGCAGTAGAAAAAAAGCTAGCCATAAATAATGCCAAAAAGAAGGCATGGAACATATTGTGCGAAGAGATTTACAAAGACCAATAGAGCAGGAGGTACACAATAATAACTGAAGGTTGGGCTTATATACCCTGAAACAGTAAAATGCATAGGACCTAGTGGAATACTGCCAGAAGACCAAGAGTAGGACAGAACTGTGCTGTAAGGTTACGAATATACCCACTAATGAAGACAGATAAATTCCCAATGGAATAGAAAGCCAGCAGATTAATCCTAATCGAAAAGCTAGAGACCTTTATACTGTCTAAATGCTATGGGGAAGCTTGAGCAGCGCTGTCGAATAGCAGACTATCAGAAACTCACAATCTAAATAAGACTCACTCACCGTGCTCGATTTCTAGTTTAAACTAACGTATACTCTAAATAATTTACCAGTAGTAGGGAATAATAATGAGGTTTTAAGAGTTAAAATATTTGAATTCAATTTGTTCCATAAATGTTAACCTGCGTCGCTAAATGCGAACGACCCTGGAAGTTGCATGTTAAAAAATAGGCAAGAGCTACCTTAGGCAAAATCAATAAGTGAACAAAGTAAACAAGTGATAAGCAAAGGTTTTAAAATTTTATCTCAAAATTAAATTGCTCGTTTCAAATAGGGAGCAGGGATGGAAAAGATTTAAAAGGATAAAGCTTAGTAGTAAGAACGAAACAGTGAAAAAAAACTCCTAACTGAGAAGCACCTGTTGACCCTGGTAGAAAGCCAAACTCTGACTTGAACGTGCACAATACCGCATCAAATAAGAACTGATTTTTTCTGTCCGCCTTAAATTCTAAAAAATACCATTCATAATTAACAAATTTTCAAAATATAGCTAATTCCCAGGCATAGTGAAGGCCATTTCGGTTTCTGCGCAACGTCGGGGCATGGAAACAGCTCGCATGGACTCTAAATGCTGAATCCCATCAAGAGCTAAAATCCCGCGACAGAAATTTTGGCTGTAACAAACGGGAGCGGTCCAGATGGTGAATGAAAAACCTGCATCTCTACCCCCAGCGTTCAATTCCCGGCATGATGTTCGGGTTTCACTTAGTTTAGGTAGTTTTAAGGTAACACCGGCACCCCTAAAGTAATGCAAACGCGGTTTTAGGGGGAATTTAGGGTAAAAAAGGTTAGGTTGGTTAGCGTCACATAAGCACTGTGAATAATCTAAAATTTCTCAGGTTAAAAGAAGTATCAGGCAACTCAGGTCCCTGAGTAAATTCAAACTATGTAGTTTAAAGGGTACTTTTACCTAAACTTAAACATGTTTGATTCGCCACCAATTTTTAGTGAATGTGACGGGAACATATTTTCGAATTATTTTCAAAAAGGTACAAGTGGTCAATAACAAAATACGCAAGACTTTCTATAGATAATCGAATGTACGAAGTTATTCGAAGTTATGGAAATTATTTAATTAATATTAAAGAAATAATAAATCCTTTATATTATTACTGTCAACACTTCTAATAACTTTTCCGAAGTTCCCGAGAGCGGACGGATTCAAAATAGAATACACGTATCGCACATTAGTTATTAAATAAGGCAATTCGGAAGTTAACCTCGGGTGACAGGTTGACAGGGGTGGGTCATATTGAATTAATCACACGGTATATCACTAGCCCGTGAAGAGCTAAATAAAATCGTGGCGGGTAGCTTTAAATATTGTTAGAGCCTCGCTATTTCGGCCGATTCGACCTTTCCCTGTTAATAAGGCATAAAATATTTTACGGGTAGGTTCTCCTGCGTTACTCTCGCAGATGAAAACTTCTCCAGAGAAATATAAAGCGAGCCGCCCGTCTTATTTAACATTAAAAGTGTTCGGCGAACGCTTTAAAAACTGACTCGTAATTGCTTCTTCAGTTATTTCGGCCGAATGTATATACATTTCGCCGGGAACAGCGTCCTAAGTTAATAGAAAAACTTATTAAAGTCCGTATTTGGTAACCGGCGCAATATCTCCGTAATCTCGAATCCTGATCCTAATTCGTGGCAGCGGTCGACGGTGCTCGATAATACTGATGAGATTTTAGATCAAGAGGGCCACAACTCCCCTCAAGTAAATCTTGCTCTTGAGAGCCGACTCCGACGTTTAATGCTCGTTGCCAAATCCGACAGCGGGGAAAAACCGATGCTCTCAGTTCCAGACTTTACAATGTTAGCTCCAATTAGTCAATTATCGGTAATTGAGTTGCCTTCGTTAACGAACTTGGCATTAATAAACGTGTTTGGGATGCAATAAATTTGATTAAAAATGTTCGCGTAAGCTCAACACATCTCCAGTTTTAGCCTGGCGGTCGCCATATCGGAAAATTTTAAATTGGTTCGCAATTGGAATTTCGTGTGATCAAATCAACTGCTATACTACTTGTTCATTGTAATTTCTGTTATAGGTATAATCGTTTTCCGGCTTAGTTTTTCTGTTTTTCCCTTTTATATAGAATATAAATAGTGTAATAGGCTACTATTAGAACTTCACTGTTCTCCTAAAGGTTTATTATTTCATCAAAGCTTCAAATGTAATATTTATATTTCTGTCCTGTGAGTTGTTTGTAAGTACTGTAATTTATTTCAGCTACTTAATTAATTTATATAACTCAGTAATAACACCAAAAACATTTATACACTTTTATTTAAATAGATACAGCTCCAATAACGAACTCTTTCGAAAGCAAAACTAAGAATGCCCTCGCCATACAGCGTTTTATTCTAACACCCCTATCGTAGTGTTTTTTATATGTGTTTGGTTATTGGGTCTTGGCTCCGATTCCTGCGACCGAGACGGTCCCCAAATTCCCGGCGGTTAATGAGGCAGCACGGGGTCGGGTCAGCAACTAAGAACGGGGCTCACATTTATTATAGTACAGTAAAGATAGCTCAAAAATTGTCAAAAGTCAAACAGAAAAAAAACAGTTCTACCCAGCGGCAAACTGTTTAGTACCTTCGTCTTAGTACGTGGTAAAAAGTCACACGACCTTATGCGTCAGGTTCAGGTGGGAAGGGGGTAGAACGGTGGTAAAATGGTAGGTTTCAACAGTTTTTCGCAAATATCTGATTAACAATGAGGTTTAGCGCAAACTTTGTCTTACACAAAATTAATCTGCATTTAATTTGTAATAAAAATGGTTTTATGCATTTTTGCGCTCCAGTAAAGGATTACGGAGATATGGAGGGGGTAAAAATATAACTTTTTCTGCTTTTCCAAAAAACGCATGAACGCCTATGAATTCGTAATATTCGCTCCAAGTGTATTATACAAGGGGTTCAGGGAAGTGGGGAGGCCAGATGGTTATAGTGAAAAACCCAGCACAAAAAACGAACAACATTTTCGCATGTTGAAGTGAAAGTGGAAGATGCAATTAATGTCACTCTTGGGCAAGCAGAATTTCTAAGTAATAGTAAGAATAAGATGCAACTGATTGCTCTCATTACGGTACACTTACAGCAAGTTGGAGATGGCTGTACCGAAGAAAGGTAACCAAGAAGAAAAAGCCAACCCAAATGAAGACCCAGATGCAGTAGCTGATGCTGGAAACCATTTCTTCCTTCCGATATTTACATCAACAAGTGCAGATATATTGGATAATCTGCGTGATCATGGTTGTACTTGCAGACCATCGCAAAGGTACCTGTACGCTCAAATTTCAGGTTGGCTGTACTACCCCCCACTTCAGCAGCTGCACAACAACACTCTTATAGAGTTTGCCATCAATTGAAGCCATAGCTCAACGTCAATAAAAATTCACTAAAATTGGGTTGGAAAAGGATTGGTGACGGCATCTATGAAGATAATCGGCAACATGAAGAAGAGGTTGAAGATTTTTAGGTTACTGATTGCTGTTATTTATTTTTATGTAACTACCTCGTACGATGTACTTTTCATTGAATTTACTGAAAAGCATGTATTGTGAATAAAAACAATTTTTATTATTTTTTGTATTCAAGCTTATTAGATAAAGTTTGTAGCTAACCTTCTTTTAATTCTATCCACATGATTTTCTTTTTTTAGGAAAATATGACAAAAGATGGAGGTAATTTAAGTAGGTGTAATTATAAAACCACAAATGGGAAAGGGGAAAACGATATGATGAATCATTCAAACGGAAATATAGGCAAAATGACGATAAAAACTACAAAGGAGGGGAGCAAAGTAGGTAAATTATCAATAGTAACATAATAAGGGCGAGACATACTTACCGATAATTTTGCACAAGCCAAGGGTCGAGTGCTGGTTGCAATGAAAACTGTCCCGAGGGCAGTTTTCTAAGGGCAACAATGACTCTTGGCACGGACAAAATATTAGTAATTTTGTTGCCCGCGTTTATATTTTGAAGATTATGACACAAAATCCGTATACGAATTACGATTGCTTGTTTCTTGCAGTTCTATTTCTAATTATGACACCATCTCCGGGGTGGTAATTAGCACTAGGGAGCTTATCGGTTGATACCGTGCCCGAGGTTATCTTAAAGGATCGGAGGCAGCTTTAAAATTTTGAGGCCTGGTGGTCAGTTAGCCGATAACGTCCATGTGACAATGTTGTGAAATCTGATATACCAGAAACGGTGGCATTTTCACAATGGCAGGGCTTTGCTGTGATTCTTGGAATCACCTGTTGTAATTACGTGAATTAATCGAAATATTTAAATTATGAGGTCTGTAATAGATAATATTGCTTGAGTAGCTTTTCAGTGGGTGTTATATACAGTTCGATGGTGCAGCTGAGTTGGACACACTATTTCATTGTTGATATTGATTGTAAGCTTTGTTGTTTGGGTCGTTGTGCGTTGTTTATTGTTGGGTTGGTGCCCAACCAGGTACCGCTGATAGTACTATCGGACTTGGAATAGCGGACATCAGGCGTGATAACCGCTAGCTCTTGACCTGATAAGAACCTGGCTTATCAGTAATTTAGGAACCGCACCTGGATAGCCATGGGATGCCCATTCCCACAAATTTCTTGTAATTTTGGTCTGTTCTGGGAGCGGTAACCGCAGATGCATATCACTGACATGGGTCGTAGCTTATTAGTCTAGTTAGCATCCGGCTAATAGGCACTAGATGCGTTAAGCATCCGTATTGCAGAATTTTACAGGTAAATCATCGGCGTTGCATCTCAATATTATTCCTGAGCGAAATACTCTACTAGACGCTACGTGGGAACAGGTAGAACACGTACTGTTAAATGCCGTAATATTTGTTTATTTCTATTTGCATGCTTGATTGTGAAATTAGGTTGTTTTGGGTATAGGAGCGAGTGTGTGTGACCACATGCAACATGAAAGGTCTCGCTGATCGCCTCTCCCCGGTTTTGTGCTTCTAATCCCCGAACTGCGAATCTCTGCGCCTACACAATGTTTTTACTTTAATTTATTAAAATTCGTCTATTTAAATAATTACAGTTCTTTATCTTTTATAAGCTTTTTATATGTAACCCACGGACAAGATTAACCCTGCAATAATATGGAGTATGAGATACACAAACTTGTATTTACAAGCCCCTCTATTTCAATACAGCATTTCATACAAGGCCAAGTAGGCTCGTTTGCTGAAGTTCTAGCTGAAAACCGAAGATTATGTTATTTCAGTGTTATGTTCAGAGTCTGAGATTGAATCACCGAAGCAAGTTAGCAGAAGATCCGAAGATTCTGCAACTTGACAAGGTATTAATAACGGTGACGATAATGTATATTCGGGTGATGTCCTAGATGACCTGCATTTGTGGGCAAATATGGAAAGCAGAATGCGAAAGAAGTTCATGGTATCGATTGGGGAACACGAGTGCGTAATATAATAACACACATACCAGACGCCAAAATACCATTAAATTACTAGAAACTATACGGAACGAATGCAATTGGAAATAGATACAAATATAAAAATTGCAGGAGAACCAGCAAGATTGAGCGATCGGTATCTTTGAAACATATAACACTTGTCTAGCTAACATCTGCAATTGCGATGGTATAGGTGTAGACAAGCGGTAATAAATTACAGTATGAGATAGGTTTGCTCCCATTAGTGCAGTACATGGAGAATTGTTAAAGATTCCTACATTTCATCTGGGTATGTTCATTAGACGAACAATAATTAAAAGCGTTTCATCCGTAAATCCGAGTTTAAAATATGTAACAAGCTTCTTGGGTGCTCAATAGCTCATTGGTCAACTTTTAAAATAAACGGCACAGAACGATGCAATAATTTGTGCTCAACCACTCAAACTAGTCCTGTCCCGCACCAATTTTAGCTTGACGGACTTAATAAAACTTGTTCTCTTTATTTGCGTCTTAGATATAATATGGCGTTGAATTTGTGACATTGGCTCCAGCCAAATGTGTATTTTTCACATAAAAAGATGTGCTCATATTTGTCTATGGCTAATAGAGTCACAGTCAACTCTAAGATCATTCGTATGCCCGGATTGAAGATAAACCAAACCGATCCAGCGATGCGCGACATCGCGTACGGAAGAAATTCTCGCAATATTACTCAATTACCCCTAGAAAATTAGTCCAGATACGGGGGGAATGCTGAAAATAATTGAATCTATAAACCCAACCTCTCCTAAATACCTAGAACCTTCGTAAAACCGTTTCTTTGGCGGCCGATGTTTACCGGCCCCAATAAACAATCGCGAATGTTCTGCTTAGCGGTCAACGTTTACCAGCAACAGTATTTTTGGGGGCGATGTTTACCGGCCCCAAGATACGATGCCCAAGTCTACACGCACTCCGGAATTCTATCTGGGCCAGAGCTCCGACACCATAACACGAGAAGCGCTAAAGGATTCGCACAACATACCTGCTTAAAGGGAATTTTTCTGCCCATCGGCGAGGTCTTGCTGTAGCGCCACAAGAATATTCCAGATCCAGCTCAGATCTCAAGATAATGGCAAATGTGTGTTCCGAAACCAGCCAAATTCTTCGTGTGTCGCCGGGATTTAGCGATTTATGAGTTTTGATTTTGCATGAATACCAGTAACTCCTGAGAAGAACCACAACCCGTTAGTCGCTGAAATGTAGTAACATTAGTTTGACACCGAAGGGTAAACACCGCCATTGCATTCACGTTTAACCTTCTGATTGCAGACGCAGTTGCAAAATCAGTACGCAATGTTAGACGAATTTTAGTTAAATTTCGGACGATATCTAGTTTCTATGCACGTATACTGGATTGCAGATTACCCTACAGAATCAAATTTACGTCCACCGTCCAAATCCAAACTTTAATTATAATTTAATACTCTACATACCTTGTTGCATTGAATCTAGTTTAAGACCCGATGTGTAATGATAAAGAACAATATAAACTTTATATCTAATGTGTTCTCTATCTATACACTTGGGTTATGGATCGGACCTTGGCATCTAAACTACCCGTAACAAAATTAAAACTAATTGCAAAAGTATGTTCCTGTAGCATCACACATCTTGAAACGATTCTAAGAAGATGCCGTTTGAGGTAATATATACTCAACAATCTACTAGAATAATATAAAAATTTAAATGCAACGTCGTATTTTGTGCCTAAACATTGATTCGTTTCGTTTAGTCCGTCATACCATCACCGCATGGAGGGCTCTCTTTAGTCTTGTACTTGTCTTCAAGAAAAAAGGTTGCTCGGGAGCGAGAATTTTATGTTTTGCTTACAACCACTGGCGAGAGTTGTTATTTATACGGTCTATATGTGTTTTAGCAAGTGTTCGCCCAATGCACACAAGCGTTGAGCCTTCCCCGTCAGAGATACTAAATTTCATCTGGACACTTTATCTGGATTACGACTAATTTACCAAAATTTCATTCCCTTCGGTTGTTTTCGCCGTGACGTCTTCCATAAGGACTCTCCGGTAATATTAGAGGTTCACGGGCTAAACCAAGATTACTTGCCGGGATCTGCTATGAGTGATTTACATGTATAACGAAAATTGTCTACAACACAATAACAGACCAAGTACAAACATCTTAAAGCTCATGAAGAAACGGAGGATGATGATAAAATGTATAGATGAATATAGAACAACAAGTAAGGTGATAAAGAAACATATTCATAGAGAAGTAAGAGCGTACAAAACCAAAGCAATTCCAAGTATCATAGAAAAAAATCATGAATGTATTAAGATCTAAACTCTCTGGGGGTAGAAAGGCAATGGTAAAACTGATTAAAATATTTAGTCGACGACTTTTATTCGAACCTCTATGCTTCGGCTATACCAGACAAAGGACATAATGATTTCCAATGCCTTTCGCCTTTTAATTATTTCTTAGCTTTTCTGAGGTACGGATATTTCGACCTTTATAAGGACAGTCTTTGAAAATTAGTACGTTCCTGTATTTGCCCGAATAAGTCAAGCCCAAATTCATAGTGTAGTGGTGAAGTTTCAAAATTTTAGTTCATCCAATCCTTATTTTCGCTCATTTTAAATGCTAACGTTTTGCAGGCTTTTGATTCAATTATCCGTACGCTTGTTTTATAAGTTAGGCTTTGTTCCTGCATCCTATGTCGCAATGGGGCTTATCGCATTTTAAGAGAATCGCCATTGCCTGACGGTCCAAATCTCCCCGAAACTACAGGCAGAACTACTACAGAATTGCTGACTCAAGATTTTAGCAGCGCGACGTCCTTCACATGGTCCTCATAAGCTAAAGAGAGCAAGCAGCTAAGCCAGGCCTGCTTGGATTCATTTGGTCCGAGAATCTCCTCGCGGACCAAGGCAATTCTCTTCCCATCCTGGTTTAGTCAACAAGTTATTTGAATTTGGGTCCCCCGCAGCACGAGCGCTATTGGGGGAGCGTTGTAAAATATTTCGTGCCAATGCTGGAACGCAGGGTGAAGTACTTCGGTGTAATTAACTGTGTGCTCTTTTTCAATTCTTGGCGCCCTTTGAAGAAGCTGTGTTCCTACTTACTCTTTAAGTATTTAAAGGACTGCTTTTTGTCAGCTTCTGTGCCTATCGAACTGTTTCGTGTCATCCCGTGCCAGCCCTTGGTGTGTACTGGTTGTCGGAGTTAAATTGAAGCAAAGCAGTTAGTTGTAGTGAAGAGTCCTTACCGTGGGGTTGCGAGACCCCTAATTACCGCTACCATGGATTATTTACCGGATTCTCCAAGGAACCGCCTCTATCTTGCCAAGGCGGCTTGTCGCATTTCGCAAGTTTCGTTTCGTTATTTTTTACTGGAAGTTTCGTTACGACGCCTTTTCACCCATTGAGGGGATTATCGTCCTGTCAACTGTGGTAAAAGTCATCGAAGCCCTGTTCCGTCCCCCGCAAACATCATTCTATGCAGTGGCGGTCTCACCGGTCGGCAGCAGCGTCAGCGGACATTAACGAAGGTCCGCCTGGATTCTGCAAAACACGGTAATGTAAACTATTATTTTTACCAGAGCTACTCGCTTAATAGTGCTGTGAGTAACAAGATATTTATTTTACGATGCATGTTGATTTGTGCCTTGCGTTATCGCCGTAGCATCAGCTGCTTTGTTTGAAATTTATTAAGTGTTGTACACTGTAGTACCTTAAATTCCAGTAGAGGAATATTCAAATTGACGTTTCGTCTTTGTTACTTTTGAAAAAGATAATGTCAACGTTTACTAACCTGCCTTTCCAATTTTTTTATATTTGTGTAAATATTCTACATATTTTTAACTTAATAGATTTCATTCAATTAACTTGGCCGTTATTACTTTAATTGCTGCATGCGAATTTGTATTGCATTTTCTTTGTAAGGAATACAAGGGAGCTGCAAAGAAAAGTAACTAAAGGTAAGGCCAATGATGCTGCCCTCTGGTGGAGATCGAGTACTGCAGATATCTTTTTTGCAGCTCCGTCTATATTTTCTGCTTTTACTTAGACTGGTTTTATTATCAACAAAAGCGATGTCGCTCTAATTTTGAAATCTTTATCTCGTTTAATGGGTAGTACCCCAAAATCAAAGGTCGTAAAGAATCCGCCCTTCTTCCTGAGCACCCTAAAGCCGGAACCTTTTGTTACCGTCCATCGTAACGGGGTTGGGGGTTCCCGATTGTGTCGTTCTTGTGTCTTTAATAACGTTTTTAAAGGTAACACCTTTCATTTCTTGCCAAAACTAAACATAAATAATTAGATATTTGTTAAAACTCGCCGTATATCCGACGTTTCGAGATTCCTTTAGGAGATCTGTAAGTTAACCGAAGATAAAACATACGAATATCTCCCGTGGTGCATACAATATTTTATTTACTAGGATATTAGTAAAATTAGTATAAAATTTCAGACGTAACATTTAAAATGAGAATTCGTAAGTATCATCAAGAATTGCCTGAATCTATGGTTGCTACGTTTTTTTATAGTTACATGGTTACCATGAGAATGAGGAAGAAATAATTTGAAAAATCCCTATTGAGTTATGAGTAGCTTTACATATTTTGTATCATGATGAAAATAAACAATTTTATGTTGCCAGTAAATAAAATTACTTTACATGCTTTTTACAAATATATTTTACCACGCAATAAGCGACAAGGTTTTTTTATCATAAAGTTATTTGTCTTAGAACCTGTTGATTGAGATCGCGTGCGCAGAACCAAATTTGCGTCAATTTCGTTTTTGCAGATCGCATATTTGACAAATCAGATTAATAAAATGGGCCATTCTAAAAGTGTCTTCTTTTGAAGCTGTGACACCATTTGCTTTCCTTTCGCAAAAATAAAGTTCTGCCACTGGCTGCTGAATGGAAGTGAAAACGCCTATTGACGCTGTTTTTATATTTTTAGCTGCACGCTACGATTTATGCAATTTGAACTACATATTAGTGGATTTCGTTCAACTTGCTGCATCGTGATCGCCTTCAGCGAATACGTTAGACTCTATTTTGCCTTATTCTTCTGTTCCCAAAGGCGTCTTTTGGGAACAGAAGGAAAAAAGTTAGAATTCAAGCGACTTTTTGCTTCCCAGTTTCTCATTACTGAGTTAGCGATATCACCAGAAATGATAGAATGTCCCGCGCATAAGTGCATTTGCACTGACTTTGTTTCAAAGATTCGTGTAACTTGGCCTACAACTATGCCACGCAGTTAAAAGTAATTAATATGTGTTTTCATATTTTACTTATACTAAATTTAACGTGTTATTTACTGTGTTTAAAGATGGAGACATACAAAATCATAGAGTATTTTTAGGAATTAAGGTAGATCATGACCCTATCAGGCCAGTTTCCTCGAAGCCAATGAGTTATTCTCTTGTTGAAAGGTTTTCTTCTAGGATTTATGTAGGTTCTGGTTCCCAAATATTTTCCGGATTGCCCTGTACCCCTATAACACAGCACTGGTTTGAGGTTCGGAGAGCAAATAAAAATATGGTATCGCTCCCATCCCACTGAGCGCTGTTATACTATAACAAACTCCGGCTGTCAAATTCTATTTACTAGCTAATTTAGTGTATCTGGTAGATATAACAAGTATGATAGAGGGATATGAAGTATCCTCGTTTGGTTATCTCTTCTAACAAACATATTACGGAGAATAGTATTCAAAAATAACTCAAAAGTAATGGCATTGGCATTGGGGAAAGATTTTTTATAACTTTCTGATAACTGCTGGATCTATTATCAAACTGTAGCTAAATTCTATTCCATTCAGATAATAAACGGTGTTTGTTTACACGCAGTGGTGATATTATATCTGCTTAATATTTGCATCCCTTTCAAGTACAAAAATTTCGTGATATAAGCTCTCCTCTGAAACGGCTTGATGGATAATGCAAAGAGTAGTTTATAATAAACACTACTCTTCAATGGGTCTGGAGACAGCTGTAGCCTATTTTAGCTACGGCAGTTTCTTTAAAATTATTATTGGTATTGTGGTTAATAGTCAATAGTATGGAATGGGCTGAAGTAAAACCCTATTAACAAAAAAGTTTATTCTGAGTTAATTTTGATTGAGGCAGTATCTCTGAGTAAGATGTCTGGCATAATCAGTATTCTGAAAAGGTTCTCTATTAAAATTTCAAATTATAAAAGCACACTATTTCGTTTGATCTGTCGGTTTGTTAGCTTATCCTCTCTCGTCTTCCTGCTTTCAACCCCTTATTTGGCTCTCTATATATTTTCTTAACATTTCCAGTGGACGTTTTAACTCAAATCTCTGCTGCAATTCATTAAGATACTGTAAAAGCCAGCCGTTAAAAAAGCTTAATTTATTAATGGCCATCCCAGGTGAAGCACTCGCAGACGAACACTGAAAAAGTCGTCCTGAAACTCGATTCGATTACTGTAATGTAGAGAGAGCAAATGTCATCCACTCGGTTGGAATTCCAATGCCAAGGTGGACGTGATTAATTCAGTTAGTTAATTCTACACTAGAGGCTTTTCACTTAAACTGGAAGTTGTTCGAAACTGGCCGTTCTGCGATACATTCTGTGGATACAGGCCGCGTACTGATCGGTTCAAGCAATTACTTTAAAGATCCTTCATCGTTATAAAATATCGGTGCAGTACAGCTAACAGCTAATTGCGGATTTTGCCGGGTGGTGTGTTTCTCGATTCTGTACCTCCTGACTTAGTAGTACATTTACCCTCACAAACCAGGATTAGTTCGTAATTATCCCTTCCTTCTGCTTTTACAACCGGCTCGTTTCGTTTATGGGTCACTTGATTTACGTCTTCGCAGAATGTGTCTAAAAATTTTATTGTTTTCCACTTCAAGACATTCGTACATATTGTGTAGGTAGACCTCTAATATTTTGATCTGTATGAACAGTGATTATGCAGGCTGATCTTTGAAAATTTTGATTCTAAGGATGATTCCTAAAATAAGTGTGGATACAATATTACCTTTACAAGGAGCTGGGTTTTTACCTCTACGTACATACCATAAACAAAGAGACAAAAATGTAGGAAATATACAGATTTAAAGAGTCGTAATAATAATAGAGGTGGGAGATGGACATAATTATAGCATCAGTCTGGTCACTGGAGGAAGTACTAAAAATGTAGTCGAGCTTTTTTCCTATTAATATTTTTGAAGAAATAAACGTATAATTGTCAAGATATGTATTGTAGTCGAGAATTATATTGCTATAACAAGGAGGAATAAGAAACTAGAGTACAAGAGCAAGATTTGTCAATTTCTGATGCCCATACAAACAGCAAAGCAAAGGTAACGTTGTTAGATTTCTTTAAATTTTAAAGTAACCCTGGATTTTCGCGGGCGTGATAGTTGAAAGGGACGATATATTAATTGCGATGGCGGTCGCGACTTAACAAATGAGCGGCAACGTCAACTCCTTTCGTCAATCCCGCATAAGACCTAGACCGCCCGGCTGGTGAGTGCCAACTGAATGCATTGTTTTGTCGTTGTCGTTATTTTCGTTGTATTTTAGTGTACCTAAAGGCCGAAGAGGGTTCCCGTTTAAAGAATAGAGAAACAGTGGACGGCAACAAAGCTGAACCTGCAAATTCGGGCTGTCCTGTCTTGCATATTATACTCGGTGGAAATGCGATGAACTTAATTAGTTGGACTATACCAGAGTAATAATAAATGTTGAACTGTTTTACTACAGTGGTCGGTAACGCCCTCGTGCGGTGCTACCTGCTGAGTACCAATGAATGACTATAGTCGAATTTATCGTACACTTACAACAATATATTCTTGGTCTCGTTACATGCTCCAGGTATAATTTCCGCGTGGCTGGCGTCCCGGCAGTAGAATGAGGACACTTATCCCCCACTCCTTTTAATTGATTCGCGGATTCGCGGTTTAATTCGCGGATTTCGCGGTTTTATTCGCGGATTGACCTAATTAATTTCGCGGATTGACCTAATTAATTTCGCGTTTTGATCTAATTAATTTCGCGGTTTGATCTAATTAATATACATATGTGCTACTGATTAAATTACGCATTAGATTTTTTAATTTGCTTCTGGAATTACGCGTCGGACTTCGGCGGCCATCTTGGATTTCTGGCGGGAATATTTGAAATTTGAATTTTTACCGATTTTTTCTAAGTTTAATTTTTTGAATTTAAATCTCCCGGGGTGTCGGCCATCTTGGTGGGCGCGCACTTCTCACGGCGGTTGATTTTAATTTTGAATTTTCGCGGAAATATTTGAAATTCAAACTGGTGGATCTATCTCGCTCTTCGAAGCTGCTGTCTCTCTCTTGCATTCACTCGCGGAAATATTTTAAATTTAAAAAAAGCTATTTGCGTCGGACCCGAGTGGGAATCGAACCCTACTTTTTTTGGCAGCAGCCTTAGCACCTTACCACTGCGCTATCGAGGTCTGTTGAACATATAGGAATTGAACAAGACGTCATTTCGCAGCTGTGTCGTCACACCGTTCGAGTTGAAACAAACTATTTTTCAAAAATTTATATTATGAGAATAGGGAATGTTTAACATATTGTGTTTACAGGCAGACACAATTTTAAAAAAATTATATTTGTAACAGCTTTGGTAGAAATAATATCTAATTTTATAATTTGCACTATTCTCGTTGATCCAGACTGCTGGAAATTTCCATTCCCCCCGCGCATAATTTGAAAAGCTACATGAATCTAAATAATTACTTTTATTTTTATATAGCGATACACCCAATCTAGAATTCCCTTCGTTTTTGGTGTTGATGACATCTGCCTTAGAGGCGTTTTTCTAACGGCCCTTTTTTTGGAGGCGTTTCCTTATCCTGATGAATAGAAATAATTATTTTATATAGCGAAATCATAATTACGCCTCGGCTATTTTTAAATTTTAGCGCTAATATATGAGTGACTCGGCATGTCGTTATGTGTAATTAGAAAAACACGTCATAGTCTCGGGGGTCGCTTTCTATTTCGTCATAGCTAGAAATAATTACTTTATTTTTATAATCTGCTCTTTTATAATATCGCTGCGGAACTTACGAGACGTTCTTTATGTTTACTTTAGAAACCCTTAACCCTTTTCATTTAAATCGCGAAATCCGCATAAATATATTACTATAAAAAATCGCGAAAAGTGTTGAGTAAATAAATGCAACGCATTGTAAAGCCGTAAAACTTTTAGTTATTGTACGTTTACAAGATGGGTCTTTTGACAAAGTGGAAGAACCAAACTATGCTATTGTAAATGTACAGATTTTTCACTGTCAATTTGTATATAACAACTTAATGTAAATTGGTATTTGGAACATTTTAACGAAAACAGCGACTTCTTTCGGCATAAACTGTTCCTTCTCAACACGGAACCCTATTTTATAAGTAAACGTCTGAAATTGTGTCATTATATCGATAAAAAACTGCATTTTAGTTTAAAAAATTCCAGTATAAATGCAAACGGACGAAAATAAAAACGCAATTGACCACAAAGTAACATAATTTTGAATAAAAAAACACAATTTCGTTGGAAAAATGTTCTGTTTCACTTCAAATTTTACAAAAACTGACATCATGTCACTTGAAATTATACAAAAAACGACATTTTTATCCAATAAGCGATAAAAAATACGCCGTCTCACATAAATTTATACAAAAATCGACACCATGTCACATAAATTATACAAAAACTGCCATCATGTCACTTGAAATTATACAAAAACGACATTTTTACTCAATACACGACGAAAATCGACATCATGTTACATAAACTATGCGTAATTTTGCAAATGTTTTACACTTTTTTCTCTAACTTGTTGCAATTTTAGTAAAATTTTAGAAAATCGACAGCATCTCCCATGAAAATTTATAAAAATCGGCATCTTGTCACATTAAATTCTGTAAAAACGACAAAAACAATATTTTTTCACAACTTTCATTGAAAAATAGTAAAATTTTACGAAAATACGTCTGTGCTGACGACAAATGAAAATAAATTTGAATAGAAACACTCAAAAATTACGAAAAGACGTATGTGTTGACCCCCAAAGTAACAAAAATTTGAATAAAATCACGCAATCATACAGCATCTCACATAAATTTTCGCAAATATCGACATCATGTCACATAAATTATACAAAAACTGTCATCACGTCACTTGAAATTATACAAAAAAACGATATTTTATTCAACACACGATGAAAATTGAACAAAAATCACGCAATTACAAGGCATCTCACATAAATTTTCACAAAAATCGACATCATGTTACATAAACTATGCATAATTTTGCAAATGTTTTACACTTTTTATAAAATGCATCGCTCAAAATTAAAAGAAATAGCAATTTCGTTGAAAAAATCTACTACCACAATCATTTCGATAAACAAAATTCAAAAAATCTTATACTTTTGACGGAAATATATGTATGTTGACCACAAATTAACATAATTTTTAAATAAAAACGCGCAATTCGTTGAAAAAAATATTCTGACACCACCCAAACACGCAATTTCATTGAAAAATATATATATGTTGTCCACAAATTAACATAAATTTGAATAAAAACACGTAATTTTGTTGAAAAAATGTACTGGCCCCTTCATTTCACTTAAAATTTTACAAAACTGCCATCATAACACTTGAAATTATACAAAATATATGTATGTTGATCACAAATTAACATAAACCTGAATAAAACACACAATTTCGTTGAAAAATTTGCAAATGTTTTACACTTTTTTATAAAATGTATCGCACAAAATTAAAAGAAATCACAATTTTCTAAATTATATCACGCTATTATGAAATCGTAGATTGATTTTTTGAAATTTTACCCTTTGTAACTGTAAAATAACTGCAAATACTAATATTTTAGCTTTAGACTTTGTAATTATTGCAGATTCGAGAAAAAAAACAAAGCAGAGTAGAAATAAAAAACACAAACACTTTGTAATAAACAAATATATTGTTCTTATTTCGTATAATACTTAATAATATAAATATAAATGTACAGCAGAATGTCTTATTTCTAAAAATTCGCTAGCAATTTACAAAACTGTAGTTTGAGGTGCACGACATTTCAAATTAAAAAGACTGCAAGTAATAAAATCAGAAATTCATTGTGTAATTTTAAAGTTTAAGATGCACCCAATCTAGAAGTCCCTTCGTTTTTGGTGTTGATGACATCTGCCTTAGAGGCGTTTTTCTAACGGCCCTTTTTTGGAGGCGTTTCCTTATCGACGTTCTTCTGACTGAACCTTTTTGATGTGGACTTGGATGAGTAGCTGGTGTTTTTAATTTATATTCTAAATCGGACTCGCAGTTATCAGTTTCCATTTCGGTTTTTCCTGTAGTATCAGTCGGGGTTGGCTTCTTTTGCTGTTTAGGTTTAGCTAGCAGCACATTAGCAACGTTAAGGTCTTTGATGTACTCAGCAAACTGTAGGCGTCCGGGTGGATTAATAGTTTTTCGAGGCCGCAGAGTGTCATGAATTAAATCGACTATGTTAGACGCCGGTAAAATTTCACTCTTTATAGTAACGGTGCCCTTGTGATCCCAGCTCACATCGCTTGAGGTACTCAAAATGCGTAGGAAAACTTCAGCTTTTTTCTTAAAAGTTTTGGGAAGTGTAGATAAAATAACGGCATTTGATAGGCTGTCACTGGTTGTTTCAATAGGTATTTTGATTGGCTGCCGCGCCTGGTTTGTGAAATGAAGGAATCGTTGTAAAACCTGATTGTACTGGATCCATTTATCGTGATCAGTTAATTTGGACTTTAAAACTTTTTGCATTTCGTCATCAAGCTGTGATAATATATTTTTCTCCGCATCATTGCCAGCCTTAAGACGTTGGACAAATTCCGGCGATACAATCAACATCTTCCGCTCTTTGTCCATTTTAGTCGAAAAGGAGCTCAGTCGTTTGTTCTAGTAGAGCCGTCGTGAATAAACTAGCTTAAAATCAAAACTTTCATAATAAATATATAAAAAAAAATATGACAGGTACGGGAATCGAACCCGTATTCTCTCTCGAGATCAGAACTTGAATCTGACGCCTTAACCATTCGGCCAACCTGCCTCCCTATATAAACGAGCACTCTCTGCATAATTAAGAAAACATATAGTTTAAAAAGCCTTCTGCATGCAATTTCAAACAATATTTCATATAAATTAAGCCATGTACAAATTTCTAAATCGGTTTTGATATATATTTTATCGAAAGATTGGACCCTCAGCTACCGTTTTATTATTATTTGTCGAGATGCGTCATCGTTGAATTTACAAGTGCCATCCTGTCTGCTGTGTGACGTAGGTAATGTCTCCATACCTTTTTATTTTAAAATTCTATAAAAACAGAGGTCCAAACTGCTGCCGCATCAGGTAACAGAGTACAATGGTTTAAAACGTGTTAGTGCGGCATCAGTCGGGCCTCTGTTTTTATAGAATTTTAAAATAAAAAGGGGTGGATACATTACCTACGTCACATCGCAGACAGGCTGGCTCTTGTAAAATTCATCGATGACGCATCACGACAAATAGTAATAAAACGGTAGCTGAGGGTCCAATCTTTCGATAAAATATATATCAAAACCGATTTAGAAATTTGTACATGGCTTAATTTATATGAAATATTGTTTGAAATTGCATGCAGAAGGCTTTTTAAACTATATGTTTTCTTAATTATGCAGAGAGTGCTCGTTTATATAGGGAGGCAGGTTGGCCGAATGGTTAAGGCGTCAGATTCAAGTTCTGATCTCGAGAGAGAATACGGGTTCGATTCCCGTACCTGTCATATTTTTTTTTATATATTTATTATGAAAGTCTTGATTTTAAGCTAGTTTATTCACGACGGCTCTACTAGAACAAACGACTGAGCTCCTTTTCGACTAAAATGGACAAAGAGCGGAAGATGTTGATTGTATCGCCGGAATTTGTCCAACGTCTTAAGGCTGGCAATGATGCGGAGAAAAATATATTATCACAGCTTGATGACGAAATGCAAAAAGTTTTAAAGTCCAAATTAACTGATCACGATAAATGGATCCAGTACAATCAGGTTTTACAACGATTCCTTCATTTCACAAACCAGGCGCGGCAGCCAATCAAAATACCTATTGAAACAACCAGTGACAGCCTATCAAATGCCGTTATTTTATCTACACTTCCCAAAACTTTTAAGAAAAAAGCTGAAGTTTTCCTACGCATTTTGAGTACCTCAAGCGATGTGAGCTGGGATCACAAGGGCACCGTTACTATAAAGGGTGAAATTTTACCGGCGTCTAACATAGTCGATTTAATTCATGACACTCTGCGGCCTCGAAAAACTATTAATCCACCCGGACGCCTACAGTTTGCTGAGTACATCAAAGACCTTAACGTTGCTAATGTGCTGCTAGCTAAACCTAAACAGCAAAAGAAGCCAACCCCGACTGATACTACAGGAAAAACCGAAATGGAAACTGATAACTGCGAGTCCGATTTAGAATATAAATTAAAAACACCAGCTACTCATCCAAGTCCACATCAAAAAGGTTCAGTCAGAAGAACGCCGATAAGGAAACGCCTCCAAAAAAGGGCCGTTAGAAAAACGCCTCTAAGGCAGATGTCATCAACACCAAAAACGAAGGGAATTCTAGATTGGGTGCATCTTAAACTTTAAAATTACACAATGAATTTCTGATTTTATTACTTGCAGTCTTTTTAATTTGAAATGTCGTGCACCTCAAACTACAGTTTTGTAAATTGCTAGCGAATTTTTAGAAATAAGACATTCTGCTGTACATTTATATTTATATTATTAAGTATTATACGAAATAAGAACAATATATTTGTTTATTACAAAGTGTTTGTGTTTTTTATTTCTACTCTGCTTTGTTTTTTTCTCGAATCTGCAATAATTACAAAGTCTAAAGCTAAAATATTAGTATTTGTAGTTATTTTACAGTTACAAAGTGTAAAATTTCAAAAAATCAATCTACGATTTCATAATAGCGTGATATAATTTAGAAAATTGTGATTTCTTTTAATTTTGTGCGATACATTTTATAAAAAAGTGTAAAACATTTGCAAATTTTTCAACGAAATTGTGTGTTTTATTCAGGTTTATGTTAATTTGTGATCAACATACATATATTTAGTATAATTTCAAGTGTTATGATGGCAGTTTTGTAAAATTTTAAGTGAAATGAAGGGGCCAGAACATTTTTTCAACAAAATTACGTGTTTTTATTCAAATTTATGTTAATTTGTGGACAACATATATATATTTTTCAATGAAATTGCGTGTTTTGGTGGTGTCAGAATATTTTTTCAACGAATTGCGCGTTTTTATTTAAAAATTATGTTAATTCGTGGTCAACATACATATATTTCCGTCAAAAGTATAAGATTTTTTGAATTTTGTTTATCGAAATGATTGTGGTAGTAGATTTTTTCAACGAAATTGCGATTTCTTTTAATTTTGAGCGATGCATTTTATAAAAAGTGTAAAACATTTGCAAAATTATGCATAGTTTATGTAACATGATGTCGATTTTTGTGAAAATTTATGTGAGATGGCTTGTAATTGCATGATTTTTGTTCAATTTTCATCGTGTGTTGAATAAAATATCGTTTTTTGTATAATTTCAAGTGACGTGATGACAGTTTTTGTATAATTTATGTGACATGATGTCGATATTTGCGAAAATTTATGTGAGATGCTGTATGATTGTGTGATTTTATTCAAATTTTTGTTACTTTGGGGGTCAACACATACGTCTTTTCGTAATTTTTGCGTGTTTCTATTCAAATTTATTTTCATTTGTCGCCAGCACAGACGTATTTTCGTAAAATTTTACTATTTTTCAATGAAAGTTGTGAAAAAAATATTGTTTTTGTCGTTTTTACAGAATTTAATATGACAAGATGCCGATTTTTATAAATTTTCATGGGAGATGCTATCGATTTTCTAAAATTTTAAACGAAATGCTTTGGAAATCGCATGTTTTTATTCAAATATTAGTAATTGAAGCTATTTTTTCACATACAAAGTATCGAAAATTCATATAAATTGAACTACGATTTCATAATTTAAAAAAATTACGGTTTATTTGTTAAACGTTTGCAAAATTATGCTTAGAAATAACTCTTAAAACTTTTTTACATCATTTTTTCGGTGCTATAAAGTCGCTTTGTAAAGATTTTCAACGAAATTGTGCGTTTTTATTCAAATTTATTTTAATTTGTCGCCAACACATACGTCTTTTCGTAATTTTTGCGTGTTTTTATTCAAAATTATTTTCATTTGTCGCCAACACTTACGTCTTTTCGTAAATTTTTTACAAGAAAAAATGGTTTGACTTATATTTTTACAAGTATCCCTTGTCTTATTTGCAAACGATATTGAAAAGCTATTTTTTTTTTAACGAAATTGCCTGTTTTTATTCAAATTTATGGGGGACAACCATTCTTATACAATAAAAACATTTATTTAATGCGTATGTCTTATTTTATATGGGCGAGGGCACTGTTGTAATTTATAAGAAGCTAAAACTCAGTCGAAAATAACATTTAAAATTTATTTATAATATGTATATGGAAGTATAATGTCAGAACAGCTAAGTGGTACAATGTTCAAACCTTTAAAACCAAGTCTTTTCGTAATTTTTGCGTGTTTTTATTCAAATTTATTTCCATTTGTCGCCAACACTTACGTCTTTTCGTAAATTTTTTACAAGAAAAAATGGTTTGACTTATATTTTTACAAGTATCCCTTGTCTTATTTGCAAATGATATTGAAAAGCTATTTTTTTTCAACGAAATTGTCTGTTTTTATTCAAATTTATGGGGGACAACCATTCTTATACAATAAAAACATTTATTTAATGCGTATGTCTTATTTTATATGGGCGAGGGCACTGTTGTAATTTATAAGAAGCTAAAACTTAGTCGAAAATAACATTTAAAATTTATTTATAATATGTATATGGAAGTATAATGTCAGAACAGCTAAGTGGTACAATGTTCAAACCTTTAAAACCAAACAATACACACGACAAAAATCATACGAACTAGAGTGGTTTATTAACCAGGCAAGCTTATCCCACTAGATTTTGTGTCACAGGGATTTTAGCGCCAAGCCGTTGGCTGCGCTGACCGGTAACCGTGCATTCTATCGTCTGTCAACCAAGCAAGATTAGAAACCGTTGGAGTACGTACTGCTCGATCCAGACGAACAATGCATGCTGATTTAAATCTTGGTGCATTCCATTACGATGCTAATTATAATTACAGTCTTCTAAACAATCCTGTTTAGGCACGTTAAATAAAACTTTCCAATTCTATGCAACGGTTAAAAGCCCTACACAATCGCCGGCTAAATAGAAAGTCTGCCTGGAGCGATAACGTCTTTTGTAATTACGCATAGGTAGCAAACGGGATGGAAAAGAGAAAGCTGTAGAAAATCAATGGGACTGAGTGAGATAGCGTCAGTCATATTAAATTAATTACAGCAAAACTAGTTACAAAGTCAATTTTTTAAAATTATTAACAAGTTTCTAAGGCCCTAGACGGCACAATTCCGTTCTTATATTTTATATATTCGAAAAAATAATTTGTTTAAAAGTCGAGCGGTGTGACTTCAGAGCTGCGAAATGGCGTTTTGTTCAAACCCTTTAAATCCCGTAGCACTCCGTGGTCTAGCGGCACTAATGGGTGTAGCTAAATTTGTGCAACACGAACGTAGAGCGTTCAAATCCTCGGTCGGCCTGAGATTTTTTTAAATATAAATAGTCCTTCTGTGAATGCAAGAGAGAGACAGCAGCTTCGAAGAGCGAGATGGCTCTATCAGTTTGAATTTCAAATATTTCCGCGAAAATTCAAAATTAAAAACAGCCGCCGTGAGAAGTGCGCGCGCACCAAGATGGCCGACACCCCCGGGAAGTTTAAAATTCAAATAATGGAACTTAGAAAAAATCGGAAAAAATCAAATTTCAAATATTCCCACCAGAAAACCAAGATGGCCGACACCCGGGAGATTCAAATTCAAATATGGGAACTTAGAAAAAAATCTGAAAAATTTCCGATAGTAGGTAGGGACAATGGGAATCGTGTTAATCCATTCGGCGCGTAATTCCGGAAGCAAATTAAAAATGGCCGCGCGTAATTTAATCAGTAGCACATATGTAAATTACATATCAAACTTCATATGTGATTAATTAGATCAAACCGCGAAATTAATTAGATCAAACCGCGAAATTAATTGGGTCAATCCGCGAATTAAAATTAAAACCGCGAATTAAAATTAAAACCGCGAAATCCGCGAATAAAACCGCGAAAACCGCGAATAAAACCGCGAATTACACCGCGAATCAAAATTTGATTGACAGCTATCACAATCATAGTGTCTCTATTCTACTCTCAAATACTAAAAAAGAATATGTAAGTAATGGCAATTGCTCAAAGTGTAATTTCAGAAAGGCAGATATTTTGCGGCTGTAGCGCCGTTGATACCGATATTTTACTCTGAAGTAAGTCCGTTTATCATAACCTTGTTCTCCGAGTTATCTAGTGTCATACGAGTTAATCGCACCAGCTTTTTTGGTATCCCAAGGTTGATAATCGCTTCAAATAGCTCAGCTCTATTTATTGTATCATAGGCTCTTTTAAAATCTATAAATACCGTATGGAGAGGGAGGTTGTGTTCGTAGGAATTTGTTAGGGTCTGCTTCATGGTAAAGATCTGATCTTGTACGAACTTATTTAACCTAAAACCACACTGGTAATTTCCTCCAGTGCGTTGCATCCAATCATTGAGCCGCTTCTTCAGTTAATTGGCCAGGATTTTTTATGTGACGTATAAAAGCGCAACCTCTGTAATTCTCACATACTGTCAGGTTTCCTTTTTTGTGAACTGGAAACAACATTGCCCCTGACCATTTCTTTGGCATCACCTCTTCCTTTGAAATTTTTAAAATTAATTCAAATATTCGTGTATGCAGCATTTATCCTCCTTGTTTAATTAACTCCTTTATTATTCCGTTTCCACCGGGACTTTTACAATTTCTTTGCTGTTTTATGACATCTGTGATCTCTTGTAGGCTTACTTATGGTACGTTCGTTTCTTTCTTATTTTCGTCTATCTGAATGTGCATTCTACTCCCATCATTTCTTGCTGTCTCCCCGTCATTAAGAATTTCTTGAAAGTACTCTGTCCATCTACATAAACCTTCTTGAGTTCCTCCAACCAGTTCTTCTTTCTTATCTTTAAAGTATAGCAAGTTTGCTTGAATTTCTTTTTTTTCTTGTTTAGCTTTCTGATAAAAATTCTATACTTTATTCACAAAATTATTTTCAATTTTTGCCAGATTTTTTTCCATTTGTTTTCGCTTCTAGTCTCTGCATGTTCTTTTAGCTCTTCTCCTCATTTATTCGTATTCTTGTCTTTGTTGTATCGAGCCTCCCGTCAGCAATTTCATTCTCGCTTTATTTCTTCTTTTTATGGGGCTTCGGCATTCGTTATGGAACCACCCAAAGTAAGTGCCTTTTTTCTTCTCTTGCTGCAGACTTCTTGCTGCACCAGTAATAGTATTTTCGATGTTTTTTCACTAGTTTTCTGTACATTCTTAGGTTACTTAAGTCCTGTTTCGCTTAACCGTCTATCCAGGCTACTCTTGTATGTAAGCAGCTCTTTTTGTTCAATTTTACTTATGTCATATTTTATTCTTTGTTGTTTAAGCATTGTTTTCTTGTTTGGTTTTAACTGGTTAAATTTTATTCTAACTAGAAAATGGTCGCTGTCGCTATCTGCGCCTCTGTAGCTTCTTACATTCGTTATACGTTTCATGTGTTTTGTTGTTTCCACTAAAACATTATCAATATTTGGTTAGTTGTAATACCGTTAGGAGATGTCCCAAGTGCCAAGATAAGTATTGTTTTGAAGTTCAAGTAAATACCGACTGGGCGATGGATAGCGTGCGTCGTTCGTCACGAAAATATTTGTGTGCATTTGTGTTCGGCGAACCGTTCACATCTACATTAATTTCAACGCACACGCACAAATTTACGTCAAATACAACGCACAACGTAAATATTTATTAATGTGGACGCGGCTTTATATGGAATTATGATTACTTTATAATTTAATACTTATTATAAATTCGAGTTTCCGTTTGTGTAAGTTGTAACAGGCACTTGTAACTAAGTCTCGTGCCTGTTAGTTTATGTGGCTATAAATAAATAAATAAATAAATGTTAATAATTTATAGAATACTGACAAGCATTTGTGTGTAGCATCTTGGAGATATCGCTTGAGCTTCTAAGGCAGTAATCCACTCGGCTTCTTAATCAAAGTTAGCTGGTTTCGACCACATATTTTCCCAGAATTTTTTTAATTAATCGGTTCCTTTCTTATATTGTCATTGTTGTTACTTTCGAGATTACGGTAGAATGCTTTTTGATTGGACTGGAATAATCGGTTTTGTCGCTTACGTTAGTGGTTTCACTATACCGTCGTATTATTAGTATTGCACCCTTAGCTTTATTTTTTTACTTAACCTTCCGTCGGAGGCAACTGATCTGACAGGCACAGCGCGGTAATTTTGCTATCTCGCGCCACCGCTAGGCGGCGTTGGAATCTATCGCACATAGTAGCTGACTATTTTGGTGTGCTATATACAACCATGCCACTTATTTTGGGTTTGGCCTTCAACAATGACAACCATCTAGATTTTATTCAGAATAGCTCATTGCGCCCAAACTCATCACATTTCTCAAGATGCGTAATAAAAATCATCTATTACGTTTGCCCGAAATCTAAATACTGTAAAGGTTTTTAATGATTTTCCAAAAATACCTTGATCTATCAATCTGGACTATCCGCCACATTGCGCCCAAACATGTAAATAATTTTTTTTTCATTTGTTTCAGGTCAAATAAATGTTTTTTTGCAGAAACTTTTGTGTTTTCTTTTATTTTGACTTATCTAATAATGATACTCACCATTTACAGTTGTATAATTAAACCTAATTAGGTGTTTATTATGTTTTTTTGGAAGTATGCCTATCAAGCAGTCAAGCACATTGCGCCCGAACTCGGCGGTCAAAATATTGCGCCCGAACTCGGCGGTCAAAATATGGCGCCCGACGGAATGTTAATTTTAGATTCCATTCTTTTTAAGTTAATTTTGTTAATAATGGAGTTGATCTTGGTTTTTACTTTAGCACTGTTGTTGCCGGTAATATATTCGTGGATTAGATTAGTTTCCGATCGTAAGTAATTTATAGTTCTTTCTATGGGGATGCAGCAACCTGGCTTAGAAGGTGTTGTATTGTTGGTATATGTACCACTTCTCATTATATATTCGTTGATCATTCAAGCGAACTACAATTCAGCAGCTGCGTATAGTGCTGTGGGCACGTCCGTTAAATTTTTAAATTGATCTTTAATTTCATTCAACGATTGGTTTACCTCTTTTATTTGTTGCTCCCATGTTCTTTTAAATATCAGTTTAGGGATTACTGGTCTATAAAGTTAATTAGAATTTTAAAATAATGCAAAGTAGTGTAATAGATTACCATTACGGCTTTATCATTATTATTATTATTATTATTACAGAGTACGATCAGATAGCCAAGGCTGATAACACTCTTAGTGAGAGAATTTCTTTCAGCTAAGAAACCGTCCCTCATTGTGGCTGCTTCTTGTATAAAGCAGGGCTGTAGAGTCGGAGTCGGAGTCGGGAGTCGGAGTCGAGGAGTCGGAGTCGGGAGTCGGAGTCGAGGAGTCGAAACTTTTTGGGTGGAGTCGGAGTCGGAGTCGGAGTCCGTATAAATTACCCGACTCCGAAACCCACTTTACAATTTTTTTTTTAATAAAAACACCAAACGCTAACAAACTATTTGAACGACTGTAGTACTGACTATTTGAAGACAGACTCAGGGTTAATAAAAATCGATTTTTCTTTATTTATGGTAGTTTATGAAAATGCACGTGCACTATAATATGTTAATTCATAGATCCACGAGTGTGCAGAGTGTGTTCTAGAATCAGTGTAATCACCGCTTGTAAATTTAAATTCCTACCAAACTATTTAAAAAATAACGACTTTGTCCTTGTACAACGTAGTAGACGGTTTTTCTATATCTTACCAATAACTGTTTTATGTGATTAACAATAAAACAAGCATAGTACGTATTATTACTATTATTAGTATTACGTCTAATTTCTAACTTTTATAGTGCACCTTATTTTTATGTTTTAACTGTTTCAAGATGTATTTTAAAAGTTAAAACAGTTTCAGCATTTTGTTATATTGTTACTGTTCATGGTGATTTTGTTTAGTTGGCAATATTTGAAGGGCACTTCTTTTGTGTATTTGTTTTGTTGATTTTAGCAAAATATAAAAAATATTATTTATACAGGGTGGTCCACTTTCTTGTAGCAGGACTTTAATAGTAGGCAAAAAAACTTATTTCAAAGTGAAAATTTCATATGAACATAGGCCCTGAAACTCTTCGTTTTAAAGATACAGGGCGTTCAAATTTTCGAAAAAATCTAATTTTTTATTCACAGTATCTCAACCAGCTGATATAATTAAACTAAATTTGTTGTGCAACTCTATCCTATTTGCTACTACATTCCATGACAATATCAAGGCCCCCGATTGACCAGTGGCGGAGATGTGGGGTTTCGCGACCAATAAATTTAAAAATTCACTAGTACGACCAAGTTGAAAATCGAAATTCTTTTTTTAAAGCGTTTAATTTTCTACAAAAAATGTCTCTTCACAAAATTCATATTTCGAACGTCTTCTTTAAATTAGCATTTTACAGTAGCTGTGAATAATAATTTAATTAAAATTAATAATTTAATTTAAATTACATGTTTCGTTAACAAAGGTACTCCTTATTGACATTTGAACGATTTAGAATAAAAATAAATGTTTCCCATATTTGAAAACCTGTTTTCAATATCCAGTAATAAGTAATAAGAAATGTAACTTATTTAATTAGAATATTCTACCCCAAAGTAGTTCGAGTTTATTTTCAATAAAAACATGAATTTGACCAAACTATTGAAAATTGCTACGTAACCGTGGGAGATATGGTGAAATGTGAAGAGACATATTTTGTATAGAATTAAACGCTTTTTTTTTTAAAAAGAAACAATTTCTATTTTGAACAGGGTCGTACTAGTGAATTTTTAAATTTATTGGTCGCAAAATCCCACATCTCCGCCACTGATTGATCAAAGGCCTTGATATTGTCACGGAATGTAGTAGCGTTTAGGATAGAGTTGCACACCAAATTTAGTTTAATTATCGCAGCTGGTTGGGATACTGTAAGTAAAAAATGATATTTTTTCGAAAATTTGAATGCCCTGTATCTTTAAAACGAAGAGTTTCAGGGCATATGTTTATTTGAAATTTTTGCCTTGGAATAAGTTTTTCTGCCTACTATCAAAGTCCTGCTACAAAAAAGTGGACCACCCTGTATATTATATTTATATACCTTTGATAATTAAATTACTCCATTAAATTCACTATTTTAATCAAATATATTAAAGCTGTTCTACCCTGCTCAGACCTAAGACTATTTGAATTTCTTATGACTCAGTAAACTTGTATTATGTAGGCAGGTAGTAAATGACCCTTTAAGAAAATAATCTACTACGGAATGTAGTTGGTACTGTTAGTTTAGTAGGCGGTAAGAAACTTACTTGTTATAATAATGGCATTTTCACGTTTATGAAATTTTGTCATGAAATGTATTCTTCTTACAGTAAATTTTATCCTTTTCCTCATTTACATTTGTAAACCTCTCTGTGTATTTGTACGTGAAATCAGTACGTTGCTGGAAACCCTGAATGCAATATTTGTAAATATGAAATTTATTATAATTAACCACATTCTGCACAACTTGGGAAATTCGTCATTGGCCGGTAAAGTTTATCAGGTAGATGAAAAGGAATGAGGAGGGGGGTGGTTTATCAATATTCTAGTACTGCCGGAGTCGGAGTCGGGAGTCGGAGTCGGATTCAAACTACTAAAATATAAGGAGTCGGAGTCGGAGTCGGAGTCGAATTTTTTGTTACCGACTCCACAGCCCTGGTATAAAGAACAGATTTTTTGTGCTATTGCTTACTCAAAATACTACTTATATATGAAAATACAGCAAGCCACAGGTATACATACAAGTCAGGATTATTTGATTAATTTGGCTATTATGATTGCACTCAATTATGTACTGGTCATTTACTAGTACGCATTCATAAAGTATAGTGTTTATTGTTTCAATATGAATTCAATTCTACATATATACAATAATATTATTTACTGCGCAATATCGTTTAGCCGTTTCTATGAGGTTTTGATTGGCACCTATTAGTTTCTGAAGATACACCACGTTTACGCAATGTGTCAATGCTTTTATTTTAAAATGCAAAATATGAAACGTAATTGTATTGAATAATAAGCATCACAAATAACAACAGGGAATATAAAATGCAATAATTCAGTTGCTTGCTAGAAACTGAAGTCTCTATATCATTTTATCAACAGAATTTCTCCCTCCATAGAACTAATTATTTTGTATCTAGTTGATTATTCAACACTATAATGGACAAACCAATGAAAATTGTTCAATTTGTCAGAAACGGCCAATCAAAATTTACTGTCTTTGAAAACACCTAATGTCGCAGTGTTTTCACACGAGCCCGATTGGTTTCAACGATTTCAATTTAGTGAGTAGCCTTTGACTAAAATTTCACCAAGACGTCAAAGTAAAGTTTGCAAATCAGCGACGTTCTAAAAACTCATAATAATCGTGTTAGAAGTTCCGGCATTGAATTAATAGTGGAAAACGTAAAAAATGTGTGCTGTCGAACACGATAAAGGTCATCTACCCATATTGTTGAATAACCTTTCCAAATACCACTCAAGCCAAAAAATTTTAAGAGACATTTTTTCGGCAACATGCAAATTATTGCAAATATCTCTCAACACAAACTGCCCAATTTTTTAATGCAGTTTTGGTTTTAAAGATCTTAAACGCAATAATGTGCATGTGAACGAAAAAACTTCTCAAAAAATGTTCATCTTTTATGGTATTACCCTTGATAATGTTTCTATATTGCATTTTCAAATGTAATACAACAAAAAGTGAACATTTTTTTAGGATTTTTCTCGTTCACAATTATTGCGTTTAAATTTCTGGAAACCAAAACTGCGTTAAAAATTCCGCAAGACTGCAGGTCGAGTGGAATTTGAGGAGTTTTTGTTAACGAAAAAAATTCTCCTAAAAAATTTTGTCTTGAGTGGTATTTGGAAAGATTATTCAACAATATGGGTAAATGGCTATTACAGTGTTCGACAGCACACATTTTTAACGTTTTCCACTATTAATTCAATGCTGGAGCTTCCAACAGGAATAGTACAAGTTTTTAGAACGACGCTGATTTGTAAACTTCACTTTGACGTTTTGGTGAAATGTCAGTCAAAGGCTACTCACTAAATTGAAATCATTGAAAACAATCGGGTTCGCGTGAAAACACTGTGACATTAGGTGTTTTCAAAGACAGTCAACTTTGATTGGCCGTTCCTGACAAATTGAACAATTTTCATTGGTTCGTTCAACATAGTGTTGAATAATCAGTAATAATACCACGAGACTACTGTGAATTATCAAAAATACTTTTGCTTTCTCACGAAACGGGTTGCTTAGAAACAACACGAGTCGAATGCGAGTGGTGTTTCTACAAAGCAACCCGTTGAGTTTGTAAGCAAAAGTATTTGATAATTCTTAGAGTCGTCGAGTGAGTATCCGATTAGATTATACCATGAATAAGCGAATTACACTACAAATGTATTTAATGCGTATCCTAAAAACTTGTAGAAATGGCATGACATTGACAGCTGACAGCTCAAAATTGAAAACACCAAAACGATAACACCACGGTGTTTTCACTTATTAATAAGTGGTTTGAATAGGGATTTTGTGCATTATGAATGGTATAATCAAATAAACGCATTTACACATAGTGTGGCTGTCGTGTATCCTTGGAAACCAATAGGTAACAATAAAATCCTCATGGAGAGGGCAAGACCACATTGCGCCTTAAAAAAATTATAAAACAATTAATTTAAATAATCAATTTCAACCGCTAGAAAACTAAATTGCTATTGTGAATGGGTTAAAATATCTGATGCTCTATTAAATTTTTGTGTGACTCTTAAAAAAACTAATAGGACATTTTTCTTAACCATTTCATGCAATTCCAAGACTTGCATCTCCAAAAGACTGCCCGAAGCACGCTTATGGTTTACAGTAAATACCTTAAAGCTGCCAATAAAAATCAGTATTTTAGGGCTTCAATTTATCCATTATTAGAAGGCAGGTACAATATAGAGTGATAAGCTAATACAAAAATTAAGTGGATTAATAATATTTAACCACACAAAACCGGCAAGATTCTAAATTTTCTTCTCGGGCGTTGCTGCTGCTGCCGCTCCTGCGGGGCTCGCTTGTTCCTTGTTAATTTCAAAGGATGGGCTCTGACATCATTTGCCACTTGTTTTAAATTAGTCGACATATTTTCATTCAAATGCTGATTCGTATAAGAAACGTTATCTGGAGTAGAATGTAAACTTCGCATATGTGCCACTAAAACTACGGCGTTATTGCTGCAATAATGCTGGGGTACATCATTTAATAGTAGAAATAGTAAAAGCATTTTAGTTGCAATCTACAACATAAAATCGTGAAATTGGGAACTTAAATAAAACAAACTTACCATTTCTGCGATCACTTTTCCTGTCTCTGAAATTCCATGAGCATGATTTATAAATACCGTTAATTTAATGGTGTTAATTCATTGCAAGGATAGTTGCAGGTACTGTTTGAATTGGCCTGTCGTAATAAAATTCCAGGGTTGGTCATTTAGGACGAGGCTGTTCAACGACTCCAAATAGTTGAGTTAATAATTAGTACTCAACTCTCCAAATTTACAGTTTATAGCATTTAGTTTGCAAGCTATTGGTAATTATTACGGCAGTATGTTGTAACTTTAGATATTAAATCATGGCAAATAATGATTTCTTATTGTTTTCACTTCTGCACATCAATATCGGTCTACTTTGATGAAATTACTTTTAATTTACGAAGCGTTAATATTTAAAATAGAAGATTATGATTACCCATACCAAATATATCAGTCAGTGGTATAGAATAGGAGAAAGTTTCCTAACACAAATAGCAAGAGTTTTTGTAATTGTCAAATATTATATCATTATACCGTACTTTTACGTTCAAGGAAATGCGAGTGGGTATTTCAAAAATGTCTCTCCACTGACTGTCAGTAATATTAAAATGAAAGGAAAATATAGTGAAGAGAATGATGCTACTATCAAAGCTTTAGACTTTTTATTGACAGAAATCCGTGGACGTTTTTATTGTATGTGTTAATTTCAAGAACTTCAATTTTTCTTCAATTCCTTTAAATTATGTTTCAACGAGTATGTTTGTATTATCAGTTATCTACTACTATCTTCAAACGATGAAATCGAAAGACAAGTATGAAAAAAAGAAGAACCAATACGGACGACAGTGAAAGCGAAAATCAAGGTATTGACACAGAATAAATACAGATAAAACATAGAAAGGAAAATAGTGAAAGGAAACACAAGGAATAAAATGAAAGGGTAGTGGGTGTATAATTCTTGATGTTAAAACCACCGAAACTGTAGTAAATAACACAAGACACTTTTTGCTATTTTGATTATTTATTGTTTGAAAATACACAGGAATGGCCGCTGCTTGCGGAGACCATTCTGTCTGTAACAACGACTTCGTAAATAATAACGGCTATGCGCATCGCTCCAAGGGATGATTCCCTGCAACCTGCGCGAGGCGGTGCGCTGGTCAAACTTAGAATTATTACACAGCATAGCGCTAGATGGCCCATGCGTTTAGTTACATATTAAAAAATACAACAAATATAAATTTAAACAGAAAACAGGCCGAAGCGGCAACATACCCCCCACTTTGACAGGCTATGCCTTTCAACACATAAAAAATGAAATTTAAATAAAAAAAACATTCAATCAGTCAAGCATACTTGAACGAAAGGCTACTTAAGATACAAAGTTAAAAAGGAACGCAAATCAACCTTGTGAATACAAGTCATTCAGGCTGTATGAAATGTGTTGAAAACATGGTGAAAAAATATGGAAACAAGTGAAACTAAAAAACAATCATACGCACATGTGTTTGAAACACTTAAAATTAACGAATTTAACTGTCCATGCAACAACCTTAAATTCTAAAATTCAGCGATTAAAACTAAGTCACTGGTAAAACACATATTTTAGAAAATGACCTTTTTATCACTCCACTTTTCGTTTTAATTGACGCAACACGCACAACACCATCTGCTCCTGGATGTAGTTCGCTGATACGGCCTAGAAGCCATTTTCCTGGGGGTAGATTGTCCTCTTTAACGATTACTAATGCCCCTTGTTGAAGCTGCGGTGTTCCTGTTTGCCACTTTTTACGTTGCTGCATCTCGCTGATGACTTCTTTAGACCAACGATTCCAAAAAGATTGATGCAACCTTTGCAGGTGTTGGTAGTGTGATAAGCGATTTTCAGGTATATCGCTTAAGTCATGGTCTGGCAGTTGATCGTAGGTCCTCCCAATGAGGAAATGTGCTGGCGTAAGCGGTGAGTCGTCGTTGGGATCGGAAGAGAGAGGGGTTAAGGGTCGAGAATTGAGAATGCACTCAATTTGAGCAAGCATTGTTGTAAAAGACTCGAAAGTTAAAATTGAGTTGCCCAATACCCTTTTCAAATGAAATTTGCAAGACTTAACGCCCGATTCCCATAAACCACCCATATGAGGAGAGTACGCCGGAATAAAATGCCAGGTTATGTCGTCATCGTCATTACCCAGGTCCGAATGCTTATTTACCAAAAAATTACCAAGATCGCGAAGTTCGTTTCTGCAACCTACAAAGTTCGCACCGTTGTCCGAATACATGTGGCTTGGCTTGCCACGTCGTGCAGTGAATCTGCGAAAAGTTGCTAAAAACGCCTCTTTTGTGAGGTCCGACACTAATTCTAAATGTACAGCCTTGGTACTCAAGCAGATAAACAAAGCAATGTAAGCCTTTGAAGTTTTGTAGTTTCTACCCTTTCTATCCCTAATTGTAAAGGGGCCTGCGTAATCTACGCCTGTGGCTAAAAAAGGTGACAATGGGGTAACGCGATGTTCAGGAAGTTGTCCCATTAATGGGGCTGTTTGACGTGGATTGTGCCTAGAGCACGTAACACAATCATGAACTATTTTTCGAGCTAGGGTTCTACCCGAAAGTGGCCAAAATCGATCTCTTATGACCGATAACAAATGCTGAGGGCCCGCATGCATCAATTGCAAATGCTCGTGACGGAAAATGAGTGTTGTGACGTAATGTGATTTCCCCAAGACGATAGGGTGTATTTTGTTGGTATTAAAATGTGAGTTCTGTAATCTTCCCCCCACTCTAATCAAACCATCTCCATCAACAAAAGGATTCAATAAACGCAATTTACTAGAACGCTTCAGGTCTAAATTGCTTGACAAAGTTTTGACTTCATCGGGAAAGCACTCAGCTTGAACTAACTTCAAAATTGTAGTAAATGCACCTTGCAGTTCCTTTGTGTTAAGGTTGCCAATGTTTCGGGATTGTTTATTGATTTTACAATTATTTATAAATTTCAGGCAATATGCCATCACGCGTTTTAGTTTGGTAAGGCTGGAAACACGGGTGAATGGAAACCTATCTTGATCTAACTGTACGAAAACGTGTGCATTTTTACGAACCTCAGGGAGTTCTTTTTCACTAAATTTAATAGACGAGACAGGCCAATGTTCCTCGTCTTGGCTTAGCCAACTTGGGCCTCGCCACCAAAGTTCACAACGTTGCAGGGAACGAGGGTCTATACCTCGAGACAAAATGTCTACGGGGTTATCAATGGACGAAACATGCGGCCAGTTATCTAATGGGGCAGTAGATTGTATTTCAGACACTCGATTTGCCACGAATGTCTGGAAATTGCTCGAAGGGGCCTTGATCCAAGCTAAAACGACTGCCGAATCTGTCCAAAAGTAAGTTTTATGAACTATCAAGTTCATAGCCTTTAATGCCTTTACGTAAAGGCGTACCGAGATAACTGCTGCGCACAGTTCTAATCGTGGGATGCTCACGGTTTTTATTGGAGCTACCTTGGATTTGGAACAAAGTAGGCCACAAGTGATTTGACCTCTGTGGTCGATAGATCGTAGATAAACACATGAGCCAAATGCCAGTGTAGAAGCATCTGAAAAACAGTGCATCTCTATGATTTCGTGATTTTCGCAGATAATCCGTCTAGGAATCTGTAGAGAATTAAGGCAGGGTAAATTTGTTCGAAATTGCCTCCATTCCGCATATAAGAACTCAGGTATTGATTCATCCCAGGAAATTTGGAGAATCCATAATTTTTGCAAAATCATCTTTGCTGTGACCGTGCAAGGGCCTAAAAGACCTAACGGGTCAAAAATTTGCGAAATTTCGGACAGTATTATCCGTTTAGTGACCGATTGAAGATTTGACGAGTGACTAATTTGATAATTAAATGAGTCCGCTTTACAAGACCAAGACAGGCCTAGGGTTTTGGTGTTTTCATGTTCACCAAACTGAACTGGGTTCAAACTACATAACGATTGTTGAATGCCTTTGAGGACTTCTATGCTGTTTGATCTCCATTGACGTAGATCAAAACAGCCCGAACTGAGAATGTTAGAAACCTCCTTACAAATGTTAATCGCGCCCTCGAGAGTACCTGAGCCAGTGAGCATATCGTCAACATAAAAATCGTGTTGAATGATTTGCGAGGCTTCAGGAAACCGATTTTGATGATCAATTGCCAATTGGTGTAGGCAGCAAATTGACAGGAAAGACGCAGAAGCCGTACCGTACGTCACTGTATTTAGTCGATAAGTGGAGATCTCCTGAGAGGAGTCGGACCTCCATACAATGCGTTGCAAATCCCTATCATCGGGATGTACCAAAACCTGCCTATACATTTTAGCTATGTCAGCGCAAACTGCATAAGCATGCTTTCTGAATCTGAGTAATATGTTGAAAAGGGCTTCCTGAATGGTAGGGCCAACCATTTGTAAGTTGTTTACAGAGATGCCCGAATCTGAGCTAGCACTACCGTCAAATACGACACGAAGCTTTGTCGTCAAGCTACTTTCCTTTAAGACACCATGATGGGGTAAGTAGAAGGTAGGGCGATTGAGATCAATTTCAGAGTCATTGATCTTGGACATATGACCTAAGAGTTCATATTCCTTTATGAAAGTTTCGTACCTTCCTTTGAGATCCTCATTAGAAGATAAGCGTTTTTCAAGATTTTTAAATCGTTTGAGGGCGATTTCCCTGGAGTCCCCAAGAGTGTTGGCGTCACCCTTGAGAGGCAATTTTACGATAAAACGGCCTTCTGAGTCTCTGCTTGTATGAGCGCTGAAATGAGATTCCGCGCTTGATTCTTCAAGGGACAATAAAGGCTTGGTCGTTTGAAGTTCCTCTATTTCCCAGAACCTTTGAATATGTTCGTCAATTAGAGCAGTTTTACTAAAGTTGCAAAACGAAGTGAAAACACGAGGATGGTTAACTAATCCTGACACGATCCAACCAAGTTTCGTTTTTTGTGCAACCAACCCATGTTGATTTAAATTTACCTGACCTATGCAGAGTAACGAGTAAAAGAGTTCTGCGCCTAGTAAAATGTCTATTACGCCCGGCTGACAGAAATTTGGATCGGCCAATTTGAAATGTGTTGGTATGGCAATGGATGCCCGATCTATTTGGATATTCGGAAGATTGTCCGAAATCTTAGGAATTACCAAACAATTGATAGTTTGACTAAATGCGTTATGGTTCGAAAATATTTCTAAATTACAGGAATGTGATATTTTAGATTGGGTCTGCCCAATTCCTACCACTGACCACGATATTTCGCTTTTCGCTAAACCTAGTTTCGCGCATGAGCTTTCGGAAATTAAATGAGATTGGCTTCCTACATCAAGTAACGCTCTACATGTATGGAAAATTCCCTTAGGGTCCTTGACCTTTACGAGGGCTGTAGACAAAAGGACCTGTGAAGACAACGAGCTAAAACTGCAAGTTGTAGACGACGTATTTGACGTGGAGACATTATTTGAGGTGGAAACAATAGTAGCACTGGAAACTGGTACAGTGGAAACAGAGCTGGTGTCTAGAGACGCAGGTGTGGTTAAGACAGTGTGAACAGGGGTTGCTGCCCTTCTTTCGAAATGAAGCAGCGAGTGATGCTTACCCTTGCAGTGCTTGCAAGAGCCATATTTGCAAGAGCCTGCGAAGTGGTGCTTCCTAAGGCAATTGATACAAAGATTTAGAGATTTGACCCTGTCAAAACGCGACTTGGCTGATAGGTCAATAAACTTAGGGCAATTGTAAATGTCGTGTGCCTCTTTGCAGTTCTCACAATGGGAATCAGTAATGACAAAAGATTTATGCTCGCGACGCGGTTCTCGATAATTAGAAATTGACGCAGGCTTAATGCCTTCAAATTGCTCTAAGCTATTAGCGCGTTCGCGTAGAAATCCAAGAAAATCGTTTAGAGTCGGAAGCTTGCCGGCATGTTTGTATGATGACCAGTTACCGAGAGAGACTGGATCTAATTTGTCGCGCATAAAGTAAATTATCATGATATCCCAATTGTCTGTGCTGATTTCCAACGACTGCAGCATTTTCAAATGTTTCGTAATAGAATCTAGTAGAGATCTGATGCCCGATGCAGATTCTTTGCTTAATTTATTGAATTTAAAAATACCATCAAAATGGTTGAAGACTAATAATGTGGGTTTATCAAATCGTTCTACTAGTAATTCCCAAGCAATTTTGTAGTTAGAGGCAGTGCAGGGAATGCCGCTGATTAAGGTGCTTGCTGCACCAGTCAAACAGGCCTTCAAATATTGGAGTTTTTGGACGTCATCAAGGCTAGTGTTGAAATGTATGGTTGCGGAATAAACGTCCCTAAATTCCATCCATTGCGTTATGTCGCCATTAAATTTAGGTAAATTTATAGCGGGCAGGACGATTCCCCTGTTACCGGGGTTGCAATGTTGTAATTGGTTAGGTCTTTGTTCATGCAAAGACGGCTTTAGAAAATCTTTGGCTTCGGATAACGTGCAATAATAAAATGATTCGAAACGTTTGCGCTCTGGCCTATCTAATTCGTTATCAAAGCTCTCGATTTCCCTTTGAATCTCTTCAAATTGAGATAAAAGGGATTCAATCTTATTAATGCGTAATTTTAGTTCAGTTTCGCTATCAGGGGCACCTAAAGCTTTGACGTTATCAACATATTCTGCAAATGATTCCAATGTAAACCACAAATCACTACGTTTCAAAATTAATTTACTTAACGCTTGTTTTCTAGCGGCCATTTTGCTTTGTCTATCTGCACTTATGAACAAAGAACCGAAGAAAAGAAAATTAAACCCAACTTTCAATTAAAAACTAAATTTTGTTACAATAAAATTATTTAGTTCCACCCTGTATATTACAGAAACGAGAATGTAAGCTCGACTCGTCGACTTCAACGCGTAACCTAGCTACCGAGCGATGACGTAACAGCAAACCACGTGCAGACGCGGCTGGTCTATAAATAGAACGAATGATGCATTTTGCAAACCAAAACGGCACAAATAGTAATTTACTTGCTTGATCAAATTATTTGCAAACACAATAAATGCGAATTAAAGGAATGGAAGTGAAAACAACGACTTACCGAATGTAAAATTTCAAATCAATTTCCTTTCCAATGGATCGATGACCTTCTCGTACGTAAGCGACCGGAAACACCTGGTGTCTCGGCGTCACTCGGCGAGGGATATATTTAAAAATGTGGAAATTAATCCAAGCTCTGAAGGACCAATGTATAATTCTTGATGTTAAAACCACCGAAACTGTAGTAAATAACACAAGACACTTTTTGCTATTTTGATTATTTATTGTTTGAAAATACACAGGAATGGCCGCTGCTTGCGGAGACCATTCTGTCTGTAACAACGACTTCGTAAATAATAACGGCTATGCGCATCGCTCCAAGGGATGATTCCCTGCAACCTGCGCGAGGCGGTGCGCTGGTCAAACTTAGAATTATTACACAGCATAGCGCTAGATGGCCTATGCGTTTAGTTACATATTAAAAAATACAACAAATATAAATTTAAACAGAAAACAGGCCGAAGCGGCAACAGTGGGGATTTTTAAAAACAAGTATAGCTTGTTTTTTTTTAGCTGTCACAGCAGATATCTCGGCTATTATTAGAGATATGACAGAATGTTATAGAAGAAAAGTTTTACATTTGTTTTCTATTAATTTCCATTGCCAAAACAACAATTGAGAATCAAATGTGTTAGATGTAACACATACATTCAACATTTTAAATGCGACGTATCAAATTTTATTACATATGCTAAAACTGTAAAAGTTCTCTTTACAACGATATATCACATGTCGTAGTTATCTAATCAACTAAAAACATAAATCGATAATTAGGTAACAAATGCACGCTTACGTAGATTAAAGCTTTATTCGAAAAAGTAGGTGGTGAAACAAATGAAATTATTTGTCAGCTTCCAGTTGAACAATGTTCGTTAACACTGTCTTGACAATATATGCTATTCAACATGAATACAACATAACAACATGAACAAAATAACAATAAATTAATAAGTAAACTAAGTTTAAAATTTCATTTCATAATATCTACAGTGTTTGTTCAAAGTGACCTTCGTTGTTTGCAATACATTCTTGAGATCTGATTATTAAGTTTCTTCTCGCTATCTGCAACATGTAAGGTGTTATTTGGCCACAGGCCCTACGAATACGATTTTTAAAATCGTCTAGATCTTGTGGACAAGTAACATAAGGTTATTTTTTGTGAAGACCCCACAGAAAAAACTCTGGTGTGATACACTCACACAACTTCCTTTTACAGTGATTTTATAATTAGCCATTTTTAATTTCTAAGCATTTGTCAGAAATTTAAAAAAACTACAAATTCTACAAACACGGGACAAAATAGAGCGTTAGTTCAAGAGCTAAATTTTCTCTAAAATTTTAAGCTGAATTCAACAATGTAATAATATACCGGATGTTCTATTTAAAATAGGAGTTAATTAAAAAAAAATTAAAAAAAACAAAAGAACCCCGGGATAGAAGTATTCAACTAGAAAAACACCTATCTCACATCAATACACATAAAAAATGTAATAAAAATATGAAGTTTGAAAAAAATCATTAGAGCCGTTTTTTAAAAATCTAAAAAAAACTGAAAATCACAAGAGTAGACACCTACTTTTGGTTATGAGATTTTCTTCAAAAGCTTGCTGACTCATCTACATAGTACACAAAACCTATATATAAAGTTTCAACGCCATACCTTTTTTTGTTTTTGAGATATTTTGTTCACAGACAGACAGACACACGCGCAGACAGACAGACCAATGAACAAAAACATGTTGTTTGGGCTCAGGGGATTCGAAAACGTGAAGATCTCAATTCGAATTTTTGGGGTGAATCCAATACTTCCTTTACCGTAAAAGGAAGTAAAAATCAAAAATAGAGAGATCTGGCGATCTTGCTGGCCAGTTGATTTGTCCATCATTTTCTATCAATTTTGCACCGAACTTTTCATTTAAAATATTACTGACGTTTCGTGCATTGTGGGTAGGTGCACCATCCTGTTGGAACCACATATTTTTATTTATATTATTTATAAAACCGTGGACATATGGAATTAACTCTGTTGTGCCAACAAGTCTAACATAGCCATCATTCTACGGGCTCAGTTCAAAATTCTCCGCACCATCGCAGATGTTTCTTAGCATAGGCGTAACTTGGGAGGGACAAGGGGGGGCGGTGGCCCCCCCCCCCAAAATTTTAATTTTAAAGTACAAGTGCAGCATTTTTTTTTAATTTAGGTTTAAAAATGTTGTGAAGTCTTGATTTTGCCCCCCCAAAGTGATGCCCCAAGTTACGCCCATGTTTCCTAGTACGCTACCAACCACATACTACATACATAAAGACATCAACGTTCCATACGTAAACACAGTCATACACGAAAGAGCTCTTTGCACAATGATAGATGAAGTAATTATCGAGGATTAATCTTCTGATATCGTCTTTATTTTGACTATCAGTTGGATTACATATCCGGTGGAGTTTTTGAGGGTTACAGTCTGAATTGTAATTTCAATTTGGTTTTGTTTCTCTTTTATTTGTTATCCAGAAGGACAGATTTCCACAGTTTGTTGCAATATGGTAATTTTTTAGATAGAGAAAAATGAATTTCGTACTGTTGTGTGAAAATTCTATTACTGTCATTTTCATTGTTCATTAGGAGTAAAGGAGGGGGGGGGATAAATTTTAGAATTAATATAGGTAATAATGTGAGAATAATCCAAACTACTTAGTTTGCTTTCTAGACTAATTTGATTAGAAATACAAGCGGACACGTTTGCGATTACCTAGTCTTTAATTTAATATCTGGCACTAAATTTAGGACAATTGCCTGCTCTCTGTTTGGATATACAAAACTATTTCTTGTTACTTATGTTATGACTTATGAGTACGTTGCGTTTGTCACAGGTGTGGTTGTATTTGGACTGATATTTTTGCGATTGCACTTCGTTGATGGAGAGTCTCATTACGTTTAATTATGCTGCTAGTGAACATTACTGTATTGTTGGTTGCAGAGTTGTTGGTAAACATTCTTTTTGCCAAAAACACGTGCATCTATCCCCTCAGGAGTTTGCTAATTAACTATGTCAATGTACTTGCTAAATTTATGTCCACAAAACTTGTGTATCACATAAAAACAATTAAATTCGGGGTAGAACACACTAGCGTGTTTACAAGACAATTACTTCTTCAGATGCATTCGTATGTTGTCTACCTTGGGTACTCAGTTCGATTCGAATTAGTTGAACATTCTGTCATCGTTCAATTTAAGGAGATACGCAACTAAAACCAATATTTCGTTAGCTATGCTACTATAGTAGCTTACTTTATTTCGGGCTTAAACTGTACATTTAATATTCCATTTAATATTTCTTAACTTCCTATTTAATTTTATGTTTTACATATGTATAGCTTATCAACTAGTATCTGAACATCTACCAATCATTGACTATTAAAGGTTCGTAGTTTATGAGGCACAAATCTTTGATCCATTACACTTTCCACGATAGTACTTTTTAATGTTAGAAATAATATTTTCGTATGTCGTATTTGCACATGAGATTGTATCATATTAGCACAGCGCCTTGGCTGATTAGTTACAAAGGAACTTATGTTTGCACACGATTTCTTGAAATATTAGTCTAAGGTAACATATTACTTGGGCTATTATCATCTATAGTAGTGGAGTTGCTGTCGATAAATAATAAGGCAATTGCAGTTCCCTTTGTAATGCGTATTTTAGTAGCCCGTCGTTATTGATTTTTTGTAAATTATTTTCCGTTTTTGCTCTCAGCTAGCGCAGTTAGCAATAAGATGCCTTTTTCTTCTAATCCAGTGGTGATTACGAAAAAGTCAATACAAAAGGTCCGGAAGTTGACCCGATGTGCATCGTAACACTGAAAATATATATTCAACTTTTACTGAAATAAAGCATACACTCATTATTAATGTAAGGCAAATATATATTAGCTTTTAAATACATATAGAAAACAATAATGATGTAAGGTATAATTCCTAAACTAAATGACCGTTCTTAAATACAACCGTGTCAACTAAGAGTATATAATCACAGAGGACCATTAACTTGTTTTTACACTCATTTACAGGTCAAACAAGATGGAATAAACTTTCCAATAACTGTAATCAGCATAAATTTACAAACAGCATTAAAAGTATGCCACAATAACATGATAATCTGCCATCGCAACTTGACGCATAAAAATTTGTAAAAAATGTAGGTCGTAGCGTTTCGCACTGCAACATGACACACATGCAGCTGGAAGCAATGGCTTTAAGATGCGCCTAAAACTGTCTTCTGGGCTGAGACGCAGTATGATGCAATGCGCTATTTTCGCAGATTCCAAAAAGTCGCAACCTTTAATAGGTCCATGCAGGTACGCAAATCCGATGTTTTATACCTGAGCAGGCTTTCCCTCATTGTTTGAAGAAGTTGGCTCAGTTATTAAAGCAGTACGCTTCAGCGGGCGCCGTCACCTGGTCGGCGATGCTCTCACATTGTATTTGAACTGCTGTCTTCAGGGCCTCCGTAACTATGCTGAACCTGGCTCAAAACAAATATCTTAAAGATATGCGAATCTTAAAGCTTAGGGAAAAATCACTTTGTGTGGCACTGGCCAGTACCCACTTCAAATTTTGCACTACAAATGCACCCTTGCATGTTCAAAACACTCACTTCCTGCAACTTAAAAAATCGCACACTAAGAATTACGTGATTTATAGATAACAGAAACTCCGTCAGTCTGGCAGTTCAAGGCAAAATATTTAGAAATTTCTTCATATTTACAAAATAGTTTTTTTCCAAAAAAACCATAATTTTGTTGAAAGGTATTTAGTAGTAACCATATTTAGCTTTAAACTAATTTTTAAATTTTTTCTAGTAAATTCGCCCAAAAACATCTTTATTGACTGCTATAGATTATATCTAATACTTAATTTACCAATTTGAATCGTGAAAACCAATCAATATCCTGCCTACCCTTCTGTATGCCCAATGGGTGACGATATTATCGCATTTACGAATACACACTGGTCTAAATACAACAAAACATAGCTGCAAAGAAGGGAAACTGGAACCCCAGGGAAAAACTTCGATACACATTGCTCATAAATTAGTCAAGTTGGACGGCCAACTGTAAAAAATATTTTACAACAGAAACCATACTAACAGAAACCCACAAACAGCAAGAAAGAAACCAAAAATAAAGAAAACAACTATTATGTTTCATGAATCAACTTACCTTTGCAGTTTACATTATCAACATCTTTTACCATACACGTGGTAAAGTTGATTAGGCGGGCAGTTCGGTTATGTCAATAGCAGAACATGCTGATTAATTCTTTGTTATAGGATTGATGGAATGGTGGCAGTTAAATAAATTCTGAAGTAGTATGGAAGTATACTTATTTGGAATGTATAGTCGACAATTCTCTACTTTTGTTTAAAAATTTTGTAGAATTTTAATTTATTAAAACCATAAATAGTTAACCATGTTTTATTAAAACTATATGTATAACCTTCTTCTCTATCAATGTACTGTTCAAACCCAGACTACAATTTCATACTTTCTTTAATCCAATCTAAATAGTCTACTATTTTAAGATGTACTCCTACAGGCGAGGAACATTTAGCACCGGCAATAAATATCCCCTCTTGGTGCCACTGATATTTGTGGGAAAACATAATTGGACCGCCGCTGTCTCCTTGGCACAGTTCATTGTCAGTGTCGATCACCTTGGTGCAGAATTGATCATCTCGTATAGGTCTGGTGGTATAGATAGACGCACATTCGGTATTGGTTATTAGTTCTCGTCTAATCCTCTTCTTTATTTCCACAGTTTTGTTATTTATAGTTTTTTTGGCCCAACCGGATATTGTCATTACATCTCCAGGGACTGCAACTTTTGCAAGCAAAGGCAAGCAAATGGGGCGAACAAAATCTGCAGAAATATAGTAGATATAAATAGCTGAAATCTTTGATACAAGTTTTAGTTGTAAATATTGTAAAGGTATGTTATGATGATAATTTAAATATTTAATAAATACACTCCCTACACATTTTATTTTTATTTAAAATCAAATTTCTACTGATTAAAAGTAGATAAATAATTGTATCAATGGGTTCATGATTATAGTGTTTTGCCCTTTATAGTAAATACGCACATCTGCAAGTAAAATAAGTTATGGCTAGCTATTTTTCGGTAGGCATGAAACTCAAAATGTGCAAGTTAGGTTCACCGATATGTTTAAATTTAAAAACTCCCGTGTTACGCCACTGGGCTTGAAATTTAGAAGCAGCAACGCGCAAACTCACTGCGCTGTCAAATTTATCTGTCAACAAATTGATTTTACGTGCGGTTCGATTCTGGGTTATTACAAGTGAATTCAAAAGCAAATCTATGAACAAATTATCAGGTATTGATTCAATTTATGGTATTTTCGCGGTCTAATCTCTCTTTTATTTTCAGTATTCTTTGTTTCGTGATGTAAACCGACGCTACTTGAGGAAATTCATTTGTTAATTCGCTCCACTAACCTCACAATTCTAATTTGGTCAATTATTGGGAAAATAATTTGTCTGGAGACTGGGATATGCCTGCTGCTTACTCGAAATGGTAACGTCTCGCTGGTACATAAATTTCCGTCTCCTCAAGCTGTCAATGTAGTTTTTACGATACCTTAAAATTTTCAGGTAAAGACACGTTCTTCCGGACGAAGCCCTAAGCTGGATCTTCTCTGGAAGTCGTTGCCTTCGATGTAGATGATGCTGGCCTTGTTGCTACAGCTCTCCACGATGCCTCGCAGTCGTCAGCTCCGCTCTTGAACTCCTGGTTTTGTTGCAGTCGAGCCTCGTAAACTTGAGCTGGTCACCGTTCACACGTTCGGAAGCTTGCTGGTGGTGCAATAATTTTTGATCGTGGAAAACGTTGTCCACACGTTCACTGATACTCCAGAATTTACTGAACACGATGGTATACTTTTTATTCTGCTATTTTACTTATAAGTATCTTAAAACGCAATTAAATTCGACACTCAAATTAGACTTGGTATCAGAATAATTTATTTCAATTGCTTCTCTTATGTTTCGTTAACAACAATTGCCTATCTAGGCTCATAAATGCGGATGTTAACTGAATACAAATCAACTTCTTATAATCTAGATTTAAACTTATTTTACAAAAATGTACAGAATCTTAATTCTAAATTATTGTTTGTTCATGTTTGTACTTAATCTAAGTTATAGCGCCAATGTTTTATTTTGATTGTCTGTTTACTTGTGTCATTTCACTGACTCATTTTTTTAAACACAAATCTCGTCCATTTCCTGCTGTGTAAACTTCTTCCATTTTATAAAACCTGTCTCCTTTTCACCATTTTTCAAATATTACCGCTCCATTTTCGCTAGCCTTATTTGATCTAGCATTGTGCTCTTTTTGCACTGTATTAAGAACATTCTGTCCTTTTTACCTTTATTTAAAAAGTTTATAGAACTGTACTTATTCAATTACACTGACATGTAAATTTATTTAACACGCATGTAATAAACCCTTTTGGTGATAGATTTGTTGAATTTTTGATTGCCTTTACTTTGCACCAACCTCTTAATTTATGCTAATTGATATTTCTGTGACTCGAATTTACGAATTGAGCTCTGCCTTATAGCCATTTATTCTGAAGTAATTATATTTTATATCGGCAATGATATGACTTCTTGCAGTTGCCTGCTTACCCCAGCTCTGTGCTTTTATTGACTTGCTTTAATTATCTATGCTGCAAGCAGAGTTGAGTAACGGGCTAAAGACCATCTCAATATATACGGTATGTTTAAAATATGTGGACATGGCGTAGCCAGAACTTTGTGAACCCAAAAGTGTTCTTTTAAGACAGTATCCTGCTTCAAAGTTCCTTTTCAAAATATAATTTTATTTATAAGAAAGAACGATTGGATAAATTTGTATACGACGTATGCTGTGTGACGCTATGGGTATAAGTATTTTTTTTTAAATGATATTGGTTATCATAGGTTTACAACTAGTTGATGAAACGCAAACAAATGTATTTTTAAAGTTTAAAATATATATGTACAGACTATGCATAGCGTCGATAGAAAAAGAAATGTAAAGGCATGGAACTGAAAATAAATAACACGATATTGAACCTACAGTTTCTAAATGATCACGTTGTGACTGCCCAGAAAAAAAACGACTCGAATATAGGACCAACAAACACCTATCATCGACAAATACATACAAAACAGAATTTTTATGCATTCGTGGAAGAGCAATGAGCTTAAAAATAGATAAGGGGAAAACATGGCTTGTGATAAATATCAATGCCTGAGATTACAAATTGGTAAGTAAGGAGAGAAATCAAAGAGCCTGTGGAAAGCGAATAAAAAGTTAAAAATGCAGAATTAAACACAGCGACAAAAAAGACACCCCAAAAAAAAGATTTACACATCTACATCACAATCGTAAAAATCATTATTTTACATGAGGTGCAAGTGTGGAAGTTTATAAAATCAGATAAAGGCAGGGGTAGATCACGTGTAGCTTCAAGAACAAAAAGAATAACACGTCATAAAGGTAGACAGATGGTAGACTTACAAAAAATAATAGTGAATGATAAATAAAAAGAACTGTTAATTTAAGTAACAAACTACTTCCGGGATGGCACCGTGTCATTATTGATGTCGAAGAACTCAACGTTTCGCCCACTTTCGTAGGGGCGTCATCAGGAAGAAAAGCAAAAGAGCACGGTAACTCAAAGTGTAAACCACGCCAGAGGCGAAACACTTTTGAGAGAAGAGAAGAGAGTTACCGTGCTCTCTTACTTTTCCTCCTGATGAAGGCACTTAATAATGACACGGTCTAATTCCGTGGCCGTGAAAGCTTCCGAAATGAATTGTTAATTTGGTATGCGAGTGTAGGTTCGGCTGCGGCTACGTCAACGAGTGTGAAAAACAAGTGTTTAATGATTAAATGGCTGTTGATTTAAGTTAAAATAGTAATTTATAGAAAGTTAAGACTGCCAGAAAAGCATGAATCAGAGTTGCAAGCAATTAAGAAGTTGATTTGTAATAGAGTTTGGAAACATTTCATTTCAGGTTACGTAATAAGGATACGAGTAAACATAAGCAGTAAAGTATTACAGCGCAAAACCACAAAATAAATTAATTCTTTTCAAAAAAGAACGAACCTTCAGTAAAAATTTTTTAAAAAATCGGTAATATGCAGAAAATATTCAATATATTTGTAGCAGAGATATGAACTGAAATGGCCAGGAACTATGAAACAATACAGTTAAAGATAAGTGAAAGTTTAGAAGAAAGTAATGAAATACTAAAAGACATGAAAGAGGAGTTCAGTGTGAAAGTTAAGGAAGGAAACATCAGAGGAAAGTGCTAAAAATCAGATAACTAATAAAGATGAACCAACAAAAAATCAAAAAAAAGAGAAAGAAGTTGAATATGCAATATTCAGATTCAGGTATTAAATATCAACAATAAGGAAACAGAGCTAGTTAAAGCAATTCCTAGAGGAAGTCAGCAAAGAAGAAGTGGAAATCAATAATACACAGAACTTTATCAACAAAGACGGTGTATCATAAGTACCGTTGAAATAAAACACTGGGAACGGAAAAATAAATGATGAGAAATAAACGCAAGCTGAGAGACTCCAAAACTTACATTGAAGACGATTTTACAAGAAATGGAAAACAGATTCAAGTGGGTTTTTAAGGAAAGAGGAATAATAAAGAAAATAAGATAAAAGTTGGATACAGAAAGATAATTATCATAGATGGAGAAACCTATATATGGAATGATAATAAGAATATAATAGCAAAACAGTCAAAAACTAAAAGAGATAATAAAAGAAACTGATTGACATAATGACTGGTCACAAGATAACAAAAACAACGAGGCGAAGGAACAGGATAAACGAGAAAACTTATATAGAAAGAACATAAAAGCAAATACTAACAATTTTGGGGGGGAGGGGGCAATGGAATGTCATGATTCGGTTTCAAATAGGAAACATACAAGGACTTATAAGTAGTTATGGAACATACAATAGACATTTTAGGAGTATGTGAAACTATGATTAGGTACCGTTATATTTACTCTGGATATCAACACAATAGCCAAGTCCATGAGTCAATGCTTAACACCTGCTGATGTAGCAGACTATGACAAAACGGAAGAATTTTATAATATGTTGGAGGATGTTTTGAGAAAGGCACCTAAAACAGATATTTTAATGCTTATGGGAGACTTCAATTCCTAGGTAAGCAATAATAATCAGGAAATAGAAAACATAACGGGAAAATACTGACTAGGTGGATCTAATGAAAATGGAGATATGTTTGTTGAACTGTGTGAACCATACCATTTAGGGATAGGGAAAACTATTTTGAGCATAAACAGTATCACACGGTAACCTAGGTGTTTCCAAATTGATTGACCACATATGTATAAACATACAATCGAGCAAATTGTTGCAGGATGTAAGAAACAGAAGGGGGTGCATATGGGATCGAATCCTCTTGTAGCAAAGTTAAAACTAGATCAAAGAATAACTGAGAAACAGATATACAGAGAAAGTGATGTAAGATATAGTGTTGATCATATATAGGTCGACAACAGGGTGTTTTATAACAGAAAGAACTATCGATAGGTATTAATGAGTAAATTCAACACCCGTAGGATTAAACTAAACAGGCATTTAATGAAACATGCAAGAGTACACATGGGTGAAAAAAAAAGTCCGAAAAGTAAATGAACGAACGAAGATACATGGAAAGGAATTTAAGCCAGGAGAAAAATTAAAATGGATTTAATGCATACAAATAAACTGCCAGATAAGGCCAAACTTCAAGAAGATTATAATATTACCAATACAGAGTATAAATTCACGTAACGAGAAAGAATATGGCCTGCAAGTAAAACTATTTATGTATATTGGGGGAAATAAAAAAGGTAAAAATACCTGGAGTAGCTTAGATACACCCTGACGTATTTAAAAGGGACATAAGTTCGATTTGTATATTGCGCCTTTTTATTGAAAAGATTTGGAGGGAAGAGAAACTTCCTAAATAATGGAAGAAGGAACTGCCTGAGGAAGAAGACTTCTGAATAGGTATGTCTACATAATAGTGCAAGATAGATTAAAAACTATTATCAACCCAATCCCCGATTTAGATAAAATCATGCATGCACATTAATACCCTTAGAATGATCATAGAGCAATCACTTCAGTTTAAGACACCACTTTACCCAGTTTCAATTGATTATAAGCGAGCTTGCAATTCTATTGATGGAAACTGTATTTAGATTTCACTGAGAAATAGGGGAGTACTGGCGAAAATAATTAACATAGTTACCGAAGGTAATAGCAATTAATATTGCACAGCCATATACGAAAATAATCGTTTTAATTAATAGCGTACGAAAAAAGGGTATACAATGAAAGTTTAATGATATTTTTAAGGACTTAAAATATGCAAATTGTGTGCCTATTAGCCCATAATATACGAGACATGAAAAGTAGTCATCCCAAATTCAGAGTTTTGGAAGAGAACTAAAGAAGAGATGAGATACAAATGGCTGTGAAAAGAGTGAGACGGCCAGAGATAACTCTAAGGAAGACTATCGAAATAGACACTGGAAAGACATGGAGGCAGTTGGTACATCTTGTACGAGACAGGACGATATGTAGGAAATATACCACTACCCTATATCCCTTGAGGGAATAATGGGATAAAAGAATAATTTGGTATGAACGTATAAGATCAATGGCGGAGGGTGAATTGCTCATGGTTGCCATGGAACAGATTCCAGTAGGAAGAGAGAAAAGAAGCAGATTCATACAGCGACAGAAATATTCGAGAAGAACAAAGCTTTCATCAAGATCAGCGACAAAGGAATATGGAGATCGAACAGGGGGATAAACATTATAAACAGGAGTTATTTTAGTAAGTAAAATTATGTAAAATAATCACAGCATAAGGTCTTTAGTGTCTACCTGAATAACGCACTGTCCTGTTCAGTCTCACTAATCCAATATTACTGGAAAAGTTTCTCCAATTAAATCCCGGATGGGGCACGGTCTTCTCTATTCCAAATTCCTGCACGGGTTCACTGCATTCGTAGAAGCGGCCATCTTCAACGCAGTCCGTCAGATTTTTAACATTATATTCTCCAAGTCGAATTCCTACCCTATGTGACAAAGACGATATCAGCTTTTAGCTATATCCATTTCCTAACTGTACTTACAGCTTATATTTACTATGGATCATGCAATGTGCAGCAGTAAGCACATATCGGTGGTTAATTAGCGAACCGGCACACATACCTCTAGTTACGTTATTTGAGTCCTCCATTAACAAAAGAGCCAACCATGGAAATTCATGGATTGAAATGTGTTCAGCATTTCGTGAACTTGTATAATCGTCGGCGTGCTGATATCCACAATATTCCCGAGACGGTATTAGAGGATTTGCGGTAGCATTTTCAACGTGAAGCGATGATGCGCAACATACCAGAGGGATTGCCATTTTAACTCCGCACACGGCTTGACGTATGTATTCTAGTGTTCCATTTTGATCTGTTTGAAGTGCATCGAGCAGAACTGGACACGACGATAGTGCAATACATTCACCCTCTTCTTTGTTTGGCGTAGTGCATCTTTCTGTAAGAATAAGATAATGTATATAATTCTGACAATCTAAAATGTGGAGTTTAAGTTATATTAATTAGTGATCTGTCAGTGCTACAGCAATCAGCGATATCGGTACGTTAAAAACTACAATACACATCAGATTTCTTTGAAACATGTTGAAAGTTTAATGTACTGAAGGATTCAAAGAAGTTGCAGCAGCATAAGACCGTCTTTATAACAGATATAAAGATGTCAGTTTTTCAGATACATCAACAAGCATAATGCTTACGAGGTATATTCAGATGTAATAATAGTGGTGCATACAATTTTGCTGCTAAATGAGGCACTATTTAGCAAGTCCCTGGAATGTTATGGCTAATAAGTTTTCTTCGTTCATCATTTTAACTAATGTACTTCATCACTACCATAAAAAGTACTTAGGCACATTGTATTTTCAACAGTAATGTATTAGGTGAATAATGACTTGCCAATAATGTTGGTCAGATTGCACGACCACCTGGATTGTGATGAAAAAATATCCCGACAGCGAAGCTGGAGGGCGTATTTTCTAAGCAATCCAGAGGAAGTGCAATCTGGTCAGCATCGAAGCAAGGAACTATGCACGCAATACATTTTGCGTGACTATTGCTTGAATCGATTAGAAAAACTAACCAACCATCATTTTAATGCGTAATGTGGAGTATTACCGATAAGTTGTTATATAACAATCTTTATCGACGCAAGTCGTTTTTGATTGGTTGAAAGTTAAAGAAGCGAGTTCGGTCATTGGTCAAATGACATCGCTTGACAAATGTATGCAATAGTCAATATAAGCAGTAACCCGGAAACGTTTAGATAAGATAAGTGCTGTTTGTGGAATAACCAAACAATATCTAGTGAAAATCCGATATTATCGTATTTGGTTTTAGTTTCCATATTCCAGGATATAAATTAATTTATTTGACGCTTTCACAGTATATATCCTGTTACGATTTGAGTTCTTGAGGGAAAAGGGACTATACACGATTGTACGAATAGACTGTACTCTAGTTAGCCCTAAGAAATTTGTATCATAAATATTTTAAGGTAGAACTTCGTAGGCAAAATGGTCATATTAAAATTACAACAGGCGAATATTTAGCCGATGTTCAGAAACGTGCCTTTCTCTAGGAAGATGAAAATAAACAAATCTCACGTACGTCTGTACGTGACAAAACTCCAAAATTTAGAACTGCTCTGATAGGCTTAGTTGGAAATTTGAAAACGCCTACCTAGTTTTCTTGGTCAAACTGGACTTAGAATTTAGTTAGTTAATACGAAAAGTTTATGAGTGACGGTAATTAAACTTAGGTATTCTGTAAACGGCAGAAAATAAATGCAAGTATTTGTACTTAAGTGTTCTTCTTAATCTCACAACAGTAACTTTAGTCTTCGTGTACAAGTGTATTTTTACTAAAAGGATTGCCAGTTACCCCGACTTTAGGCGTATCGCAACCATCCGGATTAACTTTACGATAGGTAGAACGGACCAACATATTTCCGATCATGAGCTCATTTATTGTACTATCGTTGCAGATACTCCTAAACGAATTCAAATTACTGCAGTCTACCGAGATTTAAAAAACTTGGACTTAGATGTATTTATTGATGATTTTCAAAGGTTGCCCTTGCAACAAATTTATTATACAAATGATATTAATGTTAAAGTAGAAATACTAAATAATAACATAATTAATTTATTTATCTACTCTTACTGTACAATGACCATTAATTATGATTCATAATTCACAGTTTGCAGCCAATCATAAAATTATATTTTCATTATTCAATAGTTTGCAAGTTGCAACCAATCAGAAAATTCTATTTTTCTACGGTCACCTCTAAAACTGACTATTAAGAGCTCACTGTCAATGCGAAAAGTTAGCGATTCACACATTTTTTCCCTAGTAACCATTTTAACATCGCAACCACGTAAACAAAGTGTTAATGAAATAATCGCGTCACTTCATTTTACTTTACGCATCGCCATGGCTAACCTGATTATTATTGTAATTCGTCATTTTTCTGGAACTGGCTAAAATTATTGACAATTGCACCACGGCGCGTCCATCATCACGCAACAGTTTTATTGAGTTTGAGAGTTTTTGTGAAGTTGAAGATGGAATCTGAAGATAATTGCACCCCGCCTGAAGTATTAGAAGCGCCCCAGACAGCAACCAATGAGTTGTTGCCGGCCAAATCGCGCGGCCTTTATGAACGGCGGTACAACGACTTCATCAAATGGTGTGAATCGAAATTTCAATTATTTAACAATTTTGTCATTTATTTAGGACCGTAGAAAAAATGTTGTATGTATTTCGAGTGTAAAGAGCCATTTTAGTATTCGGTTGCTTTTTCGCGCCTCGCTACCGCTCGGCACGAAACTCGCATCCTCATACCAAAATGGCTCTCTTTACACACTAAATACCGGGTGATCAACAATGATTGAATGTGCCGCCTCCTTCAAATAAAGCTATTGTCCACTTAGCACATTCAGTGATCCCAACTATTTCCAGTGGCGTACAGGCGGGTATTTTAGATTGGGCGAGAAATTTAAAAGATGTTGGTATATTAAAAATAAATATATTATTGCAACGTTTTAAATTATACATAGTGCACGTTTTGTTACACAAAAAGTTAATAAAATTGGACAAGCATACAAGAAGAACTAAAATAACATATAACCAGTTTTAATTATAAAATTGAAATCGCATAAAGACAAGAACGTTTCTTATATTAAAAACACACAATATAACAACAAAGATGAGACAAAATTAGCAAAAAAATACAATTTGTGACTATCCAACTGTGCTTATTAGTCTATCCTGGAAATATTGTGATACATATTTCATCGTTTTCTGGGTGCACATGCAGCTTTTCTCGGCAAGCCATCGGACACGTTCCATACGAAAGCCCTACATTTAATAATAATCAGCATTTAGTAATAAAAACATATTATACGCATTACTAGTTTCAGCAGACAGTCGCCTTAAAGATTTATTGGGGCTTGGTTCCTATCTCTCCTGAATATCTTCTAAGGCTTTTTCATTAAGCGCAGGTGTTTTTCCAGGAGATTTACCCTTGGAGACACTGCCAGTATCCCGAAATCGGTTGATAATGCGACGAACATGTGTGAAAGTTTCGTAGCTAACGTCATTGTTTGCGAATTGCTGCTGCAGCTCGGCGAAGCAAGGAGCTTGTGAATACTGCCAGACGCCATTTTGGTCACGTTTCTCAGACCGAAAATAAGCCTCCAATATAAATTTGTTTTCATCAGAAATTGTAACCTAAAATTATTCACATTTTCTTATTCAAAACAAAGCTCTGTAAATTATCTACTTACCAGATAAAGCAATCAGATACGCAGTTTTAGTCTTACTAAAGACTGAGTTTATGAGAACTATAGAAATAAGTTCATTAATCTACTTATTGCAACAGGAATGACAGTCTGTCATCAATTATTGACAGATCTAAAATTTTTATGTGCGCACATATGGTCGCGGGGGAAGAAAGTTTTGATAAGCAACATATTCTCATGGGTCCCGGTATACATTATTGATAACAATACAACCATAGCGAAGTTACAAACCCTACAATCATTATTGATCACCCTACATAAATATCTATTTTCTACGGTCACCTCTAAAACTGACTATTAAAAGCTCACTGTCAATGCGAAAAGTTAGCGATTCACACATTTTTTCCCTAGTAATCATTTTAACATCGCAACCACGTAAACAATGTCTTAATGAAATAATCGCGTCACTTCATTTTACTTTACGCATCGCCATGGCTAACCTGATTATTATTGTAATTCGTAATTTTTCTGGAACTGGCTAAAATTATTGACAATTGCATCACGGCGCGTCCATCATCACGCAACATTTTTATTGAGTTTGTGAGTTTTTGTGAAGTTGAAGATGGAATTTGAAGATAAGATATTTATTTATTTTTCTAAAACGTCTCGTGTTCTACTAAAATTACACTTATTTATACAGTACAAGTACATAGTGTGTTACACAGTGTCAGTGATGTATTTCTGGTTGCCTGTTATAAATTATTTAACAATTTTGTCATTTATTTAGGGCCGTAGAAAAAAAATTGTATGTATTTCGAGTGTAAAGAGCCATTTTGGTATTCGGTTGCTTTTTCGCGCCTCGCTACCGCTCGGCACGAAACTCGCATCCTCATACCAAAATGGCTTTCTTTACACACTAAATACATAAATTACTATTTCATTATTCAATAGGTTGTAGCCAATCACAGCATTCATTTTTATTATTCAATGACTTTTGAAGTTAACAGCTGTCACAAATGTCAAAATTCGGAAATATGAACACACGTCTTCTATTGCATAGGAGTAGATAAAATATCGTATTATATTTGCGATTATGGCCATTATTCACTCAGATGACTTGCGCCACGCGCCTTCGGCTTGTGGCGCAAATGCCATCTTCGTGAATAATGGCTGTCATAATCGCTCATATAATAATATACTATTGATAGACATGCTCCTTGGAAAACAACTAAGATTACAAAACCTTACGCCCCTTGGCTAACAGATAACATTAAGCTAATGATGAAGTTAAGAGATAAAGCTAAACTAAAATTTAAAAAATCCAAACGTAATTCCCATTGGGAATACTACAAATCGTTGAGGAATCTAACAAATGCTAGTATAGTAAATGAAAAAAAGGCATACTTTGCGCATAAGTCAAAATATTGTTCATCAAAGCAACTGTGGAAAGATCTTAAGTCTTTAAATATAAAAAACTCAACCCATTGTCAAATTCCGTCAGAGTTATCTGATCCTAATAACATTAACAATTTCTTTATAGATAGTATACCTAAATTAACGGTTGATGTAAATATAAAACAAAAGTATGCACATACTACTAATAATACCACATTTTCTTTTGTCCCAGTATCAATAGAGGAGGTGGCAAACTGCATTAGAGATATTAAAAGTAATGCAACGGGATCTGATGGCCTAAATATTAAAATGATAACATTGTGCTGTCCATTTATTCATAATTATTTAACGCATATCATTAATTGTTGTTTAGCGGAGAATATTTTTCCGAACAGTTGGAAACACGCTGTTATAACTCCAATACCGAAAATTAGGAAACCAGTTGTATACTCAGACCTAAGACCAATCAGCATTTTACCTACCTTTTCAAAAATTCTTGAAAAAATTATGAGCAGCCAAATAATGAATTATCTAAATAAACATGAACCGCTCCCTGATGTACAATCGGGTTTTAGACCTTTCCACAGTTGTACCACTGCGTTGATGAATATAACAGATGACATAATTGAGGCAACGGATACTGGAAAATTAACAATTCTTGCACTCCTGGATTACAGTAAAGCGTTCGACTCCATTAATCACGAGTTATTATTTTCAATTCTCCACTCTATCGGCTTTTCTTCAAATGCGTTAGAATTATTTAAAAGTTATTTCAATGGACGGACTCAAAAAGTAAAAGTTGATGGCAACCTGTCCTTATCACGGTTAATTTCACAAGGAGTGCCTCAAGGTTCGATTTTGGGTCCGCTATTATACACGTTATATACTTCAAAATTTTATCAATTCGTCAAATATAGTAAAATTCATATGTATGCTGACGATACGCAAGTTTATTATTCTTTTCAGCCCATGTGTTTTGACCGGGCATTGGAGGAAATAACAATTGATTTAAATAACTTGTTTGGAATGTCAACCAAACATGCATTACAACTAAATCCTTCTAAATCTTGTGTACTTCTTTTTGGTAGAAATTCTGATTGTGAGAGTGTAAAACCATTAATACAATTATCAATTAACGGGTCGAGCATATTGTTGAAAGACAGTGCTAAAAATTTAGGCATGGTCCTAGATAATAGTTTTAGATACAGAACTTATGTAAATAAATGTATCCAAAAAGCTTATCTGAATCTAAAGCTATTATATCCACACAGAAGGTATCTAAGTGAAGCACACAAAAAAATGTTGTGCGATGTTTTGGTACTTTCGCAATTTTCATATTGCTCAGAAATATATGCTCCATGTTTAGATTATGATTCTTCTATGCGAATACAAAGAGTTCAAAATTCTTGCTTAAGGTATATATATGGCATTCGAAAATTCGACCATATTTCACATAAATTAGTAGAAGCCAATTGGCTAAATATGGAGAACAGGCGTTTATTACACACAGCTTCCTTATATCACAAAATAATAATGTACAAAAAGCCGCCATACCTATATAACAAAATAGAATTTCGAACTGATGTGCATAATCTAAATTTAAGATTCAAGGGTCTAATTACACCTCCGCAGCACAAATCTTCTCTCTTTGAACGATCGTTTCGGTATAATATTAGCAAAGTTTACAATAATTTACCAAATTTTTTGAAAAATACATCTTGTATAGTTTTCCGAAAACATTATCTCAAATATCTTTTATCGGAATAGCCTTAAGTGTGCCAAGACAAGTTTCTAATTAATGGCAGTTAGTTTTTTGTGTTCATATGAATCTGCTACCATCAGGTTAATTTTTGAATTTAATTTAAGTCATTTATTGCATTTATTTAGGGTTTAGGCATTACATTGTAAATTATATTTTCAATATCCTCAAGGTCCTGTTGAAAAACGGTATATCTGAACTGCGCCTTGTGATTTTCGATGTAAACTGTGTACTTAATTTTAAGTTTGATTTATGTTTATTGTAATATGTTTTATACATCGAAAATAAAGCCATTATTATTACTATTATTATTATTAATTTTATATTTGAGGATTAAGCTTTACTTGGGTTGAAACAAATTTTTAAGGTATTTTAGTTGTTTTAAATCAATCATGCCTTGGCGGTAAATAATAGTTATTTACTATACAAGTGGTATAAGAGCATAATTAATATACGTGTATGTAAGCACACAAGGATATTAATGATGCATTATCACACATATATTGTACAAAATTTGATCTACGAGTACAACTGCCCAAAATTGAAAAAAGTAGATTAAGAAAAATGTTAGTTCTGTCATTTTCAAAAATATTTTAGTAGGAAAATGTCATTATGTCATTCATTTGATACTATTTCACTAGGTAATGAAGCCATTACACCACTCAGTTAGGTAATAAAGCCATTATCTAACTGAGTGGTGTAATAAACTACATCACCTAACGCAAATAATCCCAAATGAGTGTCGTAATGAGTTACTTATCCCACTGGAGTAGATAAAATTTTTTTATTCAGGTAAAGTGCCTTTTTTGTTCGCAATATGACAAAACATCATGAATAGAAGTTATTTAGAGTGCAAAGCTATGGTTTCATGAAAAAAGTACTGTTGTTTCTAATTTTTTGTGCACAAGCTTGGTGTTATTTTTACTTCCTTTTACAATAAAGGAAGTATTGGATTCACCCCAAAATTTCGAAATTGAGTTTTCACCAGATCTTCACGTGTTAGAGTCCCCTGAACCCAAAAACATATTTTTGTTCATTGGTCTGTCTGTGTGTGTGTCTGTCTGCCTGTGAACAGAATATCTCAAAAACGAAAAAAGGAATGGTGTTGAATTTTCATATATAAGTTCTGTGTACTAGATGCGACAGCAAGCTTTTGAAGAAAATCGCATAACCGGAAGTATGGTGTTTACTCTTGTGATTTATCGGTTTTTTTTTCATTTTTTTCAAAAACGGCTTCAACGATTTTTTTAAACTTTACATTTTTATAAAATTTTTAATGTGTATTGATGTGAGATAGGTGATTTTCCAGTTGAGTACCTCTAAAAGGGGTTTCTTTTGTTGTTTTCTCTATTTTTTGTATTAACAACTATTTTAAGTAGAACACCCAGTATATTATTACATTTTTAAATTCAGCTTATAATTTTAGAGAAAATGTGTCTCTTGATCTAATGCTCTATTTCGTACCGTTTTGTAGAATTTATAATTTTTGAAAAATTTTGACAAATGCTGAAAAATTAAAAATCAAATTTTTGCCTAATTATAAGATCACTGTAAAAGGAAGTTGTGTGAGTGTATCACACCAGATTTTTTCTTTTAAGCTTACTTCAATGTTAGTTTTTGCTGATGATGTCAAGATCTTTCGGAAAATACAGACTCAAAATGATCTCGTATTGTTACAAGGAACCTTAATAACATAAAATAGTTCAATCTGCGCGTCATCGTTATCACACAGTAAGGTTTATTTTATTTCATTTACAAATTCTAAATTATTAATTGTTACAGAAACTAGTAAAATTTGACTTGTTAACGCGGGTAGCCTTGGACTACGCCGTGTCGCACGTTTTATCAGTCAGTCCTTGATCAAATATCGAACAATATCTCACACCCATACATCAAGAAACCACTTCTTCTTCTTAACGATGATACTCCCATGGAAGATACCCAAACAATCCTAATAGTAATAGCTTTAAAAGGTCAAATACTTCACCTTTTTCAGATAACCAGAATAATAAACAAATTTCGTTTGAACATACTGAATCTCTCAATAACAATAAATATTATCTCTCGGCACACTTTGACCCTGTCAGCAATAACGACGATAGGAAAAAGCAAAATGTAGCTGAGAGCCCAGAATCATATCATTTGGCCTAGATAAGTAAAGCTCTTAAATTTGCTGGTGTAATATTTAGATGGTGATGCAAAAGACACAAAAATGAGAATTTATAAAGTAGAAATACGACCAGTGGTAACTTATGCATCAGAAAACATGTGTCTAAATAAAAGAGGCCCAGAAAAATTAAAAATATTTGAAAGGAAAATTATAAGAAGAATTTATGGACCAATAAAGATATCAGAAATCCAGCATAGGAAATTAATGAATTCTGAAATAAAGAAAATACTGAAATATGAAGATTTAGTGAAGATAATAAAAACACAAATAATACGATGGCTCGGACATATATACCGAAAAGAAGAAATATCAATACATAGAAGAATAACAAGGTGGGAACCACACGAGAAAAAACAGAGAGGTAGACCGAGATCACGATGGATAGGCCAAGTAATGGAGCATATTAAACTGCTAGGAATAACAGATTGGAGAGAGAAGGTGCAGAACAAGAAGAAATGGCAAGACAAGGAAAAAAACAGAGGACTGAGCCCCCACAAAAGAAGGTCAACTCTAAATAAAGAGTGGTTAGAACTCTAACCGAGTGTAAAATCTTGTAATAATAATAACATTTGGAGATCGTCCCAAATTTGGCTTTTCTGCTATGGATCCCGTTGTTTTATTGTTCAAAATATTTCATACACTATAATACGATAATTGCAATTGTTTGGAAAGAAAGAATACAGACCTCAGACTGCCAATATGTTATTAAACAACAAACAGCTTGTTTCACTGTAAACAAAACATGCTACAGTGAACGAAATGATATTTCGACCATATGGGCCAAATTAAATTCATCGGTAATTTATTTTTAAGTTAATGTTTCAAGACTATTTTTGTAATTTGTTATTGCTAAAGCTGTTTAAAATATTGCTAAAAAGTCCTAAAATTATGATGTAAGAATACTGACCAAAAAGATTTTTTTGTGGGCACAAAATAAAGATACCTGAAAAATCTAAACTGGTCCAAATGGTGATTCTGGGCACGTATCAAACCACTCAAAATTTCTCAGATATTTTTTCAACAACTACCACACTGTCATTACTGAAGTAAAATTATCGGTGGAAAAGAAATTTACAATAACAAATCACCGATTGTAACTCCGATTTAATAATAACAGGTACTGAAGATCATCGCCTACTCACTAAATTCTACTACGACAACAAAGACAAAAATGCATATTACACCTTTCGCAACACCGAAAACTTGAACTTATCAGCAGTAACATACAGGAAATAGCAGAAGAGTTATTTTTAACTCTAGCAAAGCAGTATGTGATTGCATCATAACAGCCCGGTAGTGTCAAACAGACACATTTCAATAAATTCACAGATCCATATATATATAATAGACTTGTCCGGGACGCTGTTCCAGCAGCCAAACCGTAAGAGATAGAGAAAAAAGTTGTTAAGGGTTAAATATGTTTTCAATACCAGACTGCTGAAAAATTAACTCCCAATTCCTAAATGTACGGGCAAATTAACAAAAAACGACAAGTCCAAAGAAATGTATAATCTTCCAAAACTAAATTATTGCATAATCAGTGTAGAGCCTTGTCGCAGTAGCAAAGACACACCTCAGTGCACAGGCTGCCAACGCCTAGGGCATGCAAAAATTGACTGTCATCTCCCATCTAAATATGTAGAGTGCACGGAATCACATCACTATAAAAAATATCCTAAAATACCGTCAGTCTAACCACAGTGCGAAACTGCGACTGAGAACATGCAGCCAATTACAGAGGCTGCCATTAAATTAAATTAGAAGAATACCTCCAAGCAGCACACTTTGATAACAGATTTTGATTAGTCAGCTAATTCTCTCAAAGTAAGATGATTTCATGGATACAATTGCAGACCGGGCTACCTCACTAAAGATAGTATGCAGTCCATTATAAATAGTTAATTAAATGGTGATGACGGGCGACAAGTGTATCCAGGTTATCACACCGAATTCGTAAACTCAAAAGTAGCACAATACTTTGAAAGAAAACACGCCAAACCGGTAGCAGCAACATAAACAAGACGGTTTAATAATATCAATGTGTCATAATCGAAGTTAATAAATTACATAAAGAGTACAGATAACCTACCACTATCAGTTATAAGAATGCCCAAGATATACTACAAAGCGTCTAAACATAATTCGCCAAATATAGCGACGGCTACCACAATACTTCATAGCGTAACTTTACGAAAAGCCTGCCAACCTCTGGGAGACCGAAAATGGCAGCTAAAGAACCAAAATTAACCAAACCGCGTTTATTGACCTGTAGACCGTTATACACGCATTCCAACCGTAACCACTTCTACAAGGAGAGAACCCAATTTATACAACTTTGTCACTTCTAGTAGTACATACGCCCACACTACAGCAGGACGACCTTCACCAATTAACGACACACAGCATTGCATTCATAACATCTCAAAATCTATATTAATTGGTAATCTAATTCAGTTGATCTGGTACCTTATGGCTCCTTCCCTCATTCTCAATAGCAAATCATTCTTTCAATCTCTTATCCAACACCATCAGTGTAAATTATAATGCTAATGGTATAGCCAACCGAAGATCGTTAATTATAGCATTCTTAGCAAGACATAACTTCAAGTAAAACACAACTTCCGGGATTGGACTGTTTCATTATTGAGGTCGAAGAACTCAACGTTTCGCCCACTTTCGCAAGGAGCTTCATCAGGAGGAAAAAGTACAAGAGTACGGTAACTCAACGTGTTAACCTGACCGAGTCGAGTCGAGTTTTGCGTCTGACGTGGTTTACACGTTGAGTTGACGTGGTTTACACGTTAAGTTACCGTGCTCTTCTATCCCTTCACTTGCAAAGAGTTTCGCCTCTGGCGTGGTTAACACGTTGAGTTACCGTGCTCTTTTGCTTTTTCCTGCTGATTAAGCATCTTACGAAAGTGGGCGAAACGTTGAGTTCTTCGACCGCAATAATGAGAGGGTCCAATCCCGGAAGTCGTTTTTTACTTAATGACAATGGCCGTGAAAGCCTCCGAAATCAAGACATAACGTCGATACCATGATTATTATTGAATCTCACGTAGTACAAAACGAACAGTTTAAAATACTCAAATATGTTGTGCATCGTCAAGATCGTGCAACCCAAACTCGAGAAAATTATCCTTGTTCGACTCAGTCAGTTTGTTACAGATAATCAAACACTGCCAGTATTTTACAATAGATTCCACAAACAGCCGTCTACGATTCAAAAACTATCACGTATATAAGAACTCGTCGAAAATGGATTTTTTTCCAATACTCTTCAGTAATATGGGTTAAGACAATCTCCCAAACTTCTGTGTGGCGTGATATAATTCATATTCTTATTTGGGTATTTCGCCACTCTGAAAATAAAAATATTAAATAACGAACGTTTCGAGGGACAATCTGCCCTCGTTATCAACGATTAACAATTAAAAAAGAACAAGAAACTTAGCTTTTTCACAGGGACAGAAAAACGACCAATAAATTGCTTGACCTCACGTTTGTTTTGATTATCTATACCTACTTGATCCGATCTTTAAAATTGATAGCCAACTATTGTCTAAAAATATTGAAAAACACGACACGCATTTTTCTTCGTTAAGTTAACTTTATACCGTTTCCTTAATTTTACGTTTAGTTGACATCGATTGTTTAGACAAGATCTTTGTGTTATGCCATTGTATTTTGTAGTTTTTATCCCACGCATGTTCTGCAGCTTAGACTGTATCTTCTAAAGGTCTGGATGTTTCACCGATATAATATATCCAGCATTCACAGGGAATACTATTTATACAATTCTTTGAATGATGTTGTTCGTTGAACGGTTTCTTTATTGTAAGAACTGACCGCAAAGTATTCACTGTTTTGAATATCGTCCTAACATTTAATCTATTTCCAATTCGTCTAATTTTGTCAGATATGCCTGAAATATAAGGTATAGTTAAAGCATTGTGTTTTTGAGTGCCATTTCTTTGTCTGTGCCTGGCATTGTGTCGTGTATTGAAAATGTTCCCCACAAGAGTTTCTGGATAGCCATTATCTTGTAAAACATTTATAATAAATTCTTTCTCTTTTTTGAAAATTTCATGATTAGAGCAAACAGTCTCTGTCGTAGACTTTTTACAACACCTGTCTCTATGTTTTTGTGATGGTTGGAGTTAAAGTATAAGTACCTATTGGTGTTGGTTTTCTTACGGTATACTGATGTTTCAAAAGTATTTATTGTGAGTGTGATTAGTGTATCATCAAAAGGTAACTGATTGTTTTGCTCTGTTTCTAATGTGAATTTGATAGAGGTTTCTTTACTCTTAATATGTTCAAGAAATTTGTGCACCTCATCCATATCATGAGGCCAAATTGCAAAAACATCATCGACATATCTCTACCAAACTGCTGCTTTGTTGGTGTATGTGTAGACATGTTGTTGTTCAAAGTCTTCCATAAAAATGTTACTAACAATGGGAGATAAAGAGAACCCATTGCAATCCCGAAATCGTGTTGGTAAAATTCATTGTTTAGTTGAAAGTAGGTATGTCGTTTTAATGCATAGTGTCAAAAGTTCTATAATGGTATCAATGTTTAATGTTGTTCGTGTATGTAATGTGTTATCGTTTTGTAGCCTATGTTTAATGGTGTTGGATTGGATTGGATTGTACGTTCTACAGCACTTAGGCCACTTTTCCGGGGCCATTGTGCATACTAGAACTACTACTATCTTAAACTACCCTTAACCTAATCTATGGTAAGGGGCTTCCTGGAGCTGACAACTGTCGAGGTGCGGATTCGAACCATCGGCCACAGACTCCCGAAAAACCAATGTGACCTCTTCTGCAAGCGATCGCCGCACTCGCCTATCGAGGCCCCTTTAATGGTGTTGAGTGTTTTGTCTATTGGAACATTAGTCAAGAGACTAGCTACATCAAAACTAAGCATTAAGCGCTGTGTGCTTATGTTTGCTTCTTTAAGTTTTGAAGGTATCTTTGGTAATCGATAAAAATGTGGTGGTTTACTATAGTGTGATGTTAGTGTAGGTCTTACAAAATCTGTAAATTGTTCTTTGGGTTTGTAAAGTGTTTTGTATATTTTAGTTTCTATTGTATGTATTAGATCTTTATTTAGTTTAGTGTATTGTTCCTCACTAATTAGTGTTAAAAGTTTTCGTTGTATGTGGTTGCGTCAAGTACTACTGTGGCGTTGCCTTTGTCCGCAGATATAATTTTAATTGTGTTTTCGGTTTCTAGTGTGTGTAGTTTAGTTCTTTTCTTGTTTGGATATATTTTTCCTAATTGAGTAAGGTCGTTCTAGTATGATTTTGTTTCTAATCCTGTATTCCTGTCTAATGTATTCTGGAAGTTTTTGACAAGTCTCTTCTATAGCTGTAACTAAATCAAGTTTATTAATTCGTTTCGGCGCCAATGCGTAGTTGAGTCTTTTGTCAAGAACTAATTTGTCAGTGGCGTTTAGTTCTTTAGAAGACAGATTAACTGCAGTTTTATTTAAAAAAGTCATTATTCTTTAGTGTATTTAGTTCAATTCTGTGTTTTTTATGAGGTGTTGGAACTTTTTTAAATGTGTACGTTTTTACTCTGTGTGTGTTTTGATACAGGTATTATTAATAGAGTTGTACATACGATTATAATTGTCTTCCCGTACATCCCTTTTCATCACCTGTTCTAGTTTGTTTATGTCAGAAAATGATATAACTTTGTTATGTCTGTGAAATTGTATTCTACCTCTGACTAGAGCTTCACTCGCTCTTTTCATGATATTACTAGAACGGGCACTTACATATGGTGATTTGAGTCTAAATCCTTTTGGAATTATACAGCTATTTCTACAACGACATAGGAGAGTTATACTATTTTCAGAGTGTGCCAGCGTCTTTAGCGATTTCCCCAACTTCGGCAGTTACTACGTAGTTATGTTAGGCCCATACCTTTCGAGGTAATCAACAAACATCAGTGTCAAGCAATTTATTGGAGGTATGTCGTTTTTCAGTCCCAGTGAAAAAGCTAAGTGTCTTGTTCTTTTTTAATTTTTAATCGTTGATAACGATGTCAGATTGTCCCTCGAAAAATTCCTTATTTAATAGTTTTCAGAGTGGCGAAATACCCAAATAAGAATATGAACAGTAATATGGGTGTTTTACTAGTTCGTTATAAACAATTAACTGAGCTATTGCTAGCTTGTTTACATAATAACTCACGTTACCCTTAACACCGTTACCCACTCCTGACTTATTAGCTATTTAAGTAATAAGGAATGTAAGGACCTATTAACATTTCAGGTAGGAAAGTACAAGCCAAGGCAAAGCCGCGGCTTGTCGCCTGCAGAAAATGTTAATAGGTGATACATTCCGAGTTATTTTATTATATTTTCCCGCTGCTTATTTTTCCTAGATTTTTAAAAAAATCGTTTGGTTGTCACCTGTCACCAGGATTAATTTTGGTAAGTCGTGTTACCTGTGAGTGTCACATGTCACATAGACACTTGCAATTATAAGCCAAACGTCTGCATCTTGCCTTGCTAATTTTATTATCCTAGGAACTTAATAATAACATTAAGTTTCGTTGTCAAGGGAAAGCAGCAAACAAGTATAATCACCGACTTACACGTTTTGTTACTAAGGCTGTATCACTGACTTACATGATCAGCAGCGAGGAAAAGTACGTAAGTCACTCCGTGGCATATAAATACTTTAGCTCACTCTCAATTAATTTGTTACTTTGACTTTTCACAACTGTCAATACAAAATTTATGCTGTATTGATATTTAATAAGTTGTTGGATACAATTTTGTATGGCACGCCTGTGTTATTACACATAATGCACTCGAGAAACGAGTTTTCTCTCGTGGATTAGGGGTAATATAACACACTTGTACCATAAATAACTACGACTGGTATATTTTTCTCGTGATAATTAACATATAAATTAAGGTTTTTGTAATCGCCAGACAAAAGGATAGCTAAGCCGTTTTTATTATTACAGGTAGGACCGTAGCTATCACCGGGGCAGCCGGTGCAGCGCCCTGGGGCCGCCGAACATAGGGGGCCCCCGAAAGCGGAGGAAGTTTTTTTACGAAATTGTCTTAGAAAAATTTTCAACCAAACTTAGCTTGTTTAAACATTAAATAATGTTAACTAGTTTATTGTGAAGTTGAGAAGAGAATTAAAAAGCACAAAAATAATGTACTCCTAGATCTTAAGCCTAAAAGCAACCGTTTACCTTAAAATGCTCATCAAAGGGTTTTGGTTGTCATTAGGACGTGCAATTATCAAGTAGCCATGATCACAAAAACAATGGTCATATAGTAAAAATCAATTAGTGACCTTAGTGACATAAGAATTTGTTCTTTTATGTTTAAGGAAATGCCGCTACATAACGAATTCTCCAATGCTGAAAGGTGCGTTATGTCGCAGCACTTTCGTCAGCACAAAAGACAAAAAACTGATGTCACCAATGTCATTAATTGATTTCTTGCTGTTGTTTACTAGATTACAATCATTACCCATTGTTTTTGTGATCATGGCTACATGATAATTGCACGTCTTAATGACAGCCAAAAACCTTTGATGGGCATTTTAAGGTAAACGGTTGCTCTTACGCTTATGAACTAAGAGTACATTATTTTTGTGTATTTTAATTCCCTTTCAAATAATAACATAAAATCTTTAAAAATGTTACAGATAACGAAGTTAGAGCTAAAAAAAGTTTGAAAGATAGATAAATCACCCCTACAGTCAAGTCTGGTTTATCAAATTTTTTTTGTTAGTGCAGTAGATAATAGTAACCATGTATACCAAAATTCAAATTGATATCTCTACATTTGTGAAAATTAACAAAAAAATAAAAAATAAAAAATTGAACTTCAAATCCTTATAACTTCTTACTAAAAGGAGCTTGTACTAAAGTATATAGGTTTAATCGATTTATTACAACGTAAGGAATCTATGACTAACCGGTGTCCCACTTTTTACCGAACACCCTGTATATACGATTTGCCATGCTATTTCCCTATGTTAAGTCAAACGCTCGGTATAATTTTAGTTCCATCAGTATAATACTAGAACGCGAACAATGATTTTATTTACAATTCGGTATTGTTAAACAAGCAAGATTACTTCTTGAATTTAACTATTTGCGATATATTAATGAAAACTTACCTGATAGGACAAGCACTAGCGATATAAAAAGTAAAAGTCCTTCCTTAAAACACATTTTTAAAAATATCCCCAAAATGTCAAATGCCTATAAGAATATATTTGGGCATTACTAGATAGTTCTTTACGGTGAGATTACTGACCACTTGCAGCTTATAACCTTAAACAACACCAACTTATGACGTCGATAGCCCCGTAAACAAGGCGATTGTGGAAAACTGGTTGTCTAAAAATGAATTAACGCTGACGTAAACGCGAACAGCATTCACAAAACGTTGATGGCATAGACAGGTTATTGCTTAAATCAGGTTTGTCCTCTTCTTATTGCCTGATATTCGAATGCTGATGGCTACGGTTCGGCCAAGAATTAGTAAAGTAACACGCCCAACTTATTTTGTACAATTGCTAGTTTGCTTACAGTCGTGCAAAATCCAAATGCATATACGAGGTGCGGTTATTAAATAATGATACTTGATTTACAAGATTTTTTTTTTAAATATTTTAATTTTACACATTTTTGCCGTCACTGCACTCCTGACTGTTCTTGCGCGCTGACACACGATTGCTGCATTCGTACTTTTCGCGGTTCAAAACGGCGCTGCAATTCGTTTTCCGCCAACTCTGTTTTTCTAACTTTGAAGACCGAGTAAAGCCGTACCGTTGCGTTGGAAACAGACTTGACACTGGGAAAGAAGTAAAATCGCATGGGGCCACATCTGCGAATGTAAAACGCAATGTTTTTTTAGAGAACAGTTGCTATAAAGTATGAAGCCGTTATTGCAAAAACTGTAATACTTTCTTGCGGATTCGTTCTTCAGTGTATAAAACTTCCTCCTAGTTAGTGTGGTTTATTGCCTGCGCCGTATGTTCTGTTGGTACACAATGTACCAAGACGGCACACAAAGAAGACACTCAGTATGAACTTCAATTTGCTGATATAAGTTTCATCGCAAGTTATGACATTTTCTAAAAAGTTCGCTTGTTCTCAGTTTCTGTCAACACAGAAGTGGCGATTTCTTTTTCGGTTTAGGGTGAGAAGTCTTGGCACTACATTAATCTGTTCGTTTATGTTAATATATTGCTCGAAGGAACAAAATTTTTAAATTGAAACACAATGGTGTGAAACTAAACGTATAACGGTTGTAGAACAGATTATTAAAAGGGTAACTAAATCATTTTATCTACGACCACTACTACCTTCGGCTTCGTTCCATAATTTTCATGTCTCGTGCATAAACGTTGACTTTTAGCACTTGTTGCATAAATAGCTATTTAATTTCATGTTTAATCACAGTTCTAACTTGCTTTGTAGTTCTAACGAAGATTCCATTACATCTTGTTATGTTACACTGTATCCACTGAACTCAATCACAACTGGAATGCTTTGAAAATGAGGCAACTTGATTTTTAGGCCACCCGCAAAAGTGTCGTATCTCCCTCTCTGTTTAACATATTGAATAAATGGCAGAAATGAGCAAATTTGAAGGTTTTATTTTTATTTCCTATCCTATCTTTTTTTAAATAATTTATTAAAATTTATACAGATTATTTGATTAATCTTTAATCTTTTGAGAGGTAAAATAATTGTATAACTGTTTCTACTTGCAGTATTTGTCGAATATTTATTAAAGTTGGATAGGTGACCATACAAATTTAGCAGTCATTAAAAATTTTTAAAATCTTTATTTGACTGATAAAACAATATTTAAAATCTATATTGTTATATGTTTAGACAAAATTATAGATACACATATAGGGAACAAAAAAAATCATTGGAAAAAGATTACAAATGAGAAAAGGTACAAACATCAATAGGTAACTGATTTCATACAATTTTTATTTCAACAATGATTTTATTTCAATTCAAAATATCACGGCTAATGCAAATGGTGAAACGCTTAATATCGATAATTGTTTGTAAACATGATTATGAACACTTACAAAAGCAATATAAAGAAATAGTGATTATTAAGCATTTCAGCTGTTATAATTACCAATAAATTATAAAGAATAAATGCTTTTATATAATATATTAATTGCAAAATGCAAACGTCTTTGGCCACGATCTTTAATTTTAGAGTCTGTTTTGTGCAGAAGCACAAGCTCTAAAGGCAGACCTAAAAAATGCAATATTAATTTTAAAGTCTAATAGTTTCGCACAAGCATTATTATTACCCTTCAAAATAATTTTTCAGGACAGTATTTAAATTTTCATTGCTATAGGCACTTTTTGAAATTTCCTTAATGAGATGTTTCATAGTAGACACCTTTAAATTTCTCCTCTTGACATTTTGTTTTAAAATTTTACTTGTCTTTTCAAGCGGAAAAGTTTATCATCTATTGTCGCAGTCTGCGTTTCTTGGTCCCTGAGCAGTTTTGATCCTCTAGCAGATGGCGATGGAAAATTTATCGATTCTGGTATAGTAACGCCAAAATCAATACTTATAGATTCTTCTTTAACCCTATCATCTGCCATCTAAAAAATAACAAAAAAACAATATTTTTTTGAATAATACAGAACGTTATTTTAATAACTCACATCATGTCGAATTAATACCTGCGAGGTGTTGCCCTTTTTAATAGATGTTTTGGAAATGAAAAAATACGTGGCACAGCATCAAGTTTGAGTAATTTAGTATTACATCTTGGCCTAATTTGGTAATCCACAGATAAAAAATGATTGTTCAGTTTGTAAACACAACACTTGGAAAATGGTTTTGGCACTATTTTGCTGCAATTTGCTTTCAACAAAATACACGAACTGCTTGATGTAAAAGTAATTCGACAACTAAAAACCTTTTCACTGATACAGGCTTCTCAAAATATTAACAAATTTTAATAAATGGGAAATTAACCGCACAATTGTCATTCACTTGCATGTATAAAGCAGAGATAGGGATCCTACACGATCGTTCCATCTCAGTCTGTCGCCCCTGACACAAGTGGTCCTTTCCAGTTGTGATTGAGTTCACTGACTGTATTTGTCTGCATCGGTAATGCAGTTATCTACATATCAACAAAACAATGGCGTCACAGTCTATTGTCAAACAGTGGCGTTTCACTTCTCCCCTTTTGGACCACATACACTCACTCGGTTATGGGACAATATGGACGAGATTACGTCTTTGGACGGGTGATAGAACACTGTCTTCTTCCGGACTCTCGTAAAAGATCGAACAGGAATGGGGTCGGGTGGTCTGGCTCCGGTCATCCTTCCATCCTTCTAAGTGGTGCTGGATGACGGCCTTCCTCTTCTCCGTAAAGGGTGCAGTGGCCTCTGGATATCATCATCGGCAGGGCTGAGGTACCTTGTTAGGACTGAGGTATGGTACGTCCCTAATGGAACCGTTGGGTTGTCCAGGGTAGCCTCCTGATAAGAGGTAGGGCTCACTATTTTAGTGACGATGTAGGGTCCATCGCGTCGTGACTCGAACTTTGAAGTTATTCGAGCATTAGCACTACTCAGCACGTGAGGGTCCACAAGTAGACGGTCGTTAATGTGGCGGTGGCGCTTCACGTCGCAGTCGGTCAGCGTATTTCTTACTCGAATCTTGGGAAAGTTTGTGAGTTTCTCGAGCTTGGCTAAAAGACGAAGCTAATGTACGCAAATATGGAGTAATTTGCGGCACAAAGTTTTCATTGTCTACGATCTGGCGTAAGTCACGTTGCACATCCTCTGGTGTTCGGAGTTCACGCGCAAAGTTAAGATACGCGGTGGTGAAACCGGTTGATTGACAACGAGAAGTGTTTATCGCGAATCGGACACAGGCACGTTTGTCTCTCCAACTGGAATGATCACTTTTGGTTAAGATCGCGAGTTGGGTTTTAAGATTTTTCCCTATACAGGGGAAGGGATAAGTTGCTGCTTAAAGTTCAGGACAAGGGCGACTTTCTGCATCACTTCACATACAAACTGAGTACCGTTGTCACTTATTACTCGGCGAGGGGTTCCATAGCGGAAAATTATTTCTTCAATTAAGCACCGAGCACCTTCAGCTTCTGAGTGGGAAAAGTTCCGTCCATCGACTTGAAGTATCTTCAACGACAAATACCTATTTTTGGCTTTTCAGGCAAGGGACCAAATAGGTCTATGAAAATTATTTCAAAACGTTGAGCTTGTACTAGGGTCTTCACAAGACCTGAAAGTTTAAGGTTAGAAACTGTATACCTTTGACATTCTATGCATTTAGCAACATAGTCTGTGATTTGTCTCTGCATTCCGGGCCAATAGTAACGAGGAATGTGTTTTGAAGAGTGTGCTGCACACCATCGACACCTACTAATGTTTTACTATTTGTATATTTGGGAATAGCTACAAATGAAGTAGAAATAGTTCTATCTTGAAGACGGACACTACAATAAAAAATCTCAACATCGACAGTTCTGGTCTGACCATCTGCTAAAGTCATTTGCATATTCGTTGGAATAAATGGGCAATCAATAGATCGTAAATAAAAATATAGATTGTAACCTGCTATGCTACATTTTGCACCTGTATCAACATATGCTAATTCAGTTTTAGCAAAAACGGAAATTAACAATAACGGGCGAGAAGAACTCGTTGGTAAGCACATATATGAGGATAATAGTTCTACGGAGGCACGGAGGCAGCAGTATTTACAACAGCTGCACTCGGAGGCGTATTCGCGTATTGCAATTTGGGCATCGAAATCGTATATACCTGCTAGGAAAACTCATTTGGGACAACTCCACTTTGGATCGCGAATTTTGAATCGACCCTGCGTCGGTTGTTAAGTTTTGCGACCTAGTTGAAGCATATTTGCGGCATTATGCTTGAAAATGACCAAAATTCATACAGAAAGTATATTTGGGTCTCAATTTAGACTGTTTATGCAAAGATAACGTATCATAGTTATTTGGGAGGACAGATATTCCTGTAAAACCATCTTCAATCGACTTTGCTTTATCTATTAAATTTGTAAACGTTTTCATGTTCTTATCGTTGGCGAATTCGCTGATTCAGTAAGCTACCTATAAACCATGTCTAACTGGTGCGTTTCGTGGAGTGTCGGCATGGACAGCAGATAAGCTAAAAATGTGTCAGAGTTTTTAAAAACAACAAACTTTATTGGAACACGGAGTTACAATTATGAAAAAACCTTACATTTGTTTAACATTGATAATTTGCTAAGTGTTTACACAGCTTAATGTACTTAGTGTAAGCAAAGTAATGCCATAACTTCAGTAGGTTCTTGAGCTTGTTCTTTAGAAAACAATTCCTTGAAAATTTGATGCTGCGGCGTGTTAAAACCGAAAGCATGCCTGAGGGCTTTTAATGCGTCGTCCCGCAGATAAACCATCTAAAAGCAAAGCGAGTCCTTGAATTTCATTCGCGTCCGAAATATGCAGCTCAAATAATTTTGCATTTCACTCAACTTGCACAATTATTTGTTATGGCAGCGTGCGAGACTAATTTAATCTTTTGGCACTTGGCGTTGAGCAAAGACATTCGTTTCGTTAACCAAGCGTTGATGTTATGCAGTTATGATGCGCTTAGATATCCAATGGCTTCTGTGATAAACATCCCGTACAGAAATTACGTTTAAGCACCTAGTTTTTTCAAGTTCTTACCAAAACTCTTTGAATTAGGTTATTGTCGCTTTTCGTATTGAGTCGAACAATTAATTCAACTCATTTGTTTGATTATTCAGCCCACATACTCTACTGAGTCTCAAAAATAAACGTTACCCCCATTTAAAATGCAGGAATTACTGTGATGTCTCTATATATTGTTTAGAAAGTCAAACAAAATAATTGATCAGGTTTTTGGTTACAAAGCAAGTAAAAGTTATAAATGTTGATAACCTGTTGCACCACTTTTATGCATGCTGCGAATAACGTCATCAAGTGAGTTTTGCGATTATTCAGCAGCCGTACTAGGAGGTTCTGGTACAGTAGACACCTTCCGTTCCATTATGTTCCAGACATGTCCATTGTATCGACTCAGACATAATTTTATCCAAAATCATTAATAAATTTTTGTGTTCTAAAACTTCGAAATATTAGATGCTACCGTTTCAAAAAATTGTATCATAATAAAATCAGATATTTGTGTTGCCAGAAGTAGGGATTTGTCAAAAAAGAGAAGCACGAAAGGACTTTTAATAATGGCAATAATTTAGGGATTTTCTCAACTTGCAACAGTAAAAAAATAAAACAAAGAGAAAAATTTATTTCGCCAAAATTCTGAAACAATTGGAAATCTTTATACTGCCACTTTGATAATGAAATTTTATCATCCATACAAAATTGAAAACTAAATACTCAATAATAAAATGTATTTACAATTTATATTATGTTCACTTCCAAGAGAATTTGTATTTTTTTTTTATTGAACGGGGGATATCGGAATACTCCATTGCGATTATGTTATGTTTGCTTGAAAGTGAACGGAAAATTAAAATTTCTTTTTTGGGGTGTGGGAATGGTACAGGATAGCTGAAGTTCAAATTGTCGACCAGAATTTCCTTATATGCTATTTTTATTATCACCATCCAAAAATAAAGCAAACCTTTTTTAAATTTTGTCCTACAGTTTGTGTTCCATTATTCTTCCACAGATGAGCGATATTTGTCGAGATTTCGAATGCGAAAGGAAAGTAGATATTATCAAACTTGTACAGCTTGAAAATGCCTGCAATATGACCTATTAGAACTTGAAATTAGGCTAAAATGACGACTTATAAAGCGGACCGCAGTAGTCAAGTCGGCGTGTAATTTTCATTTCATATATCGTGCTATTACATAAATGACAGCATACTAGCTATTAACATATCTAGTAATGTTATGAGTATTATAACTGCCGCAGGTGTTGTTTTGAAATCCGAGCTCATAGAGCGAAGATTTTAAGACATCTAAAGCTGTTACGATTCATAACATCCGTGGTTTGTTCAATAGTTTATCGGTTGCAGTATGGTAAATGGTTACCGTGTACGGTAAAGGACTATTACCGAACAGATACAGTTGTTTCAGTAGGGTAATGGTTGCCATGTACGGTAAAGAAATATTACCGTACAGATATAGTTATGACTTAGTTAGCAGCCTACTTTTGTATACGTAAACAAAGACTTAATTTTCTGAAACCGGTAATAGCTATTTACTATACAAATAGTGTGGATATTACCCACTGGAGAAAACGTTTGGTCCACTAGGTCGTAGGCTGTGTCGGCTAATTTGCTCGTGTGCATTACCATATTTTATCCGCACCTTTCAACAAGCTCAGAAGAGCATCAAAACCAAAATTATTATTTGAAATCACAGTATCTCCTTTTCGATTGCCAAGTGACATCAGAAGATGTGTAGCATTAAACATTATTATGTCAACTAAAACACACGAGTTGAGTTATGGTAATCAAAAAGTTCCTTGTGTTTAATGTTGATATTGCAATTGTTAAAATCGCTTTGGATATGGGGCGTTTATTGAGAGTTATTGGATAAACTTCCTATTAACATTATTAGAATCATTACATTTCATCAAGTAAGCAGTACATGACATGATTGTATACTATAAACATTTTGTAATTATTTTAACTATTGGGAATGATAATTGTTACTATTTACAGTACGATAAACTTTGTCGGTTTTGTGGATACATCTGAAACTAAGCTTTTGCAATGGTAAATCGTAGTTTTGTGTTTCAGAATACATAAAATAACATATCATATCTTGCAAAAGTCACATATGAACTTGAGGCGCGGATTGTAAATGTAGGTAGTACTTTATACAATGTTTATTAGTAAAAATTCTTAAGAACCTGAAAAGTAGTAGAACATAAATTCTAGAGAACCAAAACGCTAAAAACATATTTTCTTATTTTCGTGCAGTGTTAACAGGAACCAACTTATCTCAAAAAATCAAACTCACCACTTTCTTAAGATGGCGGAAATAGCATATAAAAAATCTTGGTCGGCAACTTGAAGTAGCTTTTCTGGACTCCTCAAACACTCAAAAAAACAAAGAATTTCCAATTTCGGTTCACTTTCAAGCAAAGTCCATTTGTTTGTACTTAGTGGCTGAACTCTAGTCTCAATACCAAATTCTTTAGCATATTCCATGTTGCCTATATTTTCTCAAAACTAAGAATATGGCTAACCAGAATGTTAATATTAATAATCATAGCGCTCTATAAAACTATTCAATTGAAGGAGTATATTCGTTTGTTCATTTGGGCAAGCACAGACTTCAGCAAAAGAAAACAAAGGACTGGAAATTGACTAAAGAGCAAACTGAATATGAGTAACCCCTGAAACTAAAAGTTCTTCTATCTCAAAGGTAACACGGTTCAATCCCGGAAATTGTTCGTTACAAAATGACAATGGCCGTGAAAATCTCAAATCAATGTTTATTTAAATCTGATGTATGTATGTATTAACTTATTTTGAAATATATGCTATATACGTATGTACATATCTCCTACTACGTACTAAAGTATTTTAATAGTAACTAATACATAACCGTTAAGTCTAAAATGGAGTTCTACAATCAATACTTTTGAATATGATCGACTGCAAGTTCTTCAACATTCGTAATCTATTTATAATTCATATTCTCAGTAATCCAATCCAAATAGCTCGCTATACTAAGATGTACCCCGACGCGAGACAGGTCCGCCACTGTCCCCTTGACACAATTCTTTTTCGGTGTCAATTACTTTTGTGCAGAATTGATCGTCTCGTACAGGTCTCGTAGTGTATGTTAACGCACATTCATCACTGGACATTTTCTCTCGTATGATTCTCTTCTTTATTTCCACTGTTCTGTTATTTATAACTCGTTTGCTCCAACCAGATATAGTTATCATATCGCCAGGTTCTGAAAATATGACTCCTGGTAAAGGCAAGCAAATAGGACGAATGAATTCTGAAACAAAATTTATTATTTAGTGCGTCACACTGCGACCTGGACTACGTAAAGGTATTGTAAAGATGGAAAAGAAAATTTGACTTTTCGGCGTTTCAAAACTGGAACCTATCGGTTAAGGGAGTCGACCCCGATAAAAGACAACCTGCCCTCCAAGGTGAGGATTGGCATGCGCCACCTCCCATAAAAATGATGTAAACTCTAACCAAAACCTCGGAATATGGATGGAAATCTTTTGTGACAATAATTGGCGAAGAATGCGCAAAGCTCGACTAACAAGAGTGTTTATTTCGTTATTTGTGTGAAATGCAGTTTCTGTTTGGCCAATTTAGTTCAAGCAGGACATGCGCAACAGCGGTGGTTGGGGCGCATCCCAGCAGCCACCCGGGATGGACGAGGGGACGAGATGAGAGCGAACCGTGCAACTATGCGGTCGTCCCTTCGAAGTCGTATTATATGAACTTGTATTTAATAGTAAATAAATTAGTTAGTGAAAATAAAAGAAGTATTCATTTATAAACATTGGTCCTTCGAGTGCAGATTGTGAACAAGAAAAAAAAACCTAGGAAGAAAAATACTTCAAATCAACAAAGAAAACCACGAGGCCTGTCCATTGTTCCAAGCGGTGCTACCTTCCACGAAACGAGAAGTGAGGTCGTCCATCAGCAAGAGACGTGCAGCTCGGGGTTATTTCAATTTCCTTTGTAAGTACATTCCATTCTTTATTCCTCATATATCCCCTTTAATTCTGAGTCAAGCATGGAAAACTTAGCAACTTTAAAAATAAAAAGAGGTCATTTAAAAACCACCCTCACTAACTTTAAAAAACATTGCAACAAAATCGATGTAAGCGAATTAAATGATCAAATTATAACGAAATTAGAAGGCCGTTTAGAAAAGAGTGAACCATTACTAGCTAATGTTTGCGAAGTACATTTACAAATTAAAACTATTTCTAACACTGATTATACCGATGAAAGCGATGATCCCGAATTAGAATCATTTGAAGACAGTTATTTTGAGGTAACTTCAAAAGCAAAAAATATAATTTCATTATATCGCAAACCAAAACAAATCAATTCAATTTCAAATCCACCAAACAGCACGTCCTTTGCACAAGCTGATTCAAATAATATTCGTCTTCCAACCATAAATTTGCCTTCTTTCACGGGCTTGTACCATCAATGGCAAGAATTCTATGATTCATTTAAGGCGCTAATACACGAAAACAATACCTTATCTGAGATACAACAATTTTATTATTTAAAAAGCTCTTTAAAAAATGAAGCAGCTCTAACAATTCAAAATTTAGAAGTTTCAACATCAAATTACTATATTGCGTGGGATTTGCTCCGGGAGCGTTTCGAAAATAAACGTTTAATTGTAAACAGTTACATTAAATCCATTGTTGAATTTCAACGCATTCAAAAAGAATCACACGTAAGTTTACGACAACTTTTCGATACTGTTACTAAAAATATTCGATCATTAAAAAACTTAGGTTTACCTACAGATACATGAGATGATTTGCTTGTATATATTGTAGTTTCTAAATTAGACCCTGTAACGCGCCAAGAGTGGGAATCAACCAAATTACCCCAAGAATTGCCAAATATGAATGATTTAAATACATTTTTAAAAAATAGGTGTCAAATTCTAGAAACAATAAAACTTAATAAATTAGAAATACATAGCAACGCAATCTATAACCCCAGAAAAGATACCATTCATTCCAAGGTAATGTTAGCAACCAACCAACAACAGCTCTGCGCATTTTGTAAAAATGCTCATACTATATACATTTGCGAAGAATTTTCAAAATTTTCGATTCCAAACAGAATTAGCGAGGCCAAAACCGCCATTTGTGCATCAATTGTTTGCGAAAAGGTCATTTTACTCGCGACTGCAGAGCAAATGGATGTAGAAAATGCTACAAAAAACACAACACCCTACTACATCTTGAATATACAAGAACAAATAGTACAAAGAATGGAATTTTACAAAAATGTAGCAATAATGAACCATTGACAAGCAGCGCGCCGGAAGCACAAGAAAACAGTTCCGAATCGGTAGTACTAGTCAATCATTGTTCGTTTAAAAGGTTTCCGCAAATTTTGCTTTCAACAGCTAGAGTAAATGTTAAAGACAATGCAGGACGGCTCCATGAATGTCGTTTGTTGTTAGATTCCGGGGCTCAATCCCATTTTATAACTGATAAAATGTGTACATTGTTAAATTTGAAAAAATCTAAAATAAATGTAGCTGTTTCAGGACCCAGTCAGTCAAATTTTAATATTACTCATATGGTAAATGTAAATATATGTATATGCTCAACACGGAGGTTATAAAATCTCTCTTGCGTGCTTGGTTTTATCGAAAATTACAGAGCCTTTACCATCAAAATCATTTGATGCAAGTATGTTGGGTATTCCTGAAAACATTCTGTTAGCGGACAGATCTTTCAACGTAGCTGATAATATTGATTTATTAATCGGTTCATCAGTATTTTACAATTTATTATCAGTAGGACAAATCAATTTAGGTAAGGGACTTCCTACCTTGCAAAAAACAAAGCTAGGCTGGGTAATCGCTGGACCTATAAATGATCAGCTCAATCCTATTACTTCAAGAAATCATTTTGTCTCAGTTGAATCTGAAAATAACTTTACCTTAGAGCGCCAGGTAGAAAAATTCTTGTCGTTAGAAAATTGTAGCCAGAACTTTAGTAAAATGTCATTAGAGGAGAAACTTTGTGAAGGTCGTTTTGTGCAAACAACGAAAAGGGATGCTTCAGGTAGATTTGTCGTAAAAATACCGTTCAAGGAAAATGTTAGCGCTTTAGGCGACTCACGGAGCCTGGCTTTAAGCCGTTTTCAGAACCTTGAGAAAAGGTTCAGGCAAAATCCTGCTCTAAAGCAACTTTATTTTGAATTCTTAGAAGAATACAAACACCTAAACCATATGACACGAGTAGCTGACGACAACGATGATTCACAGGGAAGGTTTTATTTGCCTCACCATGCCGTTATTCGTGAGTCAAGCTTGACTTCAAAAATTCGTGTGGTATTCGACGGTAGCATGAAGAGCAGTACAGGAATATCACTAAATGACACTCAAATGGTAGGCCCAGTTCTACAAAATGATTTATTTTCTATTTTAATCCGTTTTCGGAAACATTCAATCGTAATTAGTGCGGACATTACGAAGATGTACCGACAAATTTTAATTGACAAAGATGATAGGCGTTTCCAAAGAATATTTTTTAGGTTTAATGAGGATGAAAACATAGAATGCTACGAACTAAACACAGTAACATATGGGACAGGTTCCGCACCCTTTTTAGCAATAAGGTGTTTGCACCAATTAGCGTCAGAGAATGCTGCGTCTTATCCACAAACTTCAAATATTTTGCGGGATGATTTTTTTGTTGATGATTTATTGACAGGAGCTAATTCGATTGAAGAAGTTAAACAAATTTATTTTGAATTAACTCATATTTTAAATTCCGCTGCATTTGAATTAAGGAAGTGGTCATCAAATAACACGGATATATTAGATACAATCCGCGATAATTTAAACTCACAATCAGTAGTATTACCTATTTGCGAAAAAGAGCAAACAAAGACTTTAGGCATCTGTTGGAATTCGGTGTCTGATATATTTCAATACGACGTCAAGCTAAAAAATCAAAATCACGCAGTGACCAAACGAACTATATTATCTATTACAGCTCAAATTTTTGACCCTTTAGGATTGCTAAGTCCAGTCACCATAATTGCAAAATTTATTATCCAAAGGCTGTGGCAATGTAAAATAAATTGGGATGAATCCATTCCAATGGAACTGCACACCAGGTGGATTAGATTCTCGGATAATCTTAAATTTATAAATAATCTCCGAATAAAAAGGCATGTTCTATGTAACAATGCAATTGAAATCGAATTGCATGCATTTTCAGATGCTAGCGAAGCTGGCATAGGCGCGGCGATTTATGTAAGATCAATTGATAAAGATAAAAATTGTCATATACAATACCGCGAGCGGTCGACGAATTGCCGAAAATTTTTGTCAAAGTGTATGAGTGTTTATTGCTTCGATATAAATTGGACGAGTGCGACAGCACGAGACCAATTTTGAAGCAATAAACACGAATAAACACTTTGACAAAAATTCATGCAATTCGTCGGCTGCAAGCGGCATTTGAAGGACTATTCAACGAACAAAATTGACATTTCTTAGTAATTAATTAATTTTATCACGTCCTCTTTGAAAATAAAAATCTGTTGTAAAATAAATTGTTTGTCAAATTTGACATTTCTAATATCATATTTGATTAATTTTACAGGAAGTTAAATAAATGTCACAGGAAGAGAAAAAAATTGTCATTAAAACTCCGCTAGCGGAATTGTTGCTCAATTTTACGCTGATTGGTGGCAAATGACATAAATACTAAATTATGATTGGTGAATAGTTAACTTGAAGGGGGTGAGTTGAATAGTCAGATAAATTTACTTTGTTCGAAATCACGCGTAGCCCCCTTGCACAGCGTTAGCCTGCCACGTCTCGAATTATGTGGAGCAGTTTTATTGGCCAATTTAGTTCATAAGGTGCGCCAAAATATTAAATTAGAATTTTCAAAATTTGTTTACTGGTGTGATTCAACTATAACACTTCATTTGATCAAAGCTTCACCCAATCGCTGGAAAACATTTGTTTCAAACCGAGTTGCTGAAATTCAAAATTACACTGAACCAAATCATTGGCATCACATTCGGTGTAATGATAATCCTGCTGATTTAATATCTCGTGGTACTACTCCGCAGGAACTACTTAAATCAAAATTGTGGTGGCATGGACCATCTTGGTTAGAAAACGATTCTTCGACTTGGCCTGAGCAAAACTTTAATTTTGCAATTAACCAAGAACATTTAGAAATTCGTAAAACTACTTGTTTAGTAACTACATCAAATGAGTTTGACCTATTCTTTAGATACTCAAATTTAGTTAAATTGCAAAGAGTTTTTGCATATTGTTTACGTTTTATTAGAAATCTTCGTAAAAGAAGGGATAAAATTAGCGGACCTATATCCGTAAAAGAATTAACTACGACTCTCATTACTTTAATTAAAATTGCTCAGCATCAGATATACTACATTGATATAAAGAGTATAAACAAAACAGGATCGGTCAATTCAAAGAGCCATTTGTTGCCGCTTAATCCTTTTTTGGACAGTGAAAATGTATTAAGAGTAGGCGGACGGTTAGGTAACTCAAATTTACCTTATGATAAAAAATTTCCAATAGTCTTGCCATCAAATCACATGCTTACCACTTTAATAATAAAAAACGAGCATGAAAAATTGCTTCATGGGGGAACTCAGTTTTATCATCTTTAAGGGAAACCTTCTGGCCCGTTTCTGGAAAAAATACAGTCAAACGAGTATTAAGAAGTTGTATTAAATGTTTCCGTTGCAATCCCACCAGATCGCAATATTTGATGGGCATGCTCCCAACAAATCGAGTAGAACCAAATCCTCCATTTTATAATTGCGGAGTAGATTACGCAGGTCCATTTTTTATTAAAAACAAATATTCAAGAGGAGCCAAGTTAACAAAGAGATATGTTTGTTTATTTATTTGTTTTTGTACAAAGGCCATACATTTAGAACTTGTCAGTGATCTTACTACCGAAACCTTTATAGCCGCATTACGACGTTTCACTTCACGCCGCGGGAAACCTCAAAATATCTATTCAGATAATGGTTCTAATTTCGCAGGAGCAAAGACGGAACTTAAAACTTTATATGAATTGTTAACCTCTGAACTTACTCAGAACTCTATAGTAAATGTACTTAGCAAAGAGAGTATATCATGGCATTTTATACCCCCAAGAGCTCCCCACTTTGGAGGGCTCTGGGAAGCTGGTGTAAAATCAACAAAAACCCATTTAAAAAAGGTGTTTGGCGATGCTCATTTAACTTTTGAACAATTTTATACCGCGCTGACTCAGATTGAAGCTGTCCTAAATTCACGACCATTGTCTCCCCTATCCAATGATTCTTCTGACCTTAATCCATTAACTCCCGCACATTTCCTGATTGGAAAATCCCTAGTTGCCGTTCCGGACCCTAGTGTGATGGAGATCCCGGACAATCGGCTATCTAGGTTTCAACGGGTTCAGCAGCTCACTCAACATTTTTGGCGTCGGTGGAGCAAGGAGTACCTTGCCACTTTACATACCAGGACCAAATGGAGGCAACAAAGTCCCTCTACGTTAAAAAAGGGATCCATGGTAGTACTTCGAGACGACAATCTGCCGCCATTGAAATGGCAACTAGGCCGAATTGTCGATCTACATCCAGGCAACGACGAAGTGTGTGTGTTGCCTATTGAAGAAGAAAGTGACGCAATTCATAGACAATCATAAACTGTATCTATATAACACAAAAATTGTATATGTATATATCCTTTTATGTGTGTTCCACTATATGTATATATCCTTTTATGTGTGTTCCACTGTAAAATTTTTTAGTTGCTCCAATATGTAACTGATTTTTTTTTGGTATTGAAAGCCCTGCTTTCAAGGCGGGCAGTATGTTTATTTCGTTATTTGTGTGAAATGCAGTTTCTGTTTGGCCAATTTAGTTCAAGCAGGACATGCGCAACAGTGGTGGCTGGGGCGCATCCCAGCAGCCACCCGGGATGGACGAGGGGACGAGATGAGAGCGAATCGTGCAACTATGCGGTCGTCCCTTCGAAGTCGTATTATATGAACTTGTATTTAATAGTAAATAAATTAGTTAGTGAAAATAAAAGAAGTATTCATTTATAAACAAAGAGAGCTAAAAACCTGATAGCAGATATCACCAAATTGTTGAAAACGAAGAATAATGGCAGGATATGGAAGAATTATATGTTTGTCTACATTTCAGGTCAGGAGTGCAACAAGTTTAAATGGAGAGAGCAGATATCTCCATTCTGGTAAAATGTGAACTCAAAAAGCGCATAAAAAGCTTTATGCACGATAATAGTAGGAATTTTGGGCCTACCTATGATTCAAAACTATATTTTAAATATAAATATTATCAAGACCTTTCAAAGGTATCGGAAAACATAAAAGGACATCTAGAACTAATTGTATCAGGTAATCTGCATGCAAGATTAGGGTCAAGTTGGCGATGAACTAGTCGGAAAGTACGGCAAAATAAATACTAATCATGCTGTAGAAAGACTAATCGGACTGTGTCAAGAGCATCAACTAAGAATAAAAAATTCAAAATATCTTTATAAAAATGTACATACATGGTTAAGTCCATCATTACAAAAGAAGTTTGTCATAGACTACGTTATAATCAAGCAAAGGTGCAAGATGCTATAGCCAAAATAGGAACAATTGCGGTTCGGTCGCAAAAAGTTATATTTGCTGGAACAATCTAATATCAGTCAACATTATGTGAAGAGATCAGCGTAATATAAAATCCTTATCTGAAGACGTAAGGAGAGAGAGAGAGAGAGAGCATGATTGTATATAAGAAGCATCTGAAGCACTTGAGGAATATGGATAACAATCTAGTGATAAATTAAATTTATTTCAATTTTAAACGCATTCTTTTTTTAACATTTTGGGCTAAGTACGTTCCTGTGTATCTTTAAATAATTCGCGAATGTATACTCGCGTGTTTATACCATGTTAAGAAAATTAAATTTTAAACGCTTAGCGGCGACACATATAATTATTTTGACCTTTTGTGACCCAATTTGCCTGCCGCCACGGAAAATCCTGATGATGCAATTGAGAGAATTAAAAAACCGTCGGCTTGTAAGGCTAACATTTCTTTCCGAACCGTCCGAAACGACTGCCCATTTAAAATGGTCCTGTAGTATTGTGTTTTATGCTAAAACGCACAGCCACGACACGTTTAACTACTTCGATCGCAAGTGTTCTGATTTGAAGAATTTGAACTCCACCAGCAGTTTATTTAAAAACTTTTCTGTGCTGTTTCGCCGAACAGTGGCTTCAATTCTGTAAGTGCAGAAGCTTTTAGAGTGGAAAAGTAAAACGCGCTAATAACTCACTGGTCGCCCAGTACTAAACGAATGGACACGTCTATTGTAAGCATCGTCTCGCGGCGCCAACCGCATAATTAATTTGTATAGTGCTTGATATCGAAGATGTAGATCCCACGTTGGGCGCCAAAAGCTTCTTTTTCTTGTTCTACCATTGAGTAGGGATAGTCCCCTGTTTGTCTTCTGCCTCATTCTGCGGATGAAGAGAACCGGGTCTGGGCACATCTCGTGGGTGGTCGTCCAGGTGATCTTTTCCATCGCGGTCGTTCATTTATACATATTGGGGCCAATCTATCTTAATCCATTCGTACGACGTGTCCTTTCCATTTTATTTTTCTAGTTTTTAACCATTTTACCACGTCTTGTATGTTAGGTCTTTCTGAGATAGAATTGTTCGTCTGTCTGTGTGTTACATTTATTATTGATCTTAGCACTTCATCTCTGACGCTCGTATTTTTGTTTTACTTTTTTTGTTTCCGCCCTGATCTTCGTGGCATAAGTTAATATTGGTCTCACCATGGCCTTGTATCCCATCTGTTCTTATATATTTGTTTCGCCATACCGTATTCCTCAAACACCTCGCCACTGGTAGTGTTCGTGCGTTCTGAGCTTGCATTTCTCCAAGTTAGTCTATATTACTTGTAGTTTCAACTCCTAGATACTTGAATGTCATTACTTGTTCTAATATTGATTGCTTTATTTGCACCTTGCATCTTATAGGGTTCTTGGATATAACCATGAATGAAGATTGCGTCCGTTGTTTCTCTGTTCCTTCTAAATCTCTGCTGCTCTTCTGCAATTTAGATTTTCTCCTCTAATTTTTCTCGGATGACCGCAGATAAACCGGTATTTACTCAGACCATATTCCTATGTATGGAATGAAGTGCTCTGAACTGAATTTAACAGTGTGATCTTTCTGTAGTTGTCTGGTGTTTTTCGATTATCTTTTTTGTAGATCGGTATTGTAATGGTGCTCTTCCACTGTTCGAACCGTCTATAGCTCGCTCGCTGGAAAGTGTGGTTTATATTATTTGAGAAATTCGGGCAAATATGTTGAGAATAGAATACGCCTAAGATTAGAAAACAAATTAACCAAACAAACAGATACGACGAAAGACTATCGTATTTCTTGATTAAACAAAGAACCCTTAATTTGAAAATTATTAGTTTCAATTTAAGTAGAAAAGGCATAGAAACTGTTCACAAAAAAATTTTTGAATTCAATTGTTTTGTTCAAATTGGTCGTGAAAACAAATATCAGCAATAATTTATAGATCGTTCAAACATGCGTATTCAACACGAACGACATTAAAATTGTTCTTAATTGAGTTAACAAATGCAGCGTTTTTAATTACAAACGAGAAAGATAATTTTGTGTACAAAGGAAGAAATCAGAATTGAGCTCAAGAGAAAAATTCAAATAATATTGGAATATTGCCAGCCATTGATCAAAACGTACTAGATAATTTCAAGAACACTGTAACACTAGATATAACGCCAGGTTCAGGTAGAAAATCGAGACCAGTTAATAAGAATTAAGTGGAGAAGGTGATTGCTGCTTTCAGAAGAAATCATAACCTGTCATTAAAAGATGTAGCCAACAAATTAGGTGTGTCGAAAAGTTACGCCGGGCAAATAAAACGTGAAGCCACGCTAAAGTCGTTTAAAATTTTTAAAGTTACAGATTGATCCGAAGAAAGGGATTTAGAGACAGAAAACGAGCAAGAAAATTCTGACAAAATGAAATTATGTCGTAATGGACGGTGGCACCTATGACAAAGTAAACTTTAAACAACTTTCAGGGCAAAGAGTATTATGTTCCTACAGTTCAAGGAGGAGTGGAAAAAAGATTTATGGTGCGCAAAACTTGAAAAATTCCTAAGAAAATGTTTGGCTCACCAACAATTTGAACTTGTGATGAAAAAGTGCTTTTTGCATCAAAGGATACCAGTAACCATAACTACGTTCATGAATGTTTGTTTGTTTGTTTGTTTGTTAATGGACAAGGTCTAGGCATGCAGAGTACCAGGTACCTTAGACACCGACTGCTTTGGTCATATGGTCAAAGTCCTACTTAGAATTTTGCCGAGACTAAGGAGTTCCAACCCTAGCAAGGGATCTTTTACATGCTACACATCGTAGTAACATGGGTCCCAAGGCTTTACATCACTTCCGAATGATGGCATTCTGTAGAAGCTTTCATCTGCATTTTTTTATTTTTGAAAACCTCACCGGGACCGGGAATCGAACTCGCGACCCTTAGATCAGTAGTCAGGATGCTTACCACTGAGCTACCGACCCCGGCTCATGAATGTTTGAAGAACCGTCTATCACCTTTTCTAAGATCACATGTTGACTCAGTGTTGTTTTGGTCCGATTTGGCCAACTGCCACTGCAGTAAACTTACAAAGAATTGGTACGAAAGGAATCAAGTTAAAATTGTACCAAAAGAAGCAAATCTCCCCTAATTTTCCGGAGCTTCGGCCAGTTGAATAGTAAAGGGTTATTATTAAGCAGAAATTCAATAATAGCTTAGAATAAACTTTAAATGTAGCTGATTTTCAAAGGAAATGCAGAAATGCTACTAGTAACGTGACTGATTTAACGGTATCTACAAAGATTAATTAAAGAAATGCAGAAAAAAAGTTAGGGCAGTTTTATATGTCTAGTTATATACTCATTTTGTTGTGTTTTTTAAGCGTTTAAGTATTAATAAATGTTTAATATTTATACGAATATAATCTATAATAATATAAATAATAATATTTTTAGTGGATGGTTTTTTTTTCTGGGGCAGTCTTTATATTTAAAGAAGACAATAGGCGATAACCTAATTGTTATGCGACTGACAGTAAGCAGTAGCTTAAGTAAGTTGCGTATTTAGAAAAATTCTGCATTCCAGATTTTTTAGGAGTACTTAATCGGCATTAGTGCTCCTCTTGAGTTTATACAGCCTTAACTTCTCCTGCTTATAAAAAAAATGTGTCTCCTATATGGTTTAACCTCAACCTTTCAATGTTGCAAATCGAATCTATCAAAAAAATTTACTTTCACTTTATGCATTTTTTATGGCATTTATAGCTGCTAACAATTAAGGGAACAGTCCTCGTATTAAAAGAAATTGTAATAATGTTATTAAATTATTCTGAAATGAAACAAGATTACTGAAATTATTATTATCATTTGAGCCTTATAGTAAAATAGAAATTTATTTACCTGAATAAACCACCGATTCATTTAGTCTCACTAGTGCAATATTAATGGAAAACTTTTTCCAGCTAAATTCAGGATGAGGTATTGTCTTCTCGATCCCAAACTCTTGAACAGGATCGCTGCACTCTGAAAACCGCCCGTCTTCAACACAATCTGTATGATTTCTTATGTTGTATTCTCCAAGGCGAACTCCTACACTAAACAGAAATTTAGCGTATCACTTCATTTTATTAGTTATTTATGCTTACAGGTTGTATCTCCTGTGCATTACGCAGTGTGCAGCTGTGAGAACATATCTGTGATTGATAAGGGAACCAGCACACATGCCCTTAACTGTTTTATTAATATCCTCCAGAAACAAAAGAGCCAACCATGGGAATTCATGTATAGAAATGGACTCGGCCTGCGGTTTCGTGCATAATCGTCTGCGTGCTGGTATCCACAAAACTGACGAGTAGATATCATAGGATTTTCGGTAACAGCTTCGGTATGAGCACCGCCGTCTTTATTTAGTGCTGGAAAAACCGGTAAGGAACTGCAGCATACCAAAGGTTCGGTGCCATTAAATCCACAAATAGCCTTACGAGCGAATTCAATTTTCGCATTCTGGCCTGTTTTCAGTGCATCGAGAACGACTGGGCATGAAGAAAGAGCAATGCATTCACCCTCTACATCGTTTGGTGTAGTGCACGGCTCTAAAAAATCTAAATGATTAAGTGGCTTTAGAATGTAAATTGTCGAATAATCGATTGGTCACCTGTCACTACAACTGCAGCACACACCAAGAGTACGTTACAAACTCGAATAAGCATCGTGGCCCTGTTAATAGTTGATATATGTTATATAATAGCTTAACTGTGGGTGATGTACTATCAAGAATTTCCGTATAAAAGGTCACAAGATAAACGAGGTGATGTTCCAGTGGTATTGGCGTTCGTAGTGCTTATAGGGTGCATACAGTTATAACGCACTAAATGTTGTTTGATTCTAACAGGATTCATTTATCAGTGTTTAATGAAAGAATCTTTTTACAATATCGCTGATCATCACCTTGTTCGTGTAAACACACTTTCTGTTTATAATGTCAAATTTGATGTTTGAAAAAGGCTAATTTTGTATTACACACTGTATTTTTGGAACGTATCTAGAATTATGTAGACCTTAGATAACACCACTGCAGATTGCACAATAAACTTTATTTGGCCTGCTACAAAAAATAACGTTATCGTTGTTGCTGCTACCAAGTTGTAGTACGTATTTCATTCATAGAAATCTACACTGCAGTCACATTTTTCAGAATTAGTTGTGGCAAATGCCTAAGTATTGGTTATAGATTCGGCTTAGAACTGCAATTCACCAACGCAGTCTACGAGGTGGTTGGTTGGTAATAAATTAAGCATGCAATATTGTGTAATGTTATAAAAGAGCGAATTTGGAGTAGAATTTGTTAAAAAGTATGTGTCTGATAATAATTATCTATTGGTCAGGAAGCAAACCAGACTGTTTCTTAAAAAAAAGTAAATAGTCGATTATGTTTTTATTATATTAAATTTCAAATAAGCTTGCAGTACTTGAAACTAAGTAGTAATCATAACAATGGCCGTGATTGGTGAAAACAACGTCATCATTACAACCACCTGACAATAAATTAAGTTTCTTAAATTGTCAATTTGACATTCGGTATGAATACTAAAGATATAAAAAGAGAGCCGATAAATAGTGGATAAAAGAAGCTACCCTACAACGTTTATTTGCATTTTATAGAACGAAATTATTGTAAAACACCAGAAGTCAAATAAACTTTTATTTTTATAATGTAAAACTGAGTTTGAGTTCAGAGCGCTATTTATTGCATTCTAATTTGAAATTTAGTATAGGAACTGAACGTCATATTTTTTAAACTTACGAGTACTTTAATTTATTTTTTAACTGGCTTAGAACCAGTATGAATATAAACAAGATTTAAGCTATTGTATGATTAATACTCATAATGCTACTTTATTTTTCCTTTCGCTTTCCTTGTCTAAAAGACAAAGGAAGTATTGTAATCTCGAAAAAAAAATCCGAGATCTTCAAGTTTCAGGGTCCTGAGATCACGAACAGCGGCTGAGGGTGCAGAACTGCTATCCAGTAGAAGGCAGGTAGTTAGGAATTTTGTCTTTTGTTCGTTGCCGTGGAGAGAGCATAAGCGGAGAAGGTATCCAATAATATTTCGACCTGAAACAATTATTTACTTATTTATGGAAAAGGTTTTCGGAAATTGTTGGCAGGAGGAGTATTCAATGCAGTTGTACTTAATAGATCTGCAATAAAGAGTCATTATCACCTATAGTTTAAGAGTTAGGTTTTTAGACCAGCACGCCCTTAATTTAGATTCAATTAAATTCATCTTTACAACATAGATGGAGAACAAGTTACTATAGGCTATGACATATTTTATTAAGTAATATAGACATGCCAGACTTATATATAGCAATTAGACTTAAATTTTATATAATTCAATATCAAAAAGCAAACGTAAAATCTCTCCTAACTAGTAATTCGCTTTAGTACTTTATCAATACATAAAATAAAATATTAGACATCGTTTTTTGGTTTTTAGCATTTACCCAATCAATAATTTAGCCTGTACTTGTTTATGACACGTACTAGAATTTTAAAGAATAATGAAAGAGACAGTAGAAAAGGATAGATTCCCTTCGAACTTGTTCCAAGTGCGTCACCCGCAGGTAAACGGATTTCCGTCTAGAAATATTTATCTGGTATGAAGATAGGTCAGTGGTTTCTGCAATTTGTAAATAAATTTGTGACTGAACATGTTTTGACTCGTATAAGCAAATAAGTGTTATATATTACTTATGGTTTCACTAAACAATTATGTACATAATTACTTAATATTTAATAGTTTAAATGATTATACCAAATAAAGTGTTATGCATTCTATGATTTAATTTACGTTATTTGTGCGTATTGCCGAACTAGTATTTACATTTACGTATAGAACTAGCAAGGGTGATTCACCTCTAGCTCTATTCCATTCCAATAATAATTTGTTTTACTTGAGCTGTCAGTAATCATCGATAAGAATCTCTCAAAGATTATTTCCACATCCAGGTAACTAGCGTTATATTAGCCCTGAGTTGTTTTGGCTGGGGACACGGCTTTTCATCTGTCCGGAGTAGGTTGCATAATTGGGGAAAACACCAAAAAGTTGCTATAGCTGGGCATTAGAAATAAATTTTGCCTTGTTTGTGCCAGAGCCAGTGCTAAAAATATCGAGCCAAAGATACATAAGTGTTTCAAAAACTACAACGGACCATCTTCCAGCATGTAGCAGGATATTATAGTACAAGGATTTAATGAAAGTGAGGTGCTATATGACTTAAGATACAAGCACGTCATTGGAGATGGCGATTCAAGTGTTTAAGCAAGAATTTTAGAGAAAGTAAGTTATAGAAGATAAGTTTTAAAATTATAGTGCGCGAATCATATTACACGATCTTTTACTTCTAACATGCATAAATTAGCAGTAAACACCAAATACGAAATTTCTGCCAGAAGGACTTTAAAATCCAGAGTACCTCGACTTAGTACAGCTGTCAGAAAATCTATTGCGAAAGCAAATTATACAAAAATATTTTAAGAGGATCTTAAAAATATACTTACCTTACTACGTTTTTGGCAGTCACGCAAATTGTAGAGAGCAATATTGTAAAATAAGATAACTTGATACATATTTTGCAAACAAATCCAATATTCGAAGAAATGAATAAAATTATAGACAACCCTGTACGAAAAGCAAACCGTCTTTCAATAAATGTAACCACCAATTATGCTGCGAGGTATACGAGCCTTATAGCTAAGTGTTCTGGTGGATAGAAGCTTAATTATATTTTGAGAGGTTCATATCAAAGGCGAGTCGGAATTGAAAGTGTGGTGACAGAGTTGCTCTGTAAAAACTTTATAATTCAAGGAAAGTAAAGAGAATTTAAAAGTATTGTGTTGAGAAAGGGATAAAGGAAGGTACAAAGATACACCGAGGATAATAACTGAGGAAGCAAACAAATTAAAAATAAGAATAGTTAAGTTTTTCAATTTAAATACCTAATATAATAAAGTTTCAATAGAATCAGAAACACAGATAAAAGTCAAGGTCCGACGGGTCGACCAGCCTGTGGCTTTTTACGCAGTGTTGGTAGATAAAATAAAACTGATATAAAATACACATATTTTGTTTACATTTTTAGTATACTTTAGAGGACAGGGCGGGCTTTAAATTTAATTTAAATTGTGCGAAAATGGAAGAAAATGATGGAAACTTAACACTCACCGATATTATGAATAAATTAATAAAAATGGAGAATAAAATGGATGATACAAACTCTATTATCAGAGAACAAAGAGAAGAAACCAAAAAATTAAAAGAAACAATAAATCAACAGGAAATAAAAATACAGTGGCTAGAGAAAGAAACAAGGAAAAGGAATATAATGATGTTTGGTATACAAGAAGAGGAGAGAGAGACCGCAGAAAAATTAAGAGATGCGTTTATAAAAATAATAACAAAAATGGGAATAAGAATAGTGGAGTACGAAATAGATAATATAAAGAGGGTTGGAATTCAAAAACCAAGTGAAAATAGACCAGTGAGAGTAGAACTGACAACTAGAATTAAAAAGGTAGAAATAATTAGAAACGCAAAAAAACTTAAAGGAACAGAAATATGGATTAAAGAAGATCTAGATAAAAAAACAAGGGAAACAAGGAAAAATCTAACACCATATATGATAGATGCCAGAAAGAAAGGAAACAGAGCATTTTTTGTGGACGATCAGTTAATTATTAACGGCGAGAAATGGAAGTACGAAGAATTGGCAGACACGGAAGAAGAGACAAAAGAAGAAGATAAGGCAAGGAAAAATGAGGAGAAGGAGGCTCAAAAAAAAAGATCAAGATCTACAGATGAAGAGACAGAAAAAACCCCAAAAGAAACAGCTAACAAAGGAGCAATCCCAAAAAGAAACAGATACTGGACTCAAACTTTATTAGCTCCACAGACAAGTAAGTCGTCAGTAGATGAAGAAGCTTCAAAAATGAACCTAGGGAGGATTACAAACATAAAACGATACCAACAGCAACAACAGTCAAAAAACTAGCAAAAACAAGAAGCCCGACAGAAATACAGATAACGACACGCGAAGAAATAGGACAAAGAGAAAAAATAGAGGAGAGCTCCAAGAAAGATTCCCAAACAGGAAAAGAAAAAGAATACATGGAAAAGTTAATCATAGGGACATGGAATGCAACGTCACTTACAGGAAAAGAAATGGAATTAGCACAAAATACAAATACCAGGAAATTGAGTACAACAGAAATATTTAGCGTGGAAAAATTACAACAAACTAAAATCATCAAACCAGAAGAATCGATTATAAACAAACTAAAAAGCTTACAAATATACAAAAAATTGGAAGAAGAAAGACCTGTGACTCGGCAAAAGAACATGGACTATGGAAAAACACAATAAACAAACAACGCAATAAAAGCAAAAATCTGATTCGCATAGGCACCTGGAATGTACGCACCATGCTACAACCCGGAAAAATGAAAGATCGCAGAAGAATTAACAAAAACCAGAATGGATATTACCGCTATACAGGAATGTAGATGGGCAGGACAGGGTGTAATCAAAAAAGAAAACTATTCATTCATGTACAGTGGACAAGATAAACAAGGGCAACAAGGTACAGGATTTATAGTAGCATCAAAAATGAGAAACAAAGTTCTGCGATTTTTACCAATAAACGGAAGATTATGTGCACTAAGAGTAAAAGGAAAATTTTCAAACATCTCCCTTATAAACGGGTATGCCCCAACCAAAAATGCACCAGAAATGGAGAAGGAAGAATTTTACGAGCGACTGCTAGAAATAGCAGATCAAATGCCAAAAAATGACACATTAATAATAATGGGAGATCTAAATGCACAGATTGGTAAAGAGAAACTCATAGAAGACGTAGCTGGGAAACATACTCTACACAGTACAACAAATAACAATGGAAACAAACTAGTCCAGTTAGCCAGTGCCTTAAACTTGACTATCAGCAGCACAAAATTTAAACACAAGAAAAGCCACAAAATGACGTGGACAGCTCCAGGAGAGAGAAATATAAGCCAAATTGACCATATACTCATTTCAAAACGAAGACAAAGAAACATACAGGACGTACGAACATATCGTGGAGCCAACTGCGAATCAGACCACTGTTTAGTAGTGGCAACAATGAAAGAAAAAGTCTCAAAGAATTACCGAGAAAAACATGTGAAGAAATTGAATGTAGGCAAGCTAACAGACGAACATTATGCACAAAAATACAGGGAAACTCTACAAAACAATAATGCTAACACAACGCAAGCAACAGACATAGAGATGGAATGGAAAATACTAAAGAAAAATATCACACAGGCAGCACAAAAGACAGTAACTGGAAACACAAAACTAAAAAAAGAATGGTTCGATGACGAGTGCAGAGAAGCATTAGAAAGAAGAAATACAGCTAGATTAAAATATATGCAAAACAAAAAGCAAGAAAATGAGGAACAGCACCAACGACTGAAACAAATTGCAACAAACTTATTTAGAACAAAGAAAAGAAGATGGATGGACAAGAAAATTGAAGAAATGGAAACCTACAACAGAAGAAAAAATATGAAAAAATTCCACGAAGAACTAAGAATAGAGACGAAGGGAATAAAAGTAAATATACCAATCTGCAACGATAGCAACGGAAAATTACTGATAGAAAAAAACGAGGTACTTAATAAATGGAGAGACCACTTTAAAAATTTACTAGATAATGACAAAAACGAACTAACAATAACCCTGGAAGAAAAAGATACAGAAGAAGTAGAGGAACCTGGATGGGAAGAAACGTGTGCAACAATTAACAATTTAAAAAATGGAAAAGCAGCAGGCCCTGACGAGGTGACTGGTGAAATGCTAAAATATGGTGGAGACCAGCTCAAAAGACAGATACATCATCTAATTACAAAGATTTGGCATGAAGAAAAAATGCCCAAAGATTGGAAAAACGGAATAATAATTCCAATATTTAAAAAAGGTAATAAAAATGAACTTAAAAACTATAGAGGCATAACACTACTAAGCGTAGTCTACAAAATATTGAGCAGTATAATCCACAACAGACTATCAAACTATGCAGAGAAAATTTTAGGAGAACAGCAGAATGGGTTTAGAAAGGACCGATCCACGATAGACAGCATACACATGATGAGGCAAATATTTGAAAAAAGCAAAGAATTTAACATTGATATCCATAATCTCTTCATCGATTACAGTCAGGCCTTTGACAAAATTAACAGAAATAAAATGTTGACAGAAATAAGTAGCCTAGGAATTCCAACCAAGCTGTTACACCTTATCAGAATGACTATCGCAGACACAACGGCAACAGTTAGAACAACAGAGGGTGACACGGAGAGTTTCAATATCAGGGTAGGGGTCAGACAAGGAGATGTGCTTTCACCTACATTATTTAACTTGGTACTTGAAGCTGTAATGAGAAGAATAAACATCAACGGGCTTGTCAGTACAAAAAATACCCAAATATGTGCCTACGCAGATGATCTAGTGATAACGAGTAGAACAAAACAAGGTCTTATCGAGGCATTTTGTAAATTAGAGAAAGAATCACGAGCACTAGGATTAATAATTAACCAAAACAAAACAAAATATATGACAACATGGAAACATAATGCTACGAACCAACCGCTACTCATAAATGAATACACCTTCCAACAAGTGAATACATTCTGCTATCTAGGGGCGCAACTAGATATCAAGGACAGCATGAAGGAAGAACTCAATGCAAGAATTAAATCAGGATATAGAAGTTACCATGCATGCAAATATCTTCTGCAAAACAAAATACTAAGTAGAGCCTCTAAGATAAGAATTTACAAAAGCGTAATAAGACCGGTCATCACGTATGGATGTGAAACCTGGGTTCTCACAGAAACGCAAGAAGAGCAAGTAAGGATTTGCGAAAGAAAAATATTAAGAATAATATTCGGACCGATACAAGAAGCAGAAGGTATATGGAGACCCAGAATGAACCATGAGCTATATGAACTTGTGGGTAACGAGACCATTATCAAATACATGAAAGCACAAAGAATGAGCTGGATGGGACATATTTACTGTAAGGACAGAACAAGAGCTGTAAGGGCAATAACTGAATGGAACCCAGGAGTTACCAGAAAGAAAGGAAGACCATGCCTACGATGGAGAGATGCAGTAGAAAAAGACATACGGCAAATGGGCATAACAGACTGGCGAAATAAGATCAAGAATAAGAAAGCATGGAAAGACATAGTGAAGAAAACAAGAACCCACCCAAATCTGTAGTACCATACCAGGAAACCGACGCGTATAAGGACCAATCCACCTTGTACGAAACAACGGAAAGGATTACGAAAGCTCCATTAGAAGAGCAGGCCATAATCCACAAGGGTTGCTGCGCCAATACATACATATCAAAGGCGGTGTTACCCAGCAGCGTTACCCTTTAATTCAGAAAAAGGAAGTATCGCAATGAATATAATCACCTGCATCCTCAAAAGAAGAAGAAATTTGGGAAAGCTGCAGATGCAGAAGCAAACATGGATTACGAATCAAATGCTGCACAAGAGGACTTAGGAGAAGATGAAATGGCACTGAAGAGAGAAGACATTTTATCCCGTTTACGAAACGACAACATAGCTTTAATTGCTAAAGAAACAACAGGGCAGCATGATAATGTGAAATGGCATGAAGTTAGAAGAAATAGAATTACATCTTCATCATTTGGGAGAATATGTAATCGAAGGGATACTACCTCTTGCCATTCTTTCCTGAAAAATGTGCTTTATAGCTCGCCTTATCTATCAACCGATGCAATCATTTATGGAAGAACGGCTGAAAAGGTAGCTATACAAAAATATATACAAGAAAAGAGTGTCAACGTAAAATCATGTAGCTTTTAAAGTCCGTTTCAATTTCACATGACATCCAGTAAACCATGAATTGAATTTATTTTAGAGTGTACTGAGCACGGCCTGCTGAATAGTGTGACAAATGTCAGTCACGTTTGGCAAACAATTCAGAAGGTCGTGGTACTGAGCGACTGATACCTTAAAGTCATTCTGACGATTTGTATTTGTACTTAAGTCAAAATGCCAAAAAAGCTTTATAAAAACACAAAAGTAGCAGTTTACAAATGCTTTAATACGTTCAAAGAAAAAAATGACCGTTTACTTACAAAAAGTGAAATAATAAACGCGGTAGCAGAGATTTTTTCAGTAAGTATTCATAACAATTCTGCAGATTTTTATTATTTTGCTGATAGGTATCCAGAGCAGAGGTGTACAAAATAGTGCAAGATGAACCCAATTTGGCTACAACTAAGACCGGAAATAATTTAAAAAGAAGCAGCATTTTGGAATTTCACATTTAAAGAAAACCAACAATTAAAAATTTTGAATTTTCATGAAAAAAAATGAGTACTTTACTATGCAAATCTTTTAAATTATGAGAAAGAAGAACTGCAGTACAAATCTCGTAGTACATTATGGAGGATAATCAAAAGCATGGGCTATAAATTTAAAATCGTGAATTCACGAAAAATATTATGTCAACAGCAACACGTCGCTAAAAAAATTTCCTTCTTGAGGCAGTACCTTCAAATGAAATATTTTAGTGTTTTGTGTACTTAGATGAGACGTGGATATATACAAACGGGAGTCCTAGAAAACGTTGGGTAAATGATTGCAGAAAAGAAAATGCAAGTCAAACTCGCCAATAAGGAAAACGGTAGGGTAAACTGGTCCATAGTGGGACGTTTTTTTCTCAAAAGTGTATAGCACCTTTATTAAGCGTTTGTAAATTATAATAAGCGTACCTATACATGGGTATGGATGTAAGGAAGCAAACTAATAATAATTTCAAGTAATCCTTTATTTATAATAAATGTTATTCAACAAGTCCCACTATGAACCATTAAATGGTCCATTGTGGGAATCATAGTGGTCCATAGTGGGATTTTTAATAAAAAACACTTTTAGTCTATTTTAAATTGGAAAAAATTCACAGGGAACATAAACTGGCGAGCAGCCCTAGCTGTACTTCCACTAATGGCGGGAGGGGGCAGCTTTAGTAAAATATCTTCTGCTCCTACGGTATCTTCATCGGGTTTGTCGGGGAAAACAAATTTGCTGGCCACAATTCTCTTCATAAAGGAGATATTATATTCATCTCAACTTATCTTAATAACCTGACCAACATAATGTTTAACAGTTTTTTTTTCATGTATCTTACTATAACATAGTCCTCTTGAATAGACAAATCTTGATTTTCTGATGTGAAGCTTTCTAAATCGCTAAAATCGTTGCAAATCTCTTCACTAACATCACTGCTCGAACTAATGTCGTCCTTAAAAACTTGACGTTTAACTTTTTTAGCCTTCTGCTTTTTCTCTTTTGAAAGTGTTTTTTTAGCCAATCTTTCTTTATGCTGTTCCTCTATGGCATCTTTTATGGGGGTATCTGTTATTATTGCTGACTGTAGCTTCTTTCTGCTTTTCCTAAGGTTCTTCCTAGGAGCAGCTTTGGCATGTGGCCTGATTTGCTGAGGGGTTATTATATTGAATGGGCCAGGAATTGGGCTGACATGTCGTGGTTCCTCTACATCCTGATTATTTTCTACATCCTGAACATCTTCTACATCTTGAACATCTTCCATATCCTGAACACCTTCGTTAGCCTTATTTTCGTTACCATTTTCATTTTCTTCGGGCCTATCAGTGACATAAGATGACATAAAATCACTCTCTGAAAAAATTTGGGAATTCAGGGGTGCTATGCCTGTTTTTTTAAATCCGTTGAGAATGTTGACAGGAGTAAATGCTTTAGGGTAGGCAGTACCAACAACACTACAAACATCATAAATGCTCATAGGTACGGCAGGATGATTTAGCATCCAGTCATCAACTCATTGATTATAATAGCTTTTAAATGGAAAGAAGCAGCTCACGTCGAGCGGTTGTAATTTACAGCTGCAGTGGGGCGGCAATGTCAATAAAATAATCCCATTATCTTTACAGAGATTCAGCACACGAACATCGTAACGGCTCTCATGGTTGTCAAGAATGAATAGAACTTGGAATTCTTTACTGCATCGCAAGTGTTTGATAAAGTGCTCTATATACTTTAAAAAATTGTCTCCTGTCATCCAACCAGAGGGATAAGCTGCACCGGCTGATCTTAGAGGAGCCCCAGTAAGCATGAAAGGCTTAAATATTTTCCTCGGGAATACAAAGAATGAAGGCACAAAAGTCTCATTAGCGCATATTGCAGTGCACATTGTTATTAATGTGCCTCGTTAAGCACTTGTCACTTTTCCAATTTGTTTTTGTTTAATGTTAGCAAGTACCTTCCCGGGTTTATGCACATTGGTGACACCAGTCTCATCACAATTGTATATTTGGTTCGACTGCATATTATGTTTCGTTATCACATTTTTCAAGTTGTTGAAAAATGTAGCCACATTATGCTTGTTGAAGCTGGTCGCCCGGCCAAGGCTAGTTGCTTCTGGTTTTCGAAGCGATAACATAGGGTGTCGTTTCCTAAAATTATTCAACCATTCGACTCCAGCTCCTTTCTTCTCGTGCCAAGCTAGAGGCACTGTTTTATTATTAGTAATGGCATACTTATAAGCCAATTCACGAGTATTTATTAATGTTAAGCTGTAGCACATTTCACAAGCTTGAATTATATACTCGCTTAATAGCTGTTCCTCTCTACTTGTAAATATTGGTTTGAAACCGCTTTTTTTCCCACTATGGACCATGGCGCATCAAAATACAAATGACCAAAAATGTTATCAAAGTGGTAGAGCTAGGCTTAAACAGAATTAGACAATGTTGAGGTTATGTATGTTTTAGATATCCATACCAAATTCAAGTTAAAAAGGATACATTTCGGCGGATTATTCGAAAAAATCTGAACATGGAAATAAAAGTTTTCAGCTGATCACTCACCTGAATTTCCAAAATATCAAAACGCACCGTACCAATTGAAAAACCAACACGAGATTCGGAGGCGGCACTGTTATGATAGCACTCACACTGAAATATAGCTCTACCGCGACGAAAAAATTGCCAGGAGAGTGAAATTCCCACTATGGACCGGGTCCCACTATGAACCAGTTTACCCTACACAATTTTGCATGCGAAATGGTCTAATGGATTTTTAGAAGGTTGTGAATTACTACGCGATTCTAGCAATAACGACCGGGACTATCATAAAACAAGGAATGCTGAAATTTTTACAAAATGGGTACAGAATCAGCTAATTCCCGTATTTAAATTAAACAAAAATTTTGTTATCGTTATGGATAACGCCCCTTACCACTCAGTTCTTTTAGATAAGAAACCTAGTGTTTAAAGTAGGAAAAGACAATTACAGCATTGGTTGATACAGCACGACGTAACTTTTGACAACAAACTGACGAAAAAACAACTGTGGGAATTAATACGACCTCAACTGCGGAACAAGAAACAACTATGTAGTTTAGAGCGCAGTGGTTATATAGTTATTGTAACGTTTCGCTTGGGAATCTAAATTCTAAAGATACTTGAAACGTATTGGGAATTTAATTCGCCGCCTTATCAAACGTTTGCATCTCAAGACCGCGCTAAGAAGCGATAGCGCGGGCCGGTAGCCGATGCGTAGGAAGCCACGTTTGCGCGCAGGAGTGTTTCCCCCGCCGCCAGAGTGGGGAGCACGACCGCCGACCGGGAGCCACTGAACGTATAAAAAGAAACACATGGCAGCTCCTGAGTACCGAGCCCCGTGGCTTAGTGCGTAGCACGTCCACTTAGCATTCGGGAGGTCGTGGGTTCGATTCCTGCGGCCGCCTGCCTTGATTCAGGTTTTTAGGTGGTTTTCCTGAGTCAACAGAGTACCTTCTCTGAGGCGAATGCCGGGGCAGTATTTCTCCACCTTTTCTGACCTTTCTTCCAGTCGCCACCCCTCCTTTCTCTCACCCATCCTATACTTCCCGTTCTTGGCTGAAGAGGGACGCAAGGTCCCTATAGCAGCGCGCCCCCAGTTGGGGGAATTGAAATAACCCTGAACCTTTACCTTTTAGCTCCTGAGTCAGATCCCATCCTGGGGTTCTCCCCTAAGCCTTCTCCCAATCCACCTGAGACGATTACCCTTTTGCCCTGTGCAGGTTACTGTCTAAGCAAAGGGGAAATCGGCTAAAAGGTTCTTACGGTACTGGTATGGTTACTGTCAGTCCGTGAGAACATACCGATAACCTGGAGGTCCTTATCGAACCCGTTCACCGTCATTAAATTAAAGGCCGAAACCGTGGCTCCTAATTAGCTTTCCCCGTATCCTTTGTAACCGAACCGATGTTAGTTAAAGGCCGAAACCGTGGAATTAGTAACTAACATTCCTGTAATCCGCTGAACGAGATTACCGCCGCCGTCCCGTCAGTGATCATCCGAATTCCGAAGGCACATTTCATTTGCGTTCTCGAAAGCCGTGTTTCAACTGTATTAACTCACCCGAATTATGAGGCACCAGGAAGTCATCAGCAGCCCGCTGCCGCCAGGCTGGACGCATGCAGAGATTATGCGATAAGGGACCTGCCTGTAAGTGTCACCGCCAGCATACTATGAGCATTCCTGAAGCCATCCGAGAGAGATCTCCTCACTGCCGCAATCCAGTCGAAGCCGCAAATTCGCTTGAATAGCGAATTTCCCGAAAGTCCGACCGCTGCATCGTTTCGAGCCACGAAAGCCGGCAAATCGTATAGCAGCCCCCGGTCCAGTTTGGCTCACCGAACGCGAACTCCTGCAGCTTCCTACGCCGGCAGGTAGGTTCTTGAAACACCATTTCTAATCTGAAGTGTTCGCAGCAGCTAGCCATTGTAAACAAATGTCACCTGGTGCCTGCGACCGACGACCTTTGCTCCGAAGTCGATGCGCGAGGCAGCTGGTGCGCGGCTGACCCACTCCGGGACATCGCCCAGAGGCGTAACATGCGCTAGGCCGGGGCATTCTACCAAATCCCTCCGCCGCCGCGTAACAGCCCCACCGGCGTCTAGGAGCAACCCCTGTTGATGCAACTACCCCCCTGTCCGTAATATACAGTGTGTTCTATTAAGTTCGCTTTCAATGTACATAGTTAAGGACAGTATATTTTATTTTTATTATTTATCTTGTGTTATTTATTGATCTACGCTATATCAGAGCAATTTGAACGTATTCTCCGGCTTAGAGCATACCTGAGGCAATAAGGCCAATTAAAATATTCCTAAATAAAGGCGGGACGTTACATTATTAGATTGCCACCGTATCACTGCCAATACAACCCCATTGAGCTGGCATGGGGATTATGCGATTATGTAAGAATTATTATAACAAACAGAGAAGTTATGGCCCCAATCAATTTTTATGTGTTCCGCTGACTTTTGGACCAAAAGCACACAACACTGTGAAAAACTAATTCGGGACGATTGGACCAGATATATGGGATGCAACAGTATTGAAAACATTCCTTCTATTATAATTTCCCTTGGAGATTCGGACAGTGATTCCGAAATTGCGGGCGCTGAATCTGAATAAAGACAAATATTAAATACTAGGTATAACTTCTATCATCCCCAACTGTAGGACAATCAGAAACTCCACACGATTCTAATGGAAACGACTCGGACTCAGATTCCGAGTAATGAGCACTGTATATATGTATAATAATTTAGTAATTTTAATAATTTAGTTTTTATAGTGATTTAGTTAATCTTATGGTTACAATAATTGACATTTTCGCAGTCGGGTTTTTTGTTTCTTCAATGATTTTTACTTCCTTTTACAATAAAGGAAGTATTGGATTCACCCCAAAAATTCTAAATTGAGTTTTCAACAGATCTTCACGTTTTAGAGTCCCCTGAACCCAAAAAAACATATTTTTTTTCATTGGTCTGTCTGTGTGTCTGTCTGTGTGTGTGTCTGTGAACAGAATATCTCAAAAACGAAAAGAGGGATGGCGTCGAAACTTCATATATAAGTTTTGTGTACTATGTAGATGAGACAGCAAACTTTGGAAGAAAATCTCATAACCGGAAGTAGGTGTTTACTCTTGTGATTTTTCAGTTTTTTTCGATTTTTTCAAAAACGACTAATGATTTTTTTAAACTTTACATTTTTATTACATTTTTAATGTGTATTGATGTGAGATAGGTGATTTTCCAGTTGAATACTTCTAAAGTGGGTTTTTTTTTGTTTTTTTTTTCTATTTTTTTATTAACTCCTATTTTAAATAAAACACCAGGTATATTATTACATTTTTGAATTCAGCTTAAAATTCTAGAGAAAATTTGTCTCTTCACCTAACGCTCTATTTTGCACCGTTTTTGTAGAATTTGTAATTTTTTTAAATTTTTGACAAATACTTAAAAATTAAAAATCAAATTTTTGGCCAATTATAAGATCACTGTAAAAAGAAGTTGTGTGAGTGTATCACACCAGATTTTTTACTTATCGTTCGTTTTTGCTTCAATTTAGAATGTTATATTTTACATTTTGCGTGTAATATTTTACATTTTGTATTTTTCGGCAAAATTCTAGTGGGATTTGGCCATATGACCATAGCAGTCGGTGCCAAGAGATTCTAAGGACCTTCCGTATCCCGAAATCTCGCCCAAATACAAATAGAAATACATGTGATATGATCACATTTCTCATAAACTCAAAGAAACTGGCTGGTTGAACATGAAAAATCGTTTCATTTTGCAAGCTGTTACTTTATATCATAAAATTATTCTGCATAAAAAACCTTCTTATTTACACAGGCGTATATCTTTTCGAACAGACGTACATAACTTGAATATTAGAAACAAAGGTCTGATCACCCCTCCACTTCACACAACTGCTCTTTTCGAACGTTCTTTTTCTTACTGTGCTTATAAACTTTATAACGCTGTTCCTGCTGATTTTAAGAGCCTTAGTGTAATTTCGTTTAAAAAACATATGCGCCGTCATCTTTTCGAGAGTCAATAGAGTCGATAAAGTTAAATGTCTAATGCAGTTAAATTCCCATGTTAGTGTGTTGCAAGTTGATTATTATTATTTTTTTGTAAATTATGGATTTTGTTTTTTCGCGTTTGCACGATATAGTTTTAATGTTGATTACAAGGTTTGAGTGGGAGATCAGTAGTAGTTTCACTACATTACTGAACTCTGCCTTGGGATTTTCGGTCTAATGTTGTTATACATTTTTAGTTTATTACTATTTTAATTTTTACTCTTTTTGCTCAACAATATATTTTTTTTAACTAATGTAATGTGTAACTATTTTCATTGTCATTATTATTATTATTTGTTTATGTCTAGACCGAAAATAAAAGTCCATTATTATTATTATTATTACTATGTATAGTTCATTCAAATTCAAGATAGAGCAAAATCTGCAACCCAAATTGCTCTCTCATCAAGACGGCAACAAAGCCATATCTCTCTGATCTAAATTTTAATAACATCAAATTAGTAATCAACTGACCGCTGATATTTGTAACTTGGGTTGCAGATTTTGTTTGCTCTATCTTGAATTTGAATGAAGTATAGATAAGTAGTTCAGTAAGTTTTTAGAAGTAGTAAGTTAATTTGTATCTTGCCTTTGTGTGCTGTAATAACATTCTGGTGTTAGTTTATTAGATAATGGTTCACATGTTTGTAATTAATGTATCTTCTGGATCAACATTAAAGTATTGTTGGAAAAATGGGTTAGCAAGCTTAAGTATATACTTATTAAAGATTAATCTCAAAAAAATATATATTGCATTTTCAATACTTAAAGCTAAAGCTGATGTGTCAAACATTTATGACCTAACGTTTAAACTGACACTTTTTCTACACCGTTTTAAAAAACGTTCTTAATTTCAACGCCTACTCGGTGTCATGTGAAATTGAAACGGACTTTATATTTTGAAAGAATATCCTTACCTAGGTGCTAGTCCTGATAGACATATGAACGAAGATGGTTTAGCGGAAGTAAAGTGCTTGTTTTCTATAAGAAATTCCCATGCTATTTTACAAAAATTAAAAGGATTTCTCTTCAATTGTATGTTACCAGAATTGGTACCTAGAGGTTTACAAGGTTTACAAGCTAGGGATTCAGAACTGATAATCAAGGCCCAAAACAACAGAAAAACAATAAAAAAGGGTTGTCAGTAATACTTTTTTATATTTGCATACATACGGAACATTAAAAAGTAAAGTTAGCATTTTTTGACTAATCTAAAATTTAAAGTTTCCAGGGTCTTTTAGTATACAGTGTTTTGTAAAGTAGTGGATAAATTCGTTAAAAGTTCCAGGAATGACTTTTGGAAAAAACTCTGGGACCTGTCGATTTTTATTTTTATTTGCGCATTTTATCAAATAAAACCTATACATACAGGGTGGCCCGCGTAGGAGGTATGACGTCATTGATGATTTTTTAAAAATGGAAACTCCTTTTTTGATACGGAATTTGAAAGAACGCATTCTTTTACTCACGCTAAGCTGAATTTTCAGTATAGGTCACTTGACCAAAAATTTTGAAAATGCAAAATACTACATTTAATTGCAATGATAATTTCAAAAACCACTAAACTAAATGTTAAAATTGTGCACCGTTGTCTGCCTGACAGTAGCCAAGACGACCAACATGTTTTTTATTGATTGCTGGCATTGATAAAAATGTAAAATCATACTACGTAAAATTAAATTTAGTATTTTGCAATTATTTTTTTTACTTTTGTTTATGTGACCTATACTCAAAAATTAGCTTAGCCGGCTTAACGTAAGTAAAAAATTTTATCTTTCAAGTTCCGTAATAAAAAAGGGGGTAGCGATTTAAAAAAAAAACATCGATGGCGTCATACCTCCAACTCGGGTAACCTTGTATATGTAGATTTTATTTGAAAACATCTGTAAAAGGGTTTACCCAAAACTTCCCTCGCCAACATTGTGGCACTAAATAATTTTAAAAATCAAATTAAGTTAGGAGTACAAATATCTTCACGTTTCTAATAAATTAAATACATTTTCAAATTTAAAAAAAATGTATCCCGCTGAGTTTTGAACCCGCCGCATCTGCAGCTCTGCAGAATGCTCGATCCTAACCGAATATCCGCAGAGGATATAAGTACGGCAAAATTCTATCTGCGCTACCACGTCTCTTCGGGAAAAGTCTACAAAGTGTGTGGATTGTAAAAACATTTTGAAATAACCCAATGCTAGTTCAAATGTAACACTAAATATATAATTATACAGGTTGAGTTATTATTTATAATATGTTAGATATTCTTAAGGCAAAAATAAATATTGATATAGCTTACCTACCAAATCAAGAAGTGGTACGGGCCATATATTGATGATTCATTTGCATCAAGATAAATAAATGTTTGGAATATAATGAATAGAGGTATATACTTCGGTATTGCAGAACGAAGAAACTTTTCATATAGAAACCCTTGTGCGTAGTAAAAATTAAAAAGCACAAAAGTATAATATATTTATTGTATTGTAGTGTATAATGTATGCAGCTTGAGATTTGGCACGTACTCATACCAATAAAAATGCGAAAAGCTCTTTGACGATATCGGGCGTTGACTAATTTATTTACTTTTTTTATTTTTATTTTATCCCGCACTCCGCCAACAGCCGTTAAGCCAATTATAGGCGTCACCGTACATTTAGCTCATGTAAACATCTCACATAAATTGCTTGCATATAAAATTCCCACAGATTCTTTGCCATTTATTCCTTCCAAAAGTGTAATCTCTGTAACGTATAGAACCAACGATACCGATAACAGAAAAACACTTTTTAACTATATATTTTTAACATCCAGTTCATAATATAGTTCTGGAGAAAGTTGTTTCTCTGTTTATTTACAGTAAAACCGAAATTTGTTACAGGCTAAAGTGCCTCTAACGACAAAGCTCTAATTAGTAATAGTTGGTTACAGCATAAAACACTACTTTACGAGGGCGTCAGTTTGTTACCACATAAACGGGACTTTACGACATGACATTAATTAGCTAAATGGCTCAATCCAGGAAGGATTTGCATAGGATCGTTATTCCAACCTGTTACATAAGAGGGTGTCGGCGTCGCTCAGTTAAGCTGGGGGTGGTTCAACACGATACTACACAGGGCAACGGCCAAATAAAAGAAAGGCAGATCTTAAATGCCAAGGCGCCACGACTTTCCGGCGAGGAAAAAATAAGAAGGCGAGCCCATTAAGAAAAGTGGAAGCAAATAGGTACATCTTCTAACTTCAACCTTGAAAATGCTTAGTCGACGAGTCACGGACAACAGCGTTTAACTTACCTTGCGAGAATACTCTTGTGCAGCTTTCAACACTAGACTACATAGGTCAACGGCCTAATAAAAAAATCAGAACTTAAATGGCAAGGCGCCACCACTTTCCTATAATGAAAAAATACACAGGTAAGCCCACTCAGAAAAGTGGAAGCAAATGGGTACACCTTCTATCTTCAACCTTGGCAGTGTTTGGTCGACAAACCACGAACAACGGCGTTGAACTTACCCTGCGGAATACCTTTGTGCAGCTTTCTAAACTCCGTTCACAAAAGAAAACATAAAATCGCATGCACCCAGCACAGTTTTCGTCTATTCAAAAATGTTTGCACATGTTTTCTTTAAACAGCTTCTAACAACTAACTATTTCACAGATGGACTTTATATTTTTAGTATTGCCAGTTCAAATATTGAAGTTGACATTTTTAACATAGGTACTTTTATATTTATGTATTTAAAATATGTGGAGACTAACTGATTATCATCCCGCCTTCGTACTTCAATTGCCACAACGTTAGGTTAAGCAGGAACATAAAATCTGACGGTAATTAATTGATTCGACTTATTAACAACTACAATGGTTCAAACAATAAATGCTACGATGACCGCCGCGTTACGCAAACTGGCCGACACTTAGGCAAAACACTACGTGCACTATAATCTATGGCACTTTAAAACTAATACATAAAAGCGGTACATACTTTAATAAGGAGCCCAAACAACTGCTCGAAGACGCATGAACAGACTGCAAAAAAACAACGAGATACGACGGACAGAAGAGGTCTGGGCGATACTAACATTCCCAGTTAAGGGCAACTACAAAGTCCGTGACGCCATAGCAAGGATCCTAAAACGAAAAAGACGAAACTTTATGATGTCAAATAAGCCACCAAAGAGGTTCACACACAAATAATCCGCCACGTGGCGTGAATCGAAGCTGCCCACTTCGATATAAACAAGACCCCTCGGCTGCGACTACATCCAGAAATGACACTTAATAAAAACCCAAGACCGACCGTCAACCAGGACGTGCTGTTCAAATACAAAATGCGAGAAAAGTCACCTTTATTCGAAACACCAATAACTGCAATCTCTAATAGACGGGACTTCAAACAGCGGCACATTTATTCAGACGGTAGGGACACACACAAGTAACAACCGTTAATTAGAACACAAACAACTGCAACATCTTCAGCAAGGCCGGAAGACCCACGCCGGGATAAACGAACAGCTCCAAAACCAACTGTTGCTTATCGGGCGATGGCGGAAGAAAACCCCTACAAGAAACCCAAAGTTTGCATACATGTTATCAAAATCTCGTCTGCACCACACAGGGCGGGTAAAAAACGTTCGCGCTCTCTCATTCTTGCATGCAAAACGACTGTGTCTTAGAAAAATGATTGTTGACTTAAATCGAGCGACACGCAAAATGCACGTCTGAAATCGGATCGATAAAACGGAATGTGTGTCACTAAAGCAGCTGAAGACAAGCACATGGTTCAAAATGCTTCTTTACCGGCAGGGTCTTAAATTCAAAATGGTAAAAATACAACCAATTAGACCTAGTGACCTGGGACCATAAAAATGAAAAATGTCCTTACAAATGGCCGAAACACCACATTTTAGATATGAAAATTCAGGTACGTGTGATTTAAAATTTACCTTTTAATCTTCTCTACGTGCAATCGTCCCTTCGCATGGATGACAAACTAGTATAGTTCTCACTTGGTATATGCAGTAGACCTTGGACTTGGTAATAATAATCATTATAATTCCGTTTCAGAATAATCCCCTTATTCTCTAGAGCATAGTAACCTATTTTCCGCTGATTAACTGCATCAAGGGGTGAAAAATGTGCACCTATTTCTGAACGCATAAACATTAATAACGGTATATTTTAGTTATAAAAGCAATCTCCTTGTTCTATTTCCTGCCACAATTCGCATGGCGGCTAGTTTAAAAATACCCGCAAAATATCTGTCAAAGGCTTTACTCAGAACTTCCCTCGTCGACATTGTGACACTAAATAATTTTAAAAATTAAATTAAGTTAGGAAAATATCTTTACGTTTCTAATAAATTAAATACAATTTCAAATTAAAAAAAATGTATCCCGCTGGGGTTTGAACCCGCCGCATCTGCAGGGCGATCGTAGCTTCACCTCTACATAGTAATCGTATCTGCACCGATAAAACCAACTACGCTACCAGGCCTCTTTCAAATAAGTCCGGCGCCCGCCTCTCTTGAACAGAGCCGTGTTATTGTTGAAATGCTTTTACTTTTTTGTGACATTATCCTATATCGGTTGAGTCATATTTTCGGCAAATGTAAAGCCTGACCTATGTGAAAGTTATTACTTCCTTCTATTTCAAAATGAACCCAAAAATAAACAAAATTTTATGTTTTAAGGTGCTCACCCTGTATATATTTGTATGAAATTGTACCGGTTTCATGCGAGGTAGATATATAATAATATATGTATGCAAAATATCGTCTTTCTCCGACAAATAGTTTTTGAGCTATACTGCCAACAGGCAAACAGACAGACAGTCGGAATTGAAAACCTTTTTTCGTCATCTAGTGACCTTGAAACGTGAAGATCTGAAGAAATCTCGGAAGGTGATTTTTTCGTGATTCCAATACTTCCTTCGTCTTTCAGACGAGAGAAGTAATAAAAAACAAATTTGAAGCAGATATTGAAATAAACTTACACATTTGGAAGGAAAAGTGTACCAATTTCCACTGATGTAATGGATGAATTACATAACCTATTTTTAGATTTCAGAGGGGGCTTTACCAACAAACTTTCACAACGCTGCTATAGATTATCCTTTAAGTTTTGGAATATTTAAAGTAAATTTTGCAATATTATTATTTTCTTAATTGTTGGACAATTAATCTTGAAAATATGTTAATTATTATTGTTTTGGTCAGTGTAATACGCCTAAAATGTATAATCCCGATAATTGGATGAATTAGGTATCCATTATTATTTGCAAGCTCTTGTTGTGTGCTCAGAATGCAATTAAGGAGACAAATCATTAATGTGTACTGAGTAATATCTTTCAGATGAAATTTCCTGTATACTTTTCTATTATTTCTAATCAGCATAGGTAACCAAATTTTTAAATCCTGATAATTGGAATCATTAGGTAGCCATTATTATTTGCAAGCTCTTGTGTGCCCACAAAGGCTGAGAACCGAACAAGTATTGAGTAGGTATCTTAGAGGGATTTGTCATAATGTTTTAATGAACTGAAAGCGAAATACATGCATTTTATTTTATTTTTTATTTTGTAACTGTAGCAGGTCATAAGTTTAGTTTTGTTTATTTTGTATAGTGCATGTTAATAAATTCCTTTTTCATCATTACTTAATATCTTTACTTCGTCATTACTCAGTATAATGATTTAAGGTATCAAAAATGCTTAATGGACTGAAAGTTAAATTGTATTTACATGCCAAGTGCCCTAATTGTGCTTTCTCTCAGTGCATTTTCTAAAGGGAGGACAACCAATTTTAATAAACTCGCAATCTGACATCAAGAATAAGAAACATTTCAATATTTTAATATTACTGTTTTCATTTGGCATGGCTACTTGATTAAATTGACAGAAAAAAATCTCAATTTACAATTAAACTGTAGCAAACCGAAACTATTTATCTCAAAACAAAAATTAGGTGAAGAAATATAAACCACCTTTCTCGCCACACAAAATGGATAATTACACCAGCTGTAAACATGTTGAAATAAAAGTAATGAGGGGATTGGCGTCAATGATTCACTTTGAGTTGCACCACCGGATAGTGTGTTCTGAGTTGCCTAACTATTTCTTCTCAAGACGAAACGAAGCAATACGTCAGCACTCTTTAGAAGCCTCTAATTCAAAACTTGTTAGTATCATTTAGCCAATTTTGCAACAGATATAATAACAATCTAGTAAAATTGTCATTTGAGCTGATTTGTTAAAACACAACCCATGATTTAACGATCTCATGTTTCAAAGCTAGCCATTCTAATAGATATAACTATTGTGCATAAAAGGGCAGAATACCTGGCTATTCACATATATGTCTAAATAAAATTTTCATTAACAATTTGACTAGCTAAAGAGATAAAGCATTTGACATCATAAGAAACTTAGCATTTAATCTTTATATATATGTGAGTCGAAAATTGAAATAAAACCAACATACCCTATATTGCCATGGTTTAATGCCCGCAGCAGTTCTGGTTGCATAACTAAGACGAAAATTAAATAAAGCTTCTAATAGGCCCGTTGTTATACACTATTAAATGCATGAGATATGCTTGGAAGTAGCTATAATTTGATTAACTGTAGTGTTTATTAATATATATATTTACAGTTATTTACACGGTTTATTATTAACTAACATAAGGACACAACATAAAGCACATAACATAATAACATAACGTTCATAATAATAATGCCGCAAGTCAACTCGAACTGCCGCCGCTGAGGGTTGCGCCGTTGGGGTGCGCACCCTGTACTTTGGCATTGATGAGGTGACGTCACATGCTTGGCAAGTGTGTTGCCTATCCGTAAGGCGTATTGCTGTACTGCAAGTGTGTTGCCTATCCGCCAGGAGCACTCACTGCATAACAGAGGTTATAATTAGATTAGAGCAGTATCGAAAGGGTTAAGTTTAAAATAATTTTCATAAAATGCGGTCGTTATGGCAAATGCTCTTAATTTATGTGGATTGACAGAGTTAATATTGAAAACTCAAAACAATAACGTGAATATAATATAGTACAGAGATGTTTTGAGACGTACGAAAATTATATGAAGCGTTAAGAGTTAAATTTTATAAGGGCAGCAAAACGCTAATGCAGGTAAAAGGTGAAAATCAATGTAAAGGAAGCATAAAATGCAAAGAGCATAACACGACTACCTAAGCTAGAACAAAGAACAATAGTGCAGTGCTAATCAGAACTCATGAAAACAGTGCAATTAACACTAATAGTGAAAAGTCAAAGAATTGTGAGGTTAAAAGTGCTAGGAATTGACAATTATTGAAAAACAGTATAGTTTCTAAATGACTTTGTGTCAAAACTAACTTTCAGAAAAATGTTTGTAATTAGTTGATAAGTTTCCTGATGTTCATTCTTTTATTGTTGTCAACCCAAGCCATGACAAATTCAGCTGTGTGCAAGTTTGGCTCACAGAATATTGTAAATTTTCGAATATAAAAACTTTCTGTTGAAGTCGAAAAGTTGTATTCAATTATCTTCAGTGTGCAGTTTATCTGTATGTAGAAATTCATTGTGCTAAAATAGCCCAGTGAAAAAAGATCTGTGCTGCAAAATTTGACCAAGTGCGTCTGACACGAGGGCACTTTTCATCGAGTTCCGGTGCTGAAAGCAGTTGAAATTTATGACCAACGAGTAGCGCACGCCTTCCTTAGCGTCAACGTCCTGAGATTTGGAGCAGCAAGCCATCACCAGATTTATTAGAGCGTCTCTTTATTTTGCGAGCCAGCACCGAAGCTCCACTTATAGTGTAAATTCCAACAGGAACGGGGACCTGGCTGTCTATCAGCTTTGTGCCTTAGCAAGAACAGCCTTCGTACAAGATCCAGAGAGAGTTTTCAAGCCTCAGAATCGTTCCAGAAGATTTCTATTACGATAGCGTCGTTTGATTTTGCGGGAGGCGGCAGAGTTTTACACCAGAACCGGAAATTGAAACAGTTGCCAAATCGGCGTCCTTTTGGCGTCAGAAAAGCAAAACAGATTAACCGTATATTACATCATAATTTGCATTGCATATTTATCTGACGCGAAATTCCTTGATTGTTGGTATTTTGAGTACAAATTACGCTATTTTGTGCGATCATTGAATTTTGTTTACGCTGTCAAGTTATAGGTTAAACTGTTGGATGCAAGAAATCCGGGCTGTACTTGAATAAAATTTATACTCAACAGTAACCGCTATAATGGGTGTTAAAACCTAACCCCCAGGATAAGAGTTTTCTCATGCAATAGCCGGAGCATGATTTAAATAAGTTGGCAATAAATAAAATAGTAAAGGCAATAAACCATTTATTTTGCAAATTAATAATTACAATAATCTTTTTAATGAATCCTGAGATTTGACAGTTTTTAATTCTATTATTAAAACTATTAATTGTTTCTGTGGTGGTTATTATTAATTATTTATGTATTTTGTCCTATTATATGAGAGGGTCATTACACTATATGCATCGCAATACATACGTACATTTGGCTCTACACTTTTTTGAGATATCATCAGCTATGGCCTTACCTTCACGCAAGGGCGTAACCAGGATTCCAGTTAGAGAGGGGGCATAAATTTAATTACACAATCAACTATTATTGTTATTATAGTTTTTTACAAATTATAAAAAATATAAGTTAAAATATCATCAGTTTCCGCAAATCTGCTGCAGATAGTAGCTCTTTTTTTAATGTAGAATGTGAATTGCAATAATGATTATAACTCAACTGCCTTTCGCTCTTTATAAATGTTTAGGGGTGGGCAACTGCCCACCCCTGCCCCTCCCTGGCTACGCACATGCCTACACGTGCATATATTGCTTTTGAAGTACGTACTAGGGATGGTTGTCAATTCTCGGACCTACTCTTTTGCACCTAGTTCGTTTGCCGGAGTAGGTGCACCTGGTTCAGCGTCCCTTAAAGAGTAGGTCGCCTGATCCGGCGTTCCTTCAACGAATCGAACCGCTGTGCACCTAATTCGAATCGTGCCAGCGCGCGGAGCGGCGGACCTGTAAACGGAATGCCGGACTCTCGCACCTAGGAGTGATCCGTCGTTCCTTCAATGAATCGAACCGTTTTGCACCTAAGCCAAACCGCCCCAGCGCTAAGGAGCGCGGAGCGGCGGAACTGTGGAACGGAATGCCGGACTCTCGCACCTACGAAGTGGATCGGATCGCTCCTCTTTCTCGGACTGCAAGGACGTCGAATTTGAAATCGGAATGGAAATGAATCGACGCGTTTGCGCTTTGCAATCGTTCGTAACTCGTAACTAACTAGGAACAGCATATCTACGCAAGGAATTTCAGATTCAGATTCGGAATTGCGGGATCGTTATGGCAATGCCTCGTGTGTTGTGCCAAAATCATAGACATTTACTGTAAGGTATAAATATAAAAAAGGGAAAACATCTCATATTTTTAAATTGTAATAGACATATTTAATTGTAATAGTTGCCCTGCTAATGCCACCAAAGAAATCTACAATTGAAATAGACGTGCCAGCAATAACTTTCGACCGGAGTGGTCGGATTCAAATCTAAATCACGTCCTCTACATTAACATTTGAGTCATAACATGCGACTGTAGGTGCAGAACCGTCCGAGATCCGACTCCGACCGCTCCAGCGTTTGGCGAGACCTGCAATTTCTCGGTGACCGAGAGCGGAACTGAACCTAGTTTCTTGCACCTAGTTCGGAGTCGGAGTCGGATCAAGTGCACCTGATCCTGTAGCGGAACAGGTTTTACCATCCCTAGTACGTACCAATAGTTTAGACGTCATGTTTATTTTCCTGTAAAAAGAACATAGCAGCCCTTTTTCTGATAATTTAAAACAGAAAGTAAGCTCTATCTATTAACCAAGCGTCTGCCATTTTTGCTGACCCGAAAAAAAAGTCGATGTTATTATACAAAGTAGATTTTAAAATGTTGTAATTTTTGAGAATTGTAAAGAACCCTAAATAATTATTTCGAAATATCCTTTACACCGATTGATTGATTTGTAATTGTTGTTATTTTTCATTAATTATCTCTATTTTTCCAAATAAAAAATCTTAATTGAATCTGTGAAAATAAAATAAGAGAAAACCGATCTAAACTGTCAAAACTCCAAGGTGTTCATTTAAAAAAGTTAGAGTTTGTATGGTACCCTCCCACATGAGTCGATAATGGCGGTTCAAAATATTTTCTGAAGTGTCACAATAACCCTGCATCTTTAGTAAATGTAATTTTAGGGATTTTGGGTTAGAACTTTATCTAATTCTTTTTTTAACTAAATAGCAATTGCGTACATTTTTGTTTCAATTAGGGACAAGCTTCAATAGTTAGTTGGCAGTCAGATCTCGTTCGAGCAACTTGTATTTGTAGGGCTAATTCCATCGATGTAAAGTTTTTGATTGCACTAACAAAGTTCTTTTTAAAAACAAGCGTCGATATAAAATATGCGAAGTTGATGTGCATAACAAACGAATGACGGTCACGTTTAGCATATCTAAAATTTGTTTTTAAAAGCTATAATTCAGAAAACTAAAAGTCTGGCGAGTGTTCATTTGACTTCGCTTAATTTATTTAGATATTACTACAAACGAACTAGAAAATATTGCAACAGTTCTAAGAAATAAATATACTGCCCTAGTGATTCAATATAATGTAAATAAATAAACCAAATAATTTGGTTACTTGCTTCAGTATTTAATAAATGCTGTTTTTCGTCGCACAGCTAACTTCAAAGACGTCAGAACTCCCCTCGGTATAGAATACTCTTAAAAAAGTATTATGTTTACACTGTTTTGGCGAGAAATGTGGAAAACAATCAGTTGGCCTTCTACAGTTTATCACACTACGTCAGAAACAGATTGAAAACTTGCAGCTTTCGAATCTGCTAATAGCATTTCACTTTATTCAAGAAAGAGCGTTTAAAGTAGTAGTACCTGATATAATTATTTTAATACGATAGTTATACGAATTGTGCCTAGCATGTTCGTGTTGGTGGTAGTGACGTTATCAACATTAATCGCGGCAGCATCAGCAGGTAGGTTTCTATTTCTTATTTAGTTGAAACTTATTTAATCTTTTATTAACGACTAATTATTGGTTCCTCTATTTCAAATATCTAATACTAGAGACTAGCGTAAACAACAGATCCTAACTTTTCAGGGTGCCTAAAATAACGAAAAACATGTTTTCTCAAACTCGTAGGTCTGTTGGAATTACAAATAAGAAATTTATTGGAGGCAGGCGATATTTTGCGTGCGGATTAGATATCTAAGTTGCTCGAAATCTAATATACTTTCGCTCAATTATACACAGGGTGAGCACTCAAAAGAAAGTAAACTCGCTCTATTTTTGTTTTAACTCGCCAAATAATTTTACATATTACCCGTACCTTATGTTTTTAGAACAAGACACATATTTTGCACCAAACAGGGTGACTAGCTTGAAAAATTAAACTTTACCTTTTTCTGCTTTAATACCTGAACTATTGGTTAGAGAAAAATAATATTTTGCATCTTAGATTTTTATCCTAGACCAAATAAGTGTATTTTGCACCCGACAGATACAGGTTGAGCACCTTCGGGGCCTCAGTGGGCTGCTGCAGTCGAAGCTAAAACGAAATACGGCGAGATTTCCGCTTCCGGCCTGGTCGCATCGGTTTCGTTTAGTTGTTAGCGCTAAGCGACGCATAAGCTCTTTGAAGTAATGCGAGAGCGGTTCCAGCGGCAACGGTAAAGGTTAAAAAAAAGAGGGTGAGCACCTTAAAAAAATTAAATTCGGTTTATTTTTGATTTATCTAAAATTTGTGGGAGGAAAATAATAATTTGCATATAGCTTGATCCATCAGATAGAAAGTAAACATCTAAAAAAATATCTGTCTATTTTTTATGCTTTAAAACAAGAAGTACGATGAACAAGAAAGGTGCTAAGAGAAACATTAACATATGCGGTACATTTTTATAGGGCATATTTTTTTTCTTTTGGTGCCATTTTGAAATCTGAGCGAGTTGCGAGTGAAGTTTACTGATTGATAAACTGTAAGGGTAAATAGATAGAAGTACTAATTTGCAAATAGTGTAGGTTTCTACCCTTAATGAAAATGGAACCCTATAGAGTATAGATGCAGGGTGAATATCGTAAACTGGATAGAAATGTGCAAGCGATTGACGCGTCCCTTACATAGAGCCAGAAGCGACCCAACTGCTCTGCTGGCGTGGTCTAGCGGTTGAAGCGGCGAATTAGCAATATTTATTACCGGATTTCGTCTGACTAGACACAGGGAAGCGAGCGTAGGAATCCGAGTTCGAATCCCAGCAGCTACATTTTCTTTATTTACAAATTGTTCCTTTTCAGAGATTTTGAATTTGCATTTGATCGGTAGAATTTATATTAATTTTCTGTGCAAGTTGTACTATATTACTCGTAATTAATAAAGTTAGATTATTTGAGTTGGCTCTCAATGTTTATGTTTGTAGTAAATATCGCTAAAATTTTCCAAAAAAATTTTATGTATTAAAGTGCACAAGTGTTTGCTTTCTTCTAACAAAAGACGCTAGAGAAGTGGTGGCAAAATAGTCGATTGCGATCGACCTGTCGATTACCACAGCTTTTAAGGTCGTTCCCAGATTTCCATAGATAGAGAAACATTTTTAAAATATTATTAAGACTTAAAAGTGACGCAACTAACGGAAAACGGCAAACACAGTCTCAGCTTAGGATAGATATAATTAAATTTTTATTGCTATAAATAGTGTCACGAATTCATTTTTCCTAAATTTAATATATCTGTATTGAATTTATACAAATTTGTATTTAGAGGTTACAAATGACTTGCGTTTGGCTTGTCACACATAACCTCTCATTTATACATATATATTTCTGTATTTTGATTATATGTGAAGTTTTGTTACGCTTGTCGGTATATTTTATTAATACAAGATAGTTGATGGATTAGATTCTAGTTTAGTAAAATACGGTTGCAGAAGTATTTGCTAAATGTGTACTGTATGCAAAAAACTGCAAAAATAGATACTTGTGGTAATATATGGGTATTTTGCTCTCTGTCTATTTTCTAAGGTTTCACAGGTCATCCTTTTGGTGTTAGTTTTAGTGCAAATTCAGTTTTTGGAAGGTTTTTTTTAATAATTACGTATCAATACGGAACAAAATCATTGTGTCTTAGATTGAAACGGCATCTAATTACAGTTTCCTTATTGCTGAACAGCGTCCCAATAAAAAACCCGCATTGTTTAACCTACCACTAATCCATGTTAAAAGTTCGAACATTGGTGAAGTGATATACCTTGCAGTGCTTTAAAATAAATGTTATTTTAGGAAAAACGTAAATGTGCAAATTTATTGAAAATTTCTTAACCAATCTGTTTGGATAAACTCAGCAGGGTGGTTTATTCTACTTTTGCCCGTTGTATTTGATGTCCAAGGTAGCTCACCCCAAGGTCAGTGTATTACACTCAAAAGAAAGCAGTCAATATAAACTCTCTACTGATTCTAAGTTTTCAACTTAAAATAATTCTTAAAAATAATAGTCTAACATACAATGTATTTGTACAGTATGGAATTAATATTCTTAAATTTGTAAACGGATTGACTGCTTGTCGGACATGGTTTCTGCCGACCTAATCCCGCGATTTGTCAGCAGGTGGCGTTAGCCGCTTTTATGCTAAAATTAAGACACAATTAATTGTGCCTAAACTTAATGTCGTACGAATTTATTTGTGAATTTATAGTCAGTTAATTTGTCTGAGAATCACAGGAGAACTGAATTACGCAAGTTTGTACACTTTTGTGATATGGGCGTTTGCGTATTGTCTTAAAATTGTAACAAATGGTACGAGCTTTGCGCTCAAGACCCTCAAATTTAGCCGAGGGCTGTTCCGTTAGCTTTCTAGCCGGATAATGCATTTACGGAACCCTTCGGAGAAGCTGGCGACTTATTCTGCACCAGAACTATGGCGAAATTTGGAATTCTTGGAACTTTCAGAAAGATGGGTGTCTGATGCACCGCGAAGCAGCCTACGACACATAAGGAGTCCAGGGAAATGTTAGTGCACCGAGATGGCGTCACCTACATTTTGCAAGAATGTTCGGACGGTGATTAGAAGCGTCACTGTGCCAGTAACGGTGCTAAACCAGAATAGGTTCCTCTAGTCTAGAAGAAGTTTTCGACTAGGTGAGGCGAGACTTGCAAGTTACCAGGCTGGAGCTCGGTTTTTCCATAGGCCTCTTCGACTGGAGTCAGCGAGGACTCAAACTCTCTCCTTTCTGACCGAATTTTTGTGCTTCCATACGGTTTTGGGCCTCCCTCTGTTCAGAAAACTTGCTGGGGGGAAGCGCAGTGGGGGAAATCGTGAGTGCATCGAAAACGCGAGTTGCATGGCGCAGTGTATCGCGTAATCGACACCTGATCACGCAAGGCACAAAGTCTGGAGGCTTGAATAAACTGTAACAAGATGGCAATATGCAAATTACAAATAAGTCAAAGTACTTGCCGGAAAGATTTGCATAGGCGCAATCGTTACAATACAAGTAAAGGCATCGGACTGTTTATATAGTTGTTACTTTGTGTGTTTCTGTTTGTGTACAAACATCACATCGGTAAAATCCACCCTTTCTTATTAAAGTTCGGTAAACATTCTTACGTAGATCTTTATTATTTACATAGTCATATCCAGTACAATACTGTTTACTCTCGTCTTAGAAATTGATCATTTGATATGCTTGGCTTGTATTTTGTTGTATAATTTAGCTGTTCTATTTTAAAAGATACTGTATGATGCTTATGAATGTTCTCAATAAACCTATGCTGTCGGCAAGTTACAATTCAAACATTTACAAAATCTGTAAAAGGCTTTATCCAGAGCTTCCCTCGTCAACATTGTGACACTTAATAATTTTAAAAATCAAATAAAGTTAGGAGTAAAAATATCTTCACGTTTCTAATAAATTAAATACATTTTCAAATAAAAAAAGAAAATTATCCCGCTGGGGTTTGAACCAGCCGCATCTGCAGCTCTGCAGATCGTTCGATCCTAACCGCATCTCCACAGCGGATTTAGCTCCAACGAAATTCCAGTTGCGGCGCGCGCCTCTGTTGAACGTCACGGTGTTATGGTTGAAACATTTTTACTCTTTTGTGACATTATCCTTTATGGGTTGAATCTTATTTTCGGCAAATGTAAAGCCTGACCTATGTGAACGTTATTACTTCCCTTTATTTCAAAATTAACACAAAAATGAACAAAAGTTTATTTTTTTAAGGTGCTCACCCTGTATATATTTGTATGAAATTGTACCGGTTTTATGCGAGGTAGATATATAATATTTATGCACAGTATCGTCTTCCTCAGACAAATTGTTTTTGAGCTATACTGCCAACAGACAGACAGACAGACAGGGAGACAGACAGACAGAATGACGGAATTGAGAAAACCTCTTTTTCGTCATCTATGGAACTTGAAACGTGAAGTTCTGAAAAAATCTTGGAAGGTGATTTTTTCGTGATTACAATACCTCCTTCGTCTTTCAGGCGAGGGAAGTAAAAATATGAAAGAATGCTATAGCCACGCTACAATAAATATCAACGGTGACTTTTTTTAACTAGACCTAAACTTTCAAGGCCAAAACTACTATACATTGTAGTTAGTTTAGTTACTCCTTTGATTATGACTAAATATGCAATATATCTTTAAAAGGTTATCGCCATGTAATTGAATGATATATGTTTTTGGAACGTTAGACCTATCTCATTCCCTATCTATAAATATATTCCTTAAAAACCATTTGTAACACTTTAACTATAATTTATTTCTAGAAGACGAAATATGTACGACACCAGACGGGGAAACCGGCAAATGCATTTCGATAACTGATTGCCCGACAATGTTTGACGCTCTTGCGAACCCAAAAAAGGAGAAGGAGGCATACTTGGCGAAATTTCTCTGCGAAAGCGAAACTCCTGAAAAAGAAAGACGTATGAGCGTTTGCTGCAGCGCATTTGACCGGTTTACTGGACAGGATGACCAAGAAGACCTAGAAAAAATAAAGAAATTATCCGACAGAAGTTATTGTGGGTTACAGCATAGAGATGATTATTTCTCCAATGACACAAGTATAACAATAGATGAATTTCCATGGTTAGCAATATACGTCATCGGTACGATTAGCGGCGCTGACTTAGGAATAAGGTGTGCTGGTACTTTAATCAACAGCAGATACGTTTTGACCACAGCGCATTGTGTAACATTTCAAAAATCGCTCAACGATAAACCGTAAGTTTCTATATAGAATATTACATTCCACTGCAGATCGTACTTATTTATAGGAATTCTAATTTTTAAGGGAGGTGATTCGCCTAGGAGACTTTCATTTGAGTAACAAAACTGATTGCGTGGAGTTGCCACAATTTAATGACAATGAGTGCAGCACTTACGTAGAATATGGCATCGAAGAAACAATTCCTCATCCATTTTTTGATTACTTGACAAATCTAAACGACATAGCTTTAATAAGACTAAATAAGCCGGTGATGTATTCAGGTAATGTTTTAATTATCGTACCTATTGAGTTACTTTGTACTTATTAATGATGCATACAATTGTTACACAGATTACGTTCGTCCCATTTGTCTGCCAACTCCTGGAACTACCTTTGCACAACCCGGAGACATAATGCATGTTACTGGTTTGGGTAACTGGAAGTGGACGTTAAACAAAAAGAAGATCAAGGCTAAATTAATGACTGTGGAAGACTGCAAGAAGCAATGGGACTATATATACAAGTATACATCAGATCCTAGACGTCCCTTGACGTCAAATCAATTGTGTACTTGGTATGAAGATGATAATAAAGATGATGCCTGCGACTATGACCAGGGAAGTCCGACCATGTTCTCTCACAATAATCAGTGGCATACAGAAGGAATTTTAGTCAGGCCCAATTGCTACAGGCAAGAACCAAGCTCAAATACAAAAGTATCAAAATACTTGCGTTGGATTGCTCGAAATATAAGACCATAGGGTGTTCATCTTAAATTGATTGGACTTTACATGTATTGAATTTTTATGCTTAGATTAAATTATTAGAATCCGTTTGATTATTTTTTTCATGGTTGAGCATATTCCTTTGGTTTGAATTTGTTTTCACTCTCTGATATTTGCATATTTTGTATTACACACTTGACTATAGTCTGTTTTTAAACCAGGAAGAGTAAGTTGAAAAGGCCAATTTATATTATAAAATATCAATAGAAAATAAACTAAAAACATTTGGTGGCAAATTAAAAAAAAATATTTCATCTTTAATGTTAACAAGGGCATTTAAAATAATTGTATTTTGTTTAATTACATTTAATAGCTAGAACATTTTATAGTAATATTTTTTCTATAAGATTACAGATTTTACACTTTAAGCTAAACGAATGTCCACCTTAAGTTATACATTAGTTTTTCACTTCAATAAATCTTAAAATAAATGATATCTAATCATCATCTCAATTCTCAGATGAACTGATGTCACTATCAGTGCCAACAGAAATAATTAATGATTCTATTTAATCGTCCATAATTCCATCCAGTTTTCACATTTTTTATTCTGCCTTGTTGACATGTTCGACACTATTTTTTAACGAATATTTGAAAATTTTTCTAATTTTTGCAATAATATAGTTTTTTTATATTTGATAATTTAAAATTTTATTCAACGTAGGAATTTCAGTTTAAGAAAGGAATCTATGTATTATTTAACGCACGGAGGAATTTATTCCTTTACCATATGATTTAACAATCCCTGATCGCCCTGCAATCTATTTGGGGTTGATAACCTTACTGGTGTGCCTGTATTCTTGTATCGCATTATATACGGTGGAAGTTACAACTAATAAAATTTAAATTTTATAATATTCATAAAATAATTCTTAAGCCCTTTGACATCTTACCCATTTTATTGACAATTTTAGATACGATAGCGGTCATATTCGTAATTGGTTCATCAGTTAAAGTCTACTTATACATATGTAATATGCATTGCTTTTCGGCTAAAGATAAATGACCTAAGTCCAACCGGTTAGCCTCAGAGGGCAAGGATTTTTACCTTTCTTTGGGGGCGAAACTAGCTGCAGACTGTTACTGGCTACAGTATCCATATTTATAAATATACTCAATATTAACAATACCAAGCAATTTAGAAAGTCTAAAAACTTATTCTTTACTTTGGAAATTGAACAGAAAAAGTTTTAAAACAGAAAACTGGTACGTCAACTCCCGTGTTTATTCTGTAAATCAGGCTCAATCCTAGCCAATCACATGGGTTCGTTTTAGCACGCTAAATTTGAAACACTGCACCTACTTTAAAATGAGACTATAATGAGAAGACCTTTATATGAATCTTTTACAAAACCGTGTACATATACACGAGCCAATTTCGTTAATATTTGTCGAGTAAATTTGCATTTCATAACGTTATAGTCCAGATTTATTACTTTTTTTTTATTGTTGGGGTATTACTTATGAATGAGCAACATGCTAAATAAGTCTGTTAGTTTTTGCATACAGTTTTCATTAAGGCTGATCGAAACTATGTCTCCATCTTATCTGGAATGTTAGCTCACTGGAAAGATATACCAAGCATGCGATACTTTGAAAGGTACGTGGTTGGTTATTTTCAGCTTGTGACTATGTAACAATAGCTCCAAGGCTAATGTTTGGCATAGAACTAATTTTAATCATTCCAAATTTGCAGTTCGCCATCTTGATATTTTAGGTCGATATTTTAGTGCACAATTTAAGTGGCAGTCACGTGGCTCGCGGTTCTGCGGCTCGTGTATTCAACGCGGCCGTTTTTCCCACTATTTATTTAAATAGTGTGAATTCGAGATAGCGCGGGCCCCAAAAGCTCACAAAAGCACGCGCTCCTGGCAGAATTAACAACTTTTCGAGTGATCTTGTCCTAATCAATAAACTTTCCTAAACCCGACGGACCTACCTGGATTACGCACAAGGCGCTAGTTCAAGTGACTCCCTTTCCCGGAACCCCGACCGAACTTTGGCGCTAGTCTGTGACAAACGTCCTGTCTTGACCTGGTGAACGCTTGGCATCGGTTCAAGCCACGAGTTTTTACTAATACATTGATTTGTATACCAGCGCTGGTTCAGGTAACGTATCCATCTTCCCCGTAGCAAAATCCAGAATTTCACTGTAGACATGAATTCACGAAGCGGCTGTCGGAGTAAACAAATTCGAAATCGCCCTTTACAAAATTATAGTAGCGTAATTAGCGCAGAGATGAACTCGCCTTTGGAATTCACGAACACTAGAGCACTCTAATCACCCAATCACGCTCAATTAGTTTTAATGCAACGCAGCAATTATTGACACCGGTAATGTTTATCTTGCTCGCAGGATTGAAGAGTCAGCCATATTAAAAACCTTCGCAGGTGGCGACGATATTGCTATAGACCACCAGTCGAGCTCCATGTGCGAAATGAGTCCCAGCAGGTCTTAGGAAGAGAAAATGTTTGACGTGTTCGATGTCGTATTAGCAGTTAGCCATGCATTGGGATTGAAGTCCATATATAAATTACGCCTGGCTTCAGTTCCTCTTAACTATTATAACGCGTGTGCGCGCTCAGGCGGATTTAATCGGTGAGCTGTTTAAGTCTGCATAAACTCGGGGAGTCTACTTCAATCTATTTCCTTGAGTTATTTGAAGAATACGAAAAGGTGACGGAATATAACATCCCATTATGGGTGGCATTCTTCGTTTATAAAAAAATCTTTGACACTGTTGAAATATGGGCAGTACTATAGTCACAAAAAACGCAAGAATAGATAGCAGATATTATAAATTAATTGAACAAATTGATACCAGGTTTTGATTCGTCAGTCAATTCTCTCAAAACCAAGTGCCTACGTGTATAGCATGGCTGGCCTGACTACCTCAGAGTAGACGGCCTGCAGTTCTTCAAGTACTAAACGTTAATTAAAAATCCAAAATAGGCGCGAACAAATCTTTTAACTAACGACAAGTGTATCCAGGCATCACAGAGAATTTGTAAACCCAAAGTAGCACGATAATTTGAAAGAGAGCACACGAATCCAGATAGCAGTAACATAAACAGGACAATGTACTAATATTAGAGTATGAGAAACACATAATCAATAGCATATAGACTGGTACTGGGTACAGGTAAGTAATTATTCTCTAAATCTATGCAAAAAATAAGGTGCACCTCCTTGTAGTAACTAAATCGCCTTTCTTATTTCTTAATTTGCTGATCCAAGGTCTAACTCTGCGAAGTTCTCTGTTCAGCTTTTTGGTGAGCCCGAGTCCTCAACAATTTCTGATATATATTTATTTCGTCTTTTCTTATATCTTCACGGATTTTCCTCTTTGCAAGTTTGCCAAGTTTGGCATATTCTATTCTGCTTCTTTTGTCAATTACTTTTTTCGTAGCTTCTTTTTTAACTAGTTATTTTGTTTTAGCTGTCAGTTTGCCATCTTTCGCCTCTGTTTTTTTGTTCTGCGTTTGCTGCTGCTTATTTTATTGTTTCTTCCTAGTCACTGTATAGTGTCTGTACTGAGATATCAGTGATCGTTGATTCCTCAAATCTTTCAACTTCTTCCGTGATTGTTATTCGAAATTTCTCACTGTTGACATTGGTTCTTTCTTTCTTTTTCCTGAACTCGTCTTTTCTTGTTTCTCGTTGTTATTACCGTTGATCTTACCATCCTGTGGTCTGCGTGTAGTTCACGGTGACGTAGTATTTCTGTTTTAGTAATGAGGTTTCTATTCGTAGTCTGTATCAAACCTATTCCATTTTTATACTCACCGAAGAGTACCCATAGAGATCGCAAATCAAGCTGTAAATATATGGCAAGAGTGCGAATATAAAAGTCAAACCCATGTGGTTCTGAGGGAACTCCAGCAGGATTTGCTCGCAACATAAGGCAGCGAGGCAAGTTACACAGGTGCGAAAGAGGCATGAGATTACTGCACACATTTCAATAGCTAATGGTTAACAAAGGGGAAACAATACAGATTCAATAAAGTCCTTTTCTTTGAGCTCTCACGCCCACCGAGTTTTGTCGAGTAGTGGCTAGTACATCTGCTTAGCATTCGAGAAGTCGCGGGTTTGATTCCCCTGGCCGTCTGATTCAGGTTTTTAGGTGGTTTTCCTGAGTCAACAGAGTACATTCTCTGAGAAGAATACCGGGGCAGTACTTCTCCACCTTTCCTGACCTCTCTTCCATTCTCCACGCTTCCTTTCTCTCACCCATCCTATAATTCCCGTTCTTGGCCGAAGAGGGACGCAAGGTCCCCATAGCAGCCCGCCCCTAGTTGCGGGAATTGAAATAACCCTGAATCTTTTACCTACCTTTACCTTTCACGCCCACTCGAATGGTTCACGTATGGCAAGCACAGGACATCGGAAGCCACATAGCATACAAAAGGCTCGATCCAGGAATGTTGCATTCAAGGCAGCAACTGGTTCAAGGTCGTTGACTGCACGTGGAATTGCGAAACCTCGCTTAAACAGCGGAAAGATTAATTGGGGCTCCCAACTTGCCGCTATAAGGAATGCTCAAACTAGAATAAAGAACATCTCAAAACGCGGACGATAGAAGTTTCAATCGACTTACCCCAAATTTTTGGGCCACGTGCAAATGGATCCGAAACAGCGCCCAACCAGCAATTCCGCCAAAAAATGACGTGAGGGGAAATTCGCTTGTGAAACTGCCAGAGCTGCATAAACCGCGAGGGCAAGTAGGATAAAGGAAGTGGAGCAAATTCTTATTGTTTAATCTAATGCATATTAGTATACAATTTATTAGAAATAAAACTTTAGATCTTGGAGTTGCATTAAACAATGTTGAATTTGGCTTTAATTCGGTGCTGGATATTGTGTCTGTTTGCGAACATCATTTAATGGAGGATGAAATTAATTTAATTAATATAAGTAATTATTATACATACCGTCGAGTTATTGTAGAAAGATATCAGCTGAAGGAGAAGTTTTAATATTAGTGCGAAATAATTTGGGTAATCAACATTGACAGTGTGCTAACAAAAGAGAAACATTTTGAGTATACGGGAATAAAGAATTCCAAAACAATTACTATAGTAATCTACAGAACTCCGGACAGTGACATTCATAGTTTGATTGAACTCCTTGAAGAAGCGTCGCCACGTGGAGTACCTATGTAGAAAACGGAATTTTTACTCTAACACCACAAATCGAAGTGACGAAGATGTTTTGTCATCAGTTATTGATTTAAATTTTTCTGATCACTATCAACAAATAATAAAAATTGATAATTATTTCTGCAACGCTATTCTTATAATATTTGAATAATGCCGATGTTTTACCGAAAAATAATTTTCAAAATGTAACACACTCATGTCTTATGTAAATTGGGATCCTATTTTTGGCAGCCAGTATGAATGATAAAATCGGTAAACTTTATATTTCGTTCCTGAGTTGTTTCGAAGATGCATTTACCATACGTATAGTTAAACGCAATACATGCCAAAGAAAGCTTTGGATAACAAAGGGTATCAAAAAGTCAAGTAGCACAAAAAGAGATCGACTAACGTACAAAAATATAGTAATGACCCAAATTTTCACAATTACGTAAATTCAAACACTAAAATATTTTATCTTCATCAGTGTTGCTATAGACTCTTAACCAAATTAATTTTAGTAACCAGAATTTATTGATGAAGATAAAATATTGAAAAATACACGTTTGCTTATGGTACTTAACGAGACTCGTTTCGTTAAGATGCTCATAATCAAACTTGTATGGTTAATATCACTACAACAATACGGTTTTGCTATCTGAGCAGCTATATCTGAAAAATCAAATTATAAACTCTAATAATGCTGCCAAAACTGTGTGAAATATTATAAAGGAAGAAACCGATAAACGTTAATACAAGCAAAATGGTGAAGTTTAAATTAGGGTGGAAGACAAAAACATTAGTAATCCTGTTTGTATTGCAAAGATTTTGTAAACAAACTCTTTGCAACAACAGAATGATTCAAGTTACTAGTTAAACACAATAGAAAATAAGAATGGATCATTATCTTTCGTAAACCCAGTAATAAATAATCTGGTGTGATACACGCACACAACGTCCTTTTACAGTGATCTTATAATTAGACAAAAATTTTATTTTTAATTTTTAAGCATTGGTCAAAATTTTTCAAAAATTACAAATTCTACAAAAACGGTACAAAATAGAGCGTTAGTTGAAGAGACAAATTTTCTCTAAAATTTTAAGCTGAATTTAAAAATGTAATTATATACCGGGTATTTTATTTAAAATAGTAGTTAATAACAAAAATAGAAAAAAAACAAAAGAAACCCATTTTAGAAGTATTCAACTGGAAAGTCACCTATCTCACAACAATACAAATTAAAAATCTAATAAAAATGTAAAGTTTTGCAAAAAATCGTTAGAGCCGTTTTTGAAAGAATCGAAGAAACTGAAAACAGTCAACACCTACTTCCGGTTATGCGATTTTCTTCAAAAGCTTGCTCTCTCATCTATATAGTACACAAAACTTATATATGAAGTTTCAACGCCATACCTTTTTTCGTTTTTAAGGTATTCTGTTCACAGACATACAGACACACAGACAAACCAATGAACAAAAACAAGTTTTTTGGGTTCAGGGGACTCGAAAATGTGAAGATCTGTTGAAAACTCAATTTCGAATTTTTGGGGTGAATCCAATACTTTTCTTTTATCATAAAAGGAAGTAAAAATGAAGTTGTATCCATAATTAATAATATTACAAATAAAAATCCTCTGGCCCAGACAATATTCTTCTATCTGTTATAAACCGAGTTTTAGGTGTAATAGCTGCACATCTAACTAATATCATAAACTTTTCGTTTAGTTCGGGAATATTTCGTTACGAATTAAAAAAACAATAATTAAACCGCTCTTTAAAAAAGAAAACAAAACTGAAATTGGTAATAATTATATGCCAATATCGTTGTTTTCTATAGCTACAATTTTCGAAAAATTAATGTATAACAGATTACAATAGTATTTAGACTCAAAACAAATTTTAAATAGCCTCCAATTTGGCTTTAGAAAAAATTTAAATACTATTCAAGCATTTTTGTCTTTTATTGAACATGTAACTAGACAATCGAAAGCATTGGCGTAACTAGCGGGGGGGCCAGGGGGGCCAGGCCCTCCCCAGAGTGCCGTCTGGCCCACCCCAAAAAAATAGAAGTTAAATAAATTTAAAAAACTGCTTTTATTATTAACCCATTTAAACTAAGGGGTTGGTTATCGACCCCCACACTTTCTTACATTTTGTGGTTTTATTACCTTTTTGGCTTAAAAACATTATAGTATAAATACCATTTGTTGGACGGATGGCTCGAGTCCGACATAATAATAATTTTCATTGCTTGCTTGCTTGACGCCACTTTGAGAGCGAACCCCTGGGCCGAATTGGCTGATTTTGGTGTCAATCGACTCAGGGCGACGCAAGCAAGCCAGTAGTTGGGGTTTCAAATTTTTATAATTGACTTTTTAATGTGGATTTTTTTGTTAATAGCTAACCTCAAAATTAACTCGACACACAAAATGGATCACTCGTGTACAAATTGCATTAAATGAATTATTTCGCGCCCAATTTGGGTGCAGAACGTTAGTGAATAATAATATGCAAGAGAAAACATTATTAGTTAGCTAATAATTACTTTGAAAAGACTGTTTTCGTCTGAATTTTTTTTTTAGTTAATTATGAACCATTTTAGTTATTTTTTCTTAAGTTTTCTATAAATAAAAAACCAATTTATGTGCACAGAAAAATATAATTGCAATTATTTCATATGCGGGTAAGTAAATGAGCTGATAACTTGAATGCATCGCTAACTACTCCCTGGGCACATACAGCTAGCTACCTATTATAGGCTCATCCAGTTCAGACTTACGGTGACTTGCTATTTGGAGGTTTGTCTTGCCTAAAGAGTTGAGTTTATAGCTTTGAAGAGTACGATCCAGAATTTTATGTTTAATAGTGTTCCATGTAAACAAAGTAAATTTTGTGGTGTTTGAATTTCCACAGTTCCTAGCCCAAGGCAGAACAAAGAGAAATCACAATAACAATTAAGAGGATATTGATATTTTCAAGAAAGTATTTGCTTCGACGATACTGAAAAAAACTAAAAATTGTGGCTCAAAAACGTGTAAATGGAAACCAAGTGATGTTTCCCAAAAAAAATCTGTTTCTCCTGGAATAATATTTTTACCGCCAACTTCATTTAGTTGCAAGAAGTAATCTATACATTTTTTATGTTGTTTATGAACCGAGAAATAATTTATTAATGTGCTACTCAGACAAATAGTATTACGAGGGTAGCACCCATAATTTCTGCAAAGCAACAGATCAAGTGCACCATAGAAATCAAACTTGACATAAAACCAATGTATGTTGTTTTCTAGTTTAACAGTCCAAATTTAGTTTTGATCATTGCAACAGTTATTACATAGTTAATTTTGAAATAAGTGTTGTGCAGCAAAAATAAATGTAACGAGAGGTAATTTTAGAGCCAGAATTTACTATGCCTTTAAAAGTTCCATATAATAATAATAATAATAAATCGCCTTTATTGATAATAATAAAAACAACACATATTATTTTGTTTGCGCGAGGCGAGATTCAGCACAGCTACCAAATATAGCGGGGCCGTTCTTCGACCTAACCCCGCAGAAGAAAAAAAAACTTAAACCTATGCCCTATGTACCGCACATGAAACCATATGTAAAAAAACGTAGATTTCAATTTAAAAAAACATTCTGAGTTGAGGGAAAAAATATACACAACATTAGATACTACGAGATAGCACGCAACGTACAATTTAAAGGTAATTTCTTAAGCTGGCACCGAAACCTGGCTGGTGTTAAAGTTTTAATATCCAGGGGCAAAGCATTGTAAATCTCCGAAAGAAAGTTTTGGATGGCTTCGTGCTGCTTTAGTGACCAAGTGCCTTCGCATCAGAGGACTGTCTATTGTTGGTTTAATGGATTTAAATTTGAACGAGTGTCAGTTAGTGACGATTTTTGCGAAGGAGAACCAATTTCTGCAGTTACCGATACGAACATAAACGCTGTGAGAAGAATGATTCAGTAGGACAATCGAGTCACGTATAGAATTATTGAAAGCGTCTTGGACATTGACATGACTGCAATAAATAAGATTTTACATAATCACCACACAGTTTAACAGAAACACAACAACAGCATGTGGATTGGTAAAAGAAATATAATGAAGGTAGATATAAAGCAGTTTACATCATAACTGGTGACGAAAGCTGGATATATGCATTTGAACTAGAACCTAAGTTACAGTCTACCCAATGGATGTTTCCAACAGATCATAATCTAGTTAAAATGAGGAGATCTCGAAGAGTTGGTAAGAAAATGATTGCTTGCTTCTTCTCAAAATCACGACCTATTGCAACTGTCGTGCTTAAAAATAGACGTACGGTTACTGCAGAATGGTACACAACAGTATGGCTGCCAGGCGTTGTTCAAAAGGCTCGTTTACAGCGCCCAAGGAATGAGATCGTTCTGCACCATGACAATGCTTTTAGTCATACCGCGTATCAAACAAAATAACATTTAGAGACTTCCGGATTAAAATTGCGAAGTTATTCCCCATACAGTTCCGACCTATTACCTTCCGATTACTTTCTATATCCTCCATTAAGGGATAAAATGCGTGGTGTGCGATTTTGAACTCCCGAAGATGCTGTGGAAAGCTTCAAAAACCTTGTTTCTCTAGTGACTCAAGAAGAGTGGAATTTGTTTTGAAGATTGGTTTTACCGAATGCGAGTTTAAGGGCAAATATTTTGAGAAACAATAATCAAAACAAATTTTGGCTACAAAACTTTTGTTTTATTAGATTGCAGAAATTTACGCGGCTACCCTCGTATAACAGAGTCAAAGAATATGCAAATAAATGTATGCGAAAAAGTTATGTATGTACGTAAATTCATGTCTTCATAGGTATACATAGGTATTGACGATGGTTGGTTGGGGGCCTGGCCCTCTCCAGCCAAAAATCCTAGTTACGCCAATGATCGAAAGCAACAGTTATACAATCGGAATTTTTTATGATCTATCCAAAGCGTTTGACTGTATAAAGCACGATTTGTTATTAAAAAAAACTTTACTTTTATGGCATAAGAGGTATACGAATGATTCTAATCATACTTGAACGATATAAAACAAATGATCGAGATGTGCTACAGGAACGACTTCTGTCATTTATCTCAAAGCAGTACATTAGGACCATTGTTATTTATCATCTACATTGATGATTTACCATTCATTTTTTTGGATTCCTGGTTAATTTATATGCTGATGATACACTGTTAATTAGAAAAAGATAATAAAAATGATATGATTGAAAATATATCTTATATTACCTATAGATCAAATTTGTCAATAATTCACAGATAATAAATTAATATTAAACTGTCAAAGAACTGCTAATATAACTTTCACCTCCACAAAAAGTAATGAAAAAAATATTTTAAATACAAATAACCGCATAATTGAAGCAGTTGAATCTGTACAATATTTGGGTTTGTTTATAAATAGCAACTATCATGGTTGTCACACGTGTCACATCTAAGCGGAAGGTTGGCTTCAGCCGTGTATGCATGCACTCTCAGTTAGCAAGAAAAGTTTAGGTTTAAAATTTAACAAAATTGTGTATTATTCATATATTGAGAGCATGCTAGCTTCCGGTATAAAATTTTGGGGCAATTCAAAAGGCGGTCTAATTGTATTTTAAATTCAAAAACGTGCAATACGAACTATGTGTAAATTAAAAAAATGCGATTCTTGTAGACCATATTTTCTCAAATTAAATATATTTACTGAAACTAATTTATATATTTACAAACCATGCCAGTTTATTTTTAAGAAGAAAAGTCAAATAATTAAATCATCTAACGTACAAAGCTAAAATACTAGGAAAAATTATTTCAGACTTTCTCATGCTACAAAAACATCAACAGTAAATAGTCCTCTATACGTAGGAATAAAAATTTAAAATGCATTACTGGAAGAATGAAAGGATTTAGAAACGTTTAGAATTAGTTTCTATAATTTACAAGAATTCTACTACTGTCAATCTACCTGATAAATGAAAGTGGATTCACTTTAATTATACATAAATGTACCTTTTTAATTGAAATTATACTCGTTTTTAGCACAAGGCATTGCACGTTCTTTCTCGAATACATTGTATTATTTGTTAAAGGGAAATAGAATTACTTAGTTGACAGCCGCAATTTCACGTAAAATAAAAAAAATAGCTAGCTCTAGGCCTTTTCAAGATAATATTTTATAAAAAGTAATAATACGAAAGAACCTAAAGAGCCCACGTCCGTAGCTCAAATTGTTCTTCTATTTGACCTTTTCAAACTATCGGCCTTGATATATCACCTTCATTGTGTAATTACGTAACATTTCGAATACAGTCGACGAATTGCCATTGGTAATTGAGCTGAGGTTAAGAAGAGCTGTGTGAGTTCTGTGCAGTATTTTGTTTTTTTTTCAAGTGAAATAGTATGTACTTAAGAACGAGTGTTATACTGATTACATTATTAGGGCAAGTACTGGCAGGTAGGCGCTTTATGACATCGCGCAAGTGGAACATGCATGCTTTCTGTTCATTAATTAAAGTATTATAACTCTATAACATCAAAATAAAATTTCAAATTAACTGCACTGACCAATTGTTTACTGTAGATAAAATTAAAACAGTGCCAATTTGTATAGAGACCTGCTAATGTCGGTTCCCTTGAAAAGCCGTATAAAGAAATGAGAAGAGATGTTGCCAGCAATACATTTGTATTATAGTTAAAAATCAATTCATTCCACTGTGAAACTTGTGTGTCAGATTAAGGCTTTCATCGGTCACATAAGGTGCTCTTTGTATATTAGGCTAGCGTTAGTATGGTCTGTAATGAATCTGTAGTGTAGATTTAGAAAAATGTATTAGATCCCTGCAAAAGACTTTGAAAATGTATTTTAGTAGATTTTGGCACGTAGTTTTTTACATTTTCAATCAAGAATATCCGTGTCTGGTTATTGCTGCTTGGTTATGCAAAATTAGGACAAATTTAATGGTTTGTAAATATGATCGTCATTCGGCCCTGACGACGACAACTTTATTAATATCTTTGTTTATCTATATATTATCTTTTAATAAGATTCACGCTACCGGCGTATCCTCATGTTAATTTAAAAAAACTTTTATTTATTAACATATCTTGAAATCGATAACGTTATTGGATTATTCCATCTCAGTAACTTTTATTTCTGTGTCCCCTGCTTTTACGAAGCCCAATATTTATTTCAAATTGGTTTGGATTTTATATTATCTGGACGTTATTTCTCGTGCAATTTAGTATAGCAAAATATGTGGTGAAGATGAATAAAAGGAACATAAAATTTGACTTAGCGAATTATTCAAGGTTAAGTGACTACAATAAAAACATTTTTATATCAGGTATGCACATATATAATGCACATGCAGTAGCTAAAGTTACACCACTGTGCAAAGATACAGAGTGTTTCAAAAACATGCTGCCAAAGTTGAAGAGGTTACAGGATATGCTGAAACATAAAAGTTTTGCATTTAAACTTTTTCTTTTAAATCCCTACCCGCCAAGTTGGAGCATATAGGTTTTAATATACCTTTTTAACAGAAAAGGGATTGATTATGCAAAAATATGTACTATATAGGGTGTAGAAATGCTTTACGCACCATAGGGATTTCAATGGTAATTTTTTCATATGACAATATTTGCTTCCCTAATTATTTTAGAGCAAACTTGTATGGAAGTTTTTTGTAGAGAAAAACAATCTGCATCCATTTATGCCAGCATTTGTCATTTTACATTTCGGAAAACCGAAAATTTAAAGAAATAAAATACCATTTTTAGACAAATCAGCGGTGCCTTGAAATTACTAAATCATCTCAAAGCATCAACAAATTAGTTTGCTGTTTATTTGTTTGCATCTGTCAAATGTAACGGCAACCAAATAAACAGCAAACTAATTTGTTGATGCTTTGAGATGATTTAGTAATTTCAAGGCACCGCTGATTTGTCTAAAAATGGTATTTTATTTCTTTAAATTTTCGGTTTTCCGAAATGTAAAATGACAAATGCTGGCATAAATGGATGCAGATTGTTTTTCTCTACAAAAAACTTCCATACAAGTTTGCTCTAAAATAATTAGGGAAGCAAATATTTTCATATGAAGAAATTACCATTGAAATCCCTATGGTGCGTATAAAGCATTTCTACACCCTGTATAGTAAGTCTGGTATAAATTTGTTTAGGTCGTTTAGCTCATAAAGTTAATAGTTTTTGAGTAAGAAAGTAAAATACAGAACTGTGACGTGCATCAAAAAGTATTTTATCTACTTTGGAGTCACAATATAGTTATTATAACACCGAAAACAGTGCTACAATGGAGTCCATTATAACACTGTTTTTGGTAACTATTTGTTTTATAAGTTTGGTGACAGTTGCTTTCACATGCTCATAACACGACAAACGTCAGATGTCAAACACATAACCACAATCTCTGAACTGTATTTATTAAATTTATTCTAATAAAAATATAACAGAAGGTAGATACTTTTTAACGAATTGATTAAACACAATTATTGTTCACGGTAAGGCACTATTTGAAAAGCGCAATAACCAAGCATGCATCAAATTTAAACTAATTCAAATTTCAGAGCACGGCCTCCTGGATTAATGCGAGACTGACGTCTCTACGCGGCCCGCCGCATTTTTAGTTCAAGGCGTTTTTTATTGTTTGTAGAGGCGCTGCAGTACGTTGCGCTGTGCGCCTGGTTGCGTATTTATGGATTACAAGTTTGTCTTTTTTTATAATACGTCCACGGCCTCTTAGATTAATATTAATCAAGGAGGTCGTGCTTACTCCACATATAATTTATCAGCAGCACATCCTTGTATAGTAGTTATCGACGCACTCACTAAGTTTTTAATTTCGCACTAAATATTGTCTATCACACTCTTTAGGTGTATGACAATATAAACGGCTACATACCAGTACATTAACGTCTAAAATTTACTATTAAATGCAGTTTCGATTGGGACTTCTGTCAATTCAATTTATATTTTTAAACAACCCATTTATTCTGTTTATTTTTAAAATACCGGCCTAAACCAATGGTTATCAAACAAATGATAATAGAGTTTTATTTTATTACTTGTTATGTTTTTGCTAATTATCATAAATCATATTTTTATGTTAACAGTTTTTAACTGCATGACCAAATATGTAAGAATTAAATTTTTATATTACATTTTACAATAATAATTACTTCTTTCAGACAAGTCTTGACTAATTGGTATTAGAATTGCAATCAAAACTGGACTATTTACAAATAAATTGCAAATACCGTTGTAAGAAACCGAAATTCCAATGTTAAATCAAAACCATCACTCCTTTTAGGAACACTATTTTGAGCTGCTTTATTATGGTGTAGTTATTTAATGATCATATCAATATATTTTTGTGTAATTGACTTCTACCTAAAACGTAAAGATCATCGACAACGTCTTCTAATTAATTCTTCGGCATGTACATTTCTATTTCTTTTTAAATAACCTCCATCTAGGCGTTTCATCACACATCACTGTAGGTTTCGAAAAATAAAAACTCAATGCATATAGAAATTCAGTTTTAGCTAGGTATCCACCATAGTAACAAGAATTAAAGTAACTCCTGTCCTGAGTAATAACCAGTAGCTAAGCCAATACATTTACAGATGAAGAGCAATTATGCACGACCCCGAACGGAGAAAATGGAGAATGCATTCCACTGATTGATTGCGAGGACTTGTTTGAGTCTTTTGCCAATCCCAACGAGGGCGAGGAAAATGAATTGACGAAATATATTTGCACAAATAACACTTACTCTAATGCACTTCATGTTTGTTGTGGTTTTAAGGACCGTATTATTACTAAGATAGAAACTGAAGATTTTGCAACACTAAGCCAATTGTCAAACAGGAGCTACTGTGGAATACACCCTACTAATATTTCGGATGATACAAGTGTAGGCGTCGCTGACTTCCCATGGCTAGCAACAATTATACTACATAAATCGTCCAGTGCAGAGCCTCAGGTTAAATGTGGGGGTGTATTAATTAATACCAACTATGTGCTTACCACGGCGTCCTGTGTAGCTGATCAAGAATCGTTCAGTACAAATCCGTAAGTTTTATCCTAATGACAAGGTAGGCTTAGTATTTATGCGGATTTTGCTTGTAGTCACGTGGTGAGATTTGGAAACCTCAACTTAGACAGTGAAAACGAATGCGTTCGCTTATTTAACGAAACCGACTGCAGGAAATACGTTGAATATGGCATAGAAAAAACCGTACCTCACAATTTCTACGACAAGCCTACTGCTTTAAACGACATAGCTTTAATAAAGCTAAACAGAGCTGTAGTGTTTTCAAGTAATTATATAAATGAGAAAATGAATCGGTTTATTGCCATCATCATCACCGATGGCATAATTATCGTTATCATCAACATTAATGGCATAACATTTCTACATAAAGCTTCCAAACTTAATTTTTGATGAGAGATTGCTGTATGCACTAACCCTTCTTGAAACACGGTGTGTTTTTTCCAGCATCTATTTGTATGGGTTTCGGTTTTTAATTCCCTGCTTCCAATTTTCGGTTTTGCAGAATGCGTAGAGTGTTTGTTAAAAATAATAACGAGCAATTCTTTTTGACTACTTATTTAGTAGTAAAGAAAGAAGCTTTAAAGCTAAATATCATTAACTTTAAACCTGCCAATCAAATTCACTGTTTGCGATTTGAATTTATCCTCGGAACAAGCTTGATTTGAGTAGCCTCTCTAATTATCATAATGTAAATCGGTCATAAAACGTCATTAATATTCAACAGTGGGCGCCATTAAATACTTCTGGTACACGTTCTATGTGTACAATAAAATATACAATGTTAAAAATAAATTTAATTCGTCGTAGACTTTATTTGCGAGACTTTTCTCTAAATTGCACTCGAAAAGCTTAATTCGACTCTTGTAGCGAAACTAAACAGTTCTAGTTTTTTCAGGGATTAAATTCATTCGAATTATCGGGCCCCGCAAATTGCTTTTAACTAAAGGTCTGGTTGACAATAGAAGAAAACACTCTCAGGTATGATTCTGAAAATGAAAAGAAAATTTTCGTACAGCTTGATCACTATGTTTTGGGAAGTGTTGCTTAGCGTTTAGTGGTAGATTCTACTGTTTTTTCTGTGGCTGCAAAAGCCACCGCCGCTTCTATTTGAAATGGCTCCGCAATCCTAATAGCTTTTTGACCTCGTTCGAACACGTTTCGATTTGTTTCCTTTGTCTCGCAAAATATTCAGGCACCCTATTGCCAATTCCGCAATTCCTGCTTCCAATACACCAAATGTACGGTGTGGGTGTGTGTGTGTGTGTCTAAAGTAAGTGAAAGTGTTTGATTTCTTCAATTATTGACTAAGTTCTTCGATTAAATAATTTGACCAACAGGTTATAAACACACATAACCTAGTGAAGAAAAAGGAACTAAGCAAATAACAGTGCAAATAGTAACTCGAACCTAAAAATATTGGAATACGTATTTTTGAATCCATGCACACTTAAGTCTATAAACTGTCTGGTTCTGTTACTGTTAATGTACTGCCATTATTTCATATACTTTATACACTTTATATTGAATTTTTACTGTACTTTTCCTTTGAAATTGGTTGTACTATTAGTCTAGTCTCTTTTTGCTCTAAAATTTTCATCATTTCTATTTATGGGTTGATAATTAGAACTATCTGATCTGAATACTCAAAATAAGTTGTCTATGTTTAATAAGTGATAGACACTACGTTACGTCTGCGTTGGTGTCCAAATATTCGGATCTTCTTTTATTGGTTTCACGTGTATCTTTTTCCATTTTCTACTCCGAGTATGTGCTCGTAATCGCCTACTAGTTTTTCTAAGTACTTTACCAGTCCTGTTCACATTAGCAAACATTTTTGTCAGTGTGATACCAGTTCTAATAATTTTTATAAATTCTTGTTTGAGATTGGAGTTGGAGCTCCATTGTCCTTTCCTCATTTCTCACCCACTCTTTCTCTTTTACTTGTTGGTTTGGAATCTTTAGCCAGTAAATTTTTTACTGGCTAGCCAGTTATATTTTACAAGCGTGCTCATAGATAAATGATAGCGTGCAAAGCCAGAGTTGTCTTCCTTAGTATGTGTCATATTGATTAATTTAGTTGCTTGTCAGTTTGACATTTTGCATAAATGGTGAATTTATAGTTATTTACAAGTGAGGAACAAATAAAACATTCAAAAATACTCGCCAGGTAACCATTTTTACTGGCTCAAGGATATGACAGGCTCGCCTAACGGCTCGCCAGTCATCCCAATCCTATCGCCAGTAAAACCTGTTTTATCTGGCTTGTAATGTTAAATACTATTGTTCTCATACTCGCGTATACTCCAAAGGACAATTAATTCGACTTCATCCAGATGAACTATTGAGTAGGTGCCCAATAAGCTTACCACATATCGTATATCGGATATTTACCGGTAACAGTTTGCTTGACACTAGTGATATCATCCTCTAAACTTGCAAACCTTTTCTTAATATTTTAACGCTGTTTTACTACCTCCATAAATCACACGATTAACTTAAGAAACACCTTATAGAAATTACTAAAATTCGAATTCATTATTTGAAACTAAAATATACCGGGTGATAATGAGACCAGGACCGTACCTCAAACTCCTTTACTAATGAATGTATTTGGATGAAATTTTCTAAAAGGATAATAATGATAATGGTGGGGCACTAACACACCATGAAGGAGCTTAACCTGCAAGGCGGAAGGTCAGAGCTTCCGTATCCTCGCTCTCACAGCCGGCTATCGCGTGTCAAATTCATGACACGTGGTGATGTGGTGAGCATCACGAATCCCGGAAAAAGTTCCGCCGGAAAAAGTTCCACCGGAAAATGTTCCGCCGGAAAAAGTGCCGTCGGGAAATAAATCCGCAGGAAAAAGTTTCGCAGGAAAAAGTTACGCGTGAACACCCACGGCCGTGGAAAAGTTAAATAAGAAATAATAACATAATGTCGATTTCATACATAATGTTTTATTCATAAAAAAGGCAACTTACACTACAGATTATACCATGAGATAAAAAAAATGATTCTGAGCAGGCCTTGATATGTGTTATACGTTTGGCAGTATTGAAGTGTATTGTCAGTCTCTGTCAAATTCAAGATTAAAAGGTTAGGGTTTGTTTGTTGTTTGACACAGACTGACGTAAAACTTAACCTGCAATATAATCACAGTTACAAAAAGTGGTAAAGATTCGGTGCACGGTCCGGCCTAGTGCGCATGCGCAAAAATAACAGTGAACATAAAAATGTAACGTTGAACAAACTCTCTCTCGTATTTTTTCTCTAAAAAAAATTATCAAGACCTAACAACTAACATAAACCATTAACCTGGACCACCGCCGAGAGCGCAACGCATTGCATTGAACGAACTCTCTCTCGTATTTTTCTCTAAAAAAAATTATCAAGACCTAACAACTAACATAAACCATTAACCTGGACCACCGCCGAGAGCGCAACGCATTGCATTGAACAAACTCTCTCTCATATTTTTTCTCTAAAAAAAATTATCAAAACCTAGCAACTAACATAAACCATTAACCTGGACCACCGCCGAGAGCGCAACGCATTGCGTTGAACAAACTCTCTCTCGTATTTTTTCTCTAAAAAAAATTATCAAGACCTAACAACTAACATAAACCATTAACCTGGACTACCGCCGAGAGCGCAACGCATTGCGTTGAACAAACTCTCTCTCGTATTTTTTCTCTAAAAAAAAATTATCAAGACCTAACAACTAACATAAACCATTAACCTGGACCACCGCCGAGAGCGCAACGCATTGCGTTGAACAAACTCTCTCTCGTATTTTTTCTCTAAAAAAAAATTATCAAGACCTAACAACTAACATAAACCATTAACCTGGACCACCGCCGAGAGCGCAACGCATTGCGTTGAACAAACTCTCTCTCGTATTTTTTCTCTAAAAAAAAATTATCAAGACCTAACAACTAACATAAATCATTAACCTGGACTACCGCCGAGAGCGCAACGCATTGCGGTGAACAAACTCTCTCTCGTATTTTTTCTCTAAAAAAAAATTATCAAGACCTAACAACTAACATAAACCATTAACCTGGACCACCGCCGAGAGCGCAACGCATTGCGTTGAACAAACTCTCTCTCGTATTTTTTCTCTAAAAAAAAATTATCAAGACCTAACAACTAACATAAACCACTAACCTGGACCACCGCCGAGAGCGCAACGCATTGCGTTGAACAAACTCTCTCTCGTATTTTTTCTCTAAAAAAAAATATCAAGACCTAACAACTAACATAAACCATTAACCTGGACCACCGCCGAGAGCGCAACGCATTGCGTTGAACAAACTCCCTCTCGTATTTTTTCTCTAAAAAAATTATCAAGACCTAACAACTAACATAAACCATTAACCTGGACCACCGCCGAGAGCGCAACGCATTGCGTTGAACAAACTCCCTCTCGTATTTTTTCTCTAAAAAAAATTATCAAGACCTAACAACTAACATAAACCATTAACCTGGACCACCGCCGAGAGCGCAACGCATTGCGTTGAACAAACTCTCTCTCGTATTTTTTCTCTAAAAAAAAATTATCAAGACCTAACAACTAACATAAACCTTTAACCTGGACCACCGCCGAGAGCGCAACGCATTGCGTTGAACAAACTCCCTCTCGTATTTTTTCTCTAAAAAAATTATCAAGACCTAACAACTAACATAAACCATTAACCTGGACCACCGCCGAGAGCGCAACGCATTGCGTTGAACAAACTCCCTCTCGTATTTTTTCTCTAAAAAAAATTATCAAGACCTAACAACTAACATAAACCATTAACCTGGACCACCGCCGAGAGCGCAACGCATTGCGTTGAACAAACTCCCTCTCGTATTTTTTCTCTAAAAAAAATTATCAAGACCTAACAACTAACATAAACCATTAACCTGGACCACCGCCGAGAGCGCAACGCATTGCGTTGAACAAACTCTCTCTCGTATTTTTTCTCTAAAAAAAAATTATCAAGACCTAACAACTAACATAAACCATTAACCTGGACCACCGCCGAGAGCGCAACGCATTTCGTTGAACAAACTCTCTCTCGTATTTTTTCTCTAAAAAAAAATTATCAAGACCTAACAACTAACATAAACCATTAACCTGGACCACCGCCGAGAGCGCAACGCATTGCGTTGAACAAACTCTCTCTCGTATTTTTTCTCTAAAAAAAAATATCAAGACCTAACAACTAACATACACCATTAACCTGGACCACCGCCGAGAGCGCAACGCATTGCGTTGAACAAACTCCCTCTCGTATTTTTTCTCTAAAAAAATTATCAAGACCTAACAACTAACATAAACCATTAACCTGGACCACCGCCGAGAGCGCAACGCATTGCGTTGAACAAACTCCCTCTCGTATTTTTTCTCTAAAAAAAATTATCAAGACCTAACAACTAACATAAACCATTAACCTGGACCACCGCCGAGAGCGCAACGCATTGCGTTGAACAAACTCTCTCTCGTATTTTTTCTCTAAAAAAAATTATCAAGACCTAACAACTAACATAAACCATTAACCTGGACCACCGCCGAGAGCGCAACGCATTGCATTGAACAAACTCTCTCTCGTATTTTTTCTCTAAAAAAAATTATCAAGACCTAACAACTAACATAAACCATTAACCTGGACCACCGCCGAGAGCGCAACGCATTGCATTGAACAAACTCTCTCTCGTATTTTTTCTCTATAAAAAATTATCAAGACCTAACAACTAACATAAACCATTAACCTGGACCACCGCCGAGAGCGCAACGCATTGCATTGAACAAACTCTCTCTCGTATTTTTTCTCTAAAAAAAATTATCAAGACCTAACAACTAACATAAACCATTAACCTGGACCACCGCCGAGAGCGCAACGCATTGCGTTGAACAAACTCTCTCTCGTATTTTTTCTCTAAAAAAAAATTATCAAGACCTAACAACTAACATAAATCATTAACCTGGACTACCGCCGAGAGCGCAACGCATTGCGGTGAACAAACTCTCTCTCGTATTTTTTCTCTAAAAAAAAATTATCAAGACCTAACAACTAACATAAACCATTAACCTGGACCACCGCCGAGAGCGCAACGCATTGCGTTGAACAAACTCTCTCTCGTATTTTTTCTCTAAAAAAAAATTATCAAGACCTAACAACTAACATAAACCACTAACCTGGACCACCGCCGAGAGCGCAACGCATTGCGTTGAACAAACTCTCTCTCGTATTTTTTCTCTAAAAAAAAATATCAAGACCTAACAACTAACATAAACCATTAACCTGGACCACCGCCGAGAGCGCAACGCATTGCGTTGGACAAACTCCCTCTCGTATTTTTTCTCTAAAAAAATTATCAAGACCTAACAACTAACATAAACCATTAACCTGGACCACCGCCGAGAGCGCAACGCATTGCGGTTGAACAAACTCTCTCTCGTATTTTTTCTCTAAAAAAAATTATCAAGACCTAACAACTAACATAAACCATTAACCTGGACCACCGCCGAGAGCGCAACGCATTGCGTTGAACAAACTCTCTCTCGTATTTTTTCTCTAAAAAAAATTATCAAGACCTAACAACTAACATAAACCATTAACCTGGACCACCGCCGAGAGCGCAACGCATTGCGTTGAACAAACTCTCTCTCGTATTTTTTCTCTAAAAAAATTATCAAGACCTAACAACTAACATAAACCATTAACCTGGACCACCGCCGAGAGCGCAACGCATTGCGTTGAACAAACTCTCTCTCGTATTTTTTCTCTAAAAAAAATTATCAAGACCTAACAACTAACATAAACCATTAACCTGGACCACCGCCGAGAGCGCAACGCATTGCGTTGAACAAACTCTCTCTCGTATTTTTTCTCTAAAAAAAATTATCAAGACCTAACAACTAACATAAACCATTAACCTGGACCACCGCCGAGAGCGCAACGCATTGCGTTGAACAAACTCTCTCTCGTATTTTTTCTCTAAAAAAAAATTATCAAGACCTAACAACTAACATAAACCATTAACCTGGACCACCGCCGAGAGCGCAACGCATTTCGTTGAACAAACTCTCTCTCGTATTTTTTCTCTAAAAAAAAATTATCAAGACCTAACAACTAACATAAACCATTAACCTGGACCACCGCCGAGAGCGCAACGCATTGCGTTGAACAAACTCTCTCTCGTATTTTTTCTCTAAAAAAAAATATCAAGACCTAACAACTAACATACACCATTAACCTGGACCACCGCCGAGAGCGCAACGCATTGCGTTGAACAAACTCCCTCTCGTATTTTTTCTCTAAAAAAATTATCAAGACCTAACAACTAACATAAACCATTAACCTGGACCACCGCCGAGAGCGCAACGCATTGCGTTGAACAAACTCCCTCTCGTATTTTTTCTCTAAAAAAAATTATCAAGACCTAACAACTAACATAAACCATTAACCTGGACCACCGCCGAGAGCGCAACGCATTGCGTTGAACAAACTCTCTCTCGTATTTTTTCTCTAAAAAAAATTATCAAGACCTAACAACTAACATAAACCATTAACCTGGACCACCGCCGAGAGCGCAACGCATTGCATTGAACAAACTCTTTCTCGTATTTTTTCTCTAAAAAAAATTATCAAGACCTAACAACTAACATAAACCATTAACCTGGACCACCGCCGAGAGCGCAACGCATTGCATTGAACAAACTCTCTCTCTCGTATTTTTTCTCTATAAAAAATTATCAAGACCTAACAACTAACATAAACCATTAACCTGGATCACCGCCGAGAGCGCAACGCATTGCTTTAAACATTGATAGCGGCAAGCGGCACCCACAACATTTTGACATACACGCTGATCGAACTATAAACTTACTTCGCTCGCAGCGGATGCGAAATAGACCGGACCGTGCACCGAATTTCACCCCAAAAGGTTACTAATGTCAAAATAAGACATTGGCATTTTATAACTTGTCAAAAGTTTGAGTGGACGTATCACGTGATGAAATCCGCCATTAGTATTCCCGCGGCCATGAGTTTTTCAAATTATAGTTTGTTTATACGGAAAAGAACCATATTTTGACGTTTTTCACAAATTAGTTATTTACGATAATCAGAACAGTAATAACAACAAATAATCCAGAACATTTAACAGAGAAATAAATATTTTCTTGTAAGTTTTATATTGCTTAAATATTCGTAAGTAACTGTTCAATAGATTATTGCGGTGTACATTTGCAATTCCAGGTTGAACATGTATGGCAGGTAGTTAATGTCGGGAAAACTCCAGTATAGCCCACTGGTACATTTTGACGTTTCCGGAATATGAAATTAGAGGAACTGTTATGCCAGTGGCGAAACTGGATTTTAAGCTATAAATAAGAGAAATACTCATTGGGAAATTCAAATTCAATATTATTGTCGACGATTGGACTAACTGCTTGTTTTATGGTGATACACAGGCATTTTTGTACTAAGTATACACAAATCTTAAACTGCAGCTAACCTAAATTAGCACCTTGACGGCAGCCAAAATTGGGTCTGGCATGAAACTCTCGTGTTTTGCCTCCATTGTCTGAACATTTGTAGAACCTCCGACAAACTGAGAATCACATTATCAAGCGCATGCGCCTAAGCACCAGTGGGCTAGATTGGAGTTTAGTCCATGTATCTATTTAATATAATTTAGATGTTAATAAAGCACATTAAATTACCGAGAAGATTTCCATACAAATGATGTTATATCATTTGCGTTTTGGATTTGAACTTTCCAATTTCCATTAATTGTAATAAATTGATGAAAACACCTTATGACTCATATTTCTTCAACATTTAAACCTCTTTGTGGTATTTTATTGTATTTGAGAGATTAGTCATTTTGAATAACTTTCTTTCACTTCAGCAAATGAATTGTAAAATTTTATTTTGACTTTAGTAATTTTTTGTTATCAAATGTCGCTTACACCGTTAAAAAATTATATTTTTTTATTACATCATCATGGTTTTCCGCAAAATCGTATTTTGATATTGGATAAAAAAGTACCAGTCAAAAATTGTATGGCCACACTGTGATTATATAGTCACTGTAGTAATTTAAAATACTATAAATGTAATTATAATATACATAAGAGCCCAGCAAATTTTGCCATTTTTATCATATGCATTTGTACCCTATGGTATGGTACTTATTAATCATGTAACATGGACAAAACACCAAAGCATCGCTTTCCTGCGGGACTTTTTCTTGCCGAACTTTTTCCTGCGGATTTATTTCCCCACGGCACTTTTTCCGGCGGAACATTTTCCGCGGAACTTTTTCCTGCGGACCTTTTTCCGGCATCGGAGCATCACGCATTAGATAATCGCATTATTACCCCTGGTTCTTTCTAACGCAGGTCCTCAATTATTTAAAGCAACTGGGTAGGCCGCCCGCAAGGCATCGATTCTAGGATTTGAACTCCAGACTTCCGCACCGCAGTCCAATGCTGTAACCACTGAGCTACACTGGCGATATTTCTCACAAAACAAGAAGGATACTAGACATAATTTCGAAATTTAATCAAAATGGACGACTTCCGGTTCCACCGGAAATAACACAAACTTTGATTTTTTAAATGGATTACCCTATATATTTTGTTTTTGGAGAATCTACGACTCAAATTACATACAATAGTGTTGCCAAATTTGCTTAGATATTAAACAAAAATATTAAGAAAATAAGCTAATTATTTAACAATCTCAATCGGGACGAAGGCTTTCCCCGTCCTTCTATGTGGAAAGTCCTAATTTCTAAACCCCGCCCACCGCCACTGAACCGCGACGGCATTTGCTGAACCGCGATGGCGCTTGCCTATAAATTCTCGCCTTTCTCCTTCCGTTAGTTAGTCGAGTTTCGCCTCTGACGTAGTTCACACGTTGAGTTGCCGTGCTCTTTTGCTTTTTCTTCATGATGAAGCCCCTTACGAAAGTGGGAGAAACGTTGAGTTCTTCGATCTCAATAATGACACGGTCCAATCCCGAAAGTCGTTTGTTACTTAATGTCAATGGCCGTGAAAGGCTCAGAAATAATATATTTTTGTTCAAAAAAGTGAAAATTTGACAAGACTATGTATGTAATATAACTCGTAGAATCCGAAAAACATAAAATATACAGAATAATAGTTATTAAGGTACCAAGGGGCATTATGAGTAAAATAAAAGCCCAAGATTGTTAGTGTACTAACCGAGGGCCTTTGGCCGGAGGTGTGTACAACAATCGCGGGCTCTTAGCTCATAATGCTCGTGGTGCCTTCAAGGTTTTATGTCCTACCAATTTTCTTACCTAATTCATATTCATATTCAATTCATATAATTACTATGATTGATCTAGTTAGCTGATCTAAGTTAGATTTGTGACATTAGATGAGTTGTCATTAATTTTCATTGCGACAGTGGTGCACAATTTTTGAAATAAAAGTTGTATCCATGGAAACAAATACTGTTAATTTTTCATAATAACCCTAGTGTTCTTATGAAGAAAATAATTGCCCTGGAGCGTTATTTTGTATCTAAGATACCTTAAAATAGAGTCATTAATTTCAATTAATGTACTGGTAGGACATAATCTAGTTAAAAAGCAAAGTTAGTGTCATTTCCGGTGAAATCGGACCAACTCGACCATTTTGACCATATCTATTGATTAATTATAAATTATGTCTAGTATCTTCCTGTACAATTTAATCCAAATCGATTTATACATAAAAACAATATAAGCATGGCCCAGGTCTCATTGTCACCCTATGTATATTGTATATAATATATTGCCCCACTTAAACCAGTAGCATTTCAGTATATTAAATCGCTTACCTTTCCTTTTTTAAATACAGATTATATCCGTCCAGTATGTCTGCCCATGCCAGGAAGCACACATATACAGCTAGGGAATATATTAATTGCAACTGCTTTGAGGAGTTTAAATAAAATTTCTACTAAACAGAAAATCAAGACGGAACTTTTGGCAAATTTAGACTGTGAAAAGATATTCGATGCTGTATGCCAGAATTGCTCAAAAACAGCAATAGCTTTGAATGTAAATCAATTCTGCACCAGGGATACCGAGGACAACGAGGTTTCAGCCTGCACTTACGATCGAGGTAGCCCAACAATGTTTTTGCATGAAAATCAGTGGCACGTCCTAGGAATTATATTTCTCCCCGTTTGCGACAAGACAAAACCAGTACTAAACACAAAAGTGTCTAAATATTTGAGGTGGATTGCAAGAAATGTAAAACTTTAATGTAATGATTGTATATTAACTGATGGAAATAATGAATAAATTGTCTTAATTAAAGTGTATCACTTTTTCTGACAAAAAGAATTCCTACCTAGGCAAAAAGGTAGGTACTTACATTAAATTATTCAATGTTTTAATAGTATATTAAGTATTAAGAACGGTAAGGACTCCAATTATTGTCTGAGAACGGTAACTCCTTAACGTTCGTGATGCTTATAAGGTTTTTTTGCACGATAGAAATGTATTTTTCTTCAAACGTCAGTAAAATGTGACATTATACCACAGAATAATATGTTGTATGTAAGTCTATGTCAAATTCGAGGTTAGCAGGTTAGGTTTTGCGTCAGTCTGTGTCAAAACTGACGCAAAACCTAACCTGCTAACCTCGAATTTTTACTTACCGTTCTAGAACGGTAAACATAACTTACTGATTTGGCAACAAACGCGGTAACTAGGTAAAATAATTCTATCGTGCAAAAAAGTATATTTCGCGTATTGTCACGAACTGTACTCTATTCCTAAATACAAAATCGTTTAGAAAAGAGGTACTTTTCTGCATAGTAACGTATAGTTAGTTTTTAAGTGCACAATATTTTACATGATATTTAAAATTTTTAGATCAAAATTTGTGGCATTTTACTACAGTACGTGAAGAAAGGCACGTGCAAAATGTGAGGAAAATGTTTTCCGAGCAAGACGTAATTTTAATTTGGGCTTATCCTTAATTAAAAAGCTTACGCCTGGAAAAACCATATTTTTCTCAACTTGTACTTGGTCTTTTTTGATATTGCTTTCTTCGCCAATAGTTTGCGTTTAATTCCTGCTGCTCTTGTTTCTTTCAGCTGATATTACATCTTGCGTAAATATTTAGCTCAGATATGTGACTTGTTCTAGTGTTTTGTCTTCCAATTTTATTGTATCGTCTGATGTTTTGCACATACTTAATGTTTTCCTTTTCTTAGTGCCAATTTTTATATTTATACTTTCTAAGTGACCTCTAAACATTTTCAAATTTTCATTCGGTCTCTTTCAATCCTTCGCTTTGAAATTCTCTAATATCCCACTGTATGCAGTGCCTTTTCTTTTTTCGCTTCTTGTTATGGTTTCGTGTAATTTCACTATAAAATATTGTGGCGTGCAAATTACTGTCCAGTTAAAATCCAATTAATATCCAAAAGTTGTCTTAGTATTTAATTGGTATGACCAGTGTTAGGTTGCCATTTTTCCGTTGATATGTGTTTGGTTGCTTAGCTCACTGGTTTATGTTGTGTGAATTTTGAAGAAAATAGAGAAATTTTGGATTTTATGGAAAATATATAAAGTACATTGAGAGTGCGATTTTCTCTAGCCATCTTAGGCAGAGTGAGTGACAGATCGCGTCTAGTAGTGTGTAATTTGTTTCGGAGATGTTCGATGTCTTGATCAGCAGTAATGTGTTGAACATTATACTTTCGCTTTTGATGAATATTTCAAACCTCTTATCACTTCGCTCAACCTTCGAGCTGGCGTGTTGTCGCTACATTAGACCGTAAAGAATTTTTCTAAAAAGTCTGAAAAAATGTTCCTCGTTAATTGAAGCATATGTATTCCCCCAGTTATCGTTGCTGAATATGAATAATGCAAATTCCGTACAAAATGGACAAAATGGTATTGTTTATAACAGATTATTTGACAAAGGTGTCACTGACGTAACCATTACGACGGCGCGCTTGCTGGTGTTATCTTTATTTCTCCGTGCGTCGCGCTGGCTGTTCGTTGATTTTATTTTTCATAATAGAAAATTTTTACTTGCAGGCTTTAACTTCTGTTATTATAAATAATATACATTTTCTAGAATATGCTGCACAGCTCATATAAAGTACAGAAACTGTCACTGACAAAGGAATAAACTGAAAAAATAATGGAAAAGACTTTAAGAAATATTTAGTGTGGTCCAATATCACGCTCGTGATTTGAGTAACGAATTTGCATGAAAAACGATTTTGACAGATTCTCAAAGCAAGCCAATGAAAAAATTATAATAGTGGAATAGAAGATAAATATTTCTATATTGGAAAATATACAGCTAGCACTGAAATGCATTTTTATTCTGTTATATTATCTAGTTTATTAAAAGTACTAGCTGTAGCCCGCGGCGCATGCAGCATTTAAAGTTTTAGCGTTAGATAGATATAGATACTTTATTTGTGACATTACAAAAAAAATCGTTTACACACTTCTACTATGGCAAATGCTACACCATATACCTACAATATATACAGTTCACATTTAATTATATATATTTATTCCTAATTCAGTACGTAAAACATGCTTAGAGCCGGTCATTGAAATTAAAGGTTAAAAATTCATTCTCGTTGAATAAAGCGTTATTTATTAAAAATATTTTTAGTGTAACTTTAAACTTTGGCATTGGAAGTTTCCTCACGTGGCCAGGCACACAGTTAAAAAATACAGCCCCATAATAGATAAAGCCATTGCGATCTGCATTCATTTTGTAAAAATTTGGTCTAATTTTGACATTATTTCTAGTATTATAAGAATGAACATTCTTGTAGGTAGTGAAAAGATGCATGTTACCCTTAACATAGAGAAAACGGTAATAAATGTAGATGCACGAAAAGTTAAAATACGCAATTCAATAAATTTTGCTTTTACATCACTTGCCAAACAGTAATGATTCTTACAACTTTACGTTAAAGTTTAAAAACACGTGAGGAGCTTCACGAGTGCCCCCAGCACATTACAGCATAACTCAGCAATAATACAATTAGATAATGGTAAGCTATTTCTCATAATCTTTTGAAACAGCACCATATAATTAGATGTCTTATTAAAAACTAGCTTAAACCCCGCGGCATATGCCGCATTTAAAATGTAGGACAAATTTAATAACTTTTGTTGCACTAAAGAAAGTTTTAAAAGCACGCTAGAGATTGGCAGTAAGGAAAAGTTCCAAAAAATATATTTTCAAATGGAAAGTCTCTGTAAAGGAAACGCTTGCCCCTGGAAGACGTCCTAATTAATATGACGTTGTTGGAACGCAGTCAAAAAAAAATCCGGAAAGTATTAATGCTCTTGTGACTTATGAGATTATATGTGAGAATTATTTGCTCCACCGAAATAATTTTCAGCTGCCTGCAATCTGTGTTTCTTTTCAGGTTTAAGCCGTTGAGCGCCATAAAAATATAAATGCGGTAACTCAAGTCTCCAGTTACGCCGTTACTGATATTGTTAAATAACTCGATTAATTATTATTTCTTTGGCATTTTAAACTGGCATTATTATTATTATCTTTATAATAGCAACCATAAGTAACTGTTTATAATGTTTATATGCTAGCGAGTTAATTTTCTTCTTAAATCGCTAGTGAATTAATAGTAGATTGCTCTACAAGTTAAGAAAAGTGAGAGTTTTCCAGCAAATGTAAAAGTTTTACGTGAGCATGGAATTTTCCAATGTGTTAAACATGCAATTTTTCCGTGTAGTTGACATAAATATCTTTTTAAATAATTTTGGTCAAAGTATGGAAGCGCAATGTTTACTGTACTGTATAAATATAAATAACCAATATACATTATAGAATACTTGAAAATGGATGAATCTGTTATTAATTCATTTAGTTTCAATTTAAACTGCAGTGTTCTATAGCAGCTACTTGGCGCATTCGGTTACTTATTTAAAAATAGACCTGCGTTTTTCACATATCTCAGCGGTCGTGCTTTTAAAAACATGATGTTTGTATTTACTTATTTTACAGTACTGCAATTAAAGTGATAATACATAAATCGATCAAATATTTATTTGCTTTTATTTTATATTCCAATACCAATATAATACAAAATACTATTACTTTCACTTATACTACATAAAGGGCAATGCCATTCAGTATTAGGTACAGATGTTAAGCCAATAAAAATCAGATAAAACCATTCCACGGAACAGTGCAAATTACAGCAAGCAATCATAGGCGTTCCATTATCAGGACCCTTACACAAACAATATATACTGTTATCTTTAGTTTGCGTGGCTACGAGAGCAGTGGTCCTTGTTTCCGTACTACTACTTTTATTACAAAACATTAAATTTGTACCATTATTAACATTTAACGACTCTTTGAATACATTCCAATCAGTATTAGCTGCAGCATCCTTAACTGCTTTATTTGTGCAATATTTACCGAGAAGTAGGGCATCCAATACCCAACTGAATTTTCAATCCCGGGATTTCGGTATTGAAGTAATTCTATCTGGATCCCGGTATTCAATACCAGGATTGCCGGTGTTCAAACCGGGATTCCCTGTTTTCAGTACCGGTATTTCCAGTATTCAATACCGGGATTTCCGGTGTTCAATACCGGGATTTCCTGTTTTCAGAACCGGTATTTCTAGTATTATCCATATATATCATAGGCTTGTAGGTGTATAATAGGTAAATATGCAAGCAACAGTGACAACACAACTGAACACAGTTTACGCCGTTTATGGACACATCTGCTAACTGCTACTACCCTGAACCATACTAATTATTATCTATCAACATGTTGCTCCATGTCTGGCGCCGGCCAGGCCGGGTAAGGCGACTCGCAGACTCTGCGAACTGCGACGCAGTGCACACAAAAGCAATCCCAAAAATATCGAAAATTCCGGTATTGGGGCAAAATACCGGGATTGAAATACCGGATAAAAAAATTAGGGATCCCGAGATACCGACATTTTGGGATCCCGAGATTGGATGCCCTACCGAGAAGTTCTGGCATCATCACATTGTTAAAAAACTTCATAGCAATAGCGCTTTCTTTTTCCCAAAATACCTCATTGAAATGTATTCTTTCACGGAAAAAGTGTTTACTACTCCATACCACAAAATCACAGTAATTAACTCCAGTAATAGCGAGTTGCATTTGTATCTGGTAGTAGTAGCCATGGTTATGATCTAATTTAAATTCTTCATCCTTTTTTTTGTACACCTGAACATTTTAGAACATTTAGGTCATCTATGCCAATGTCCTTTGCGCAATAAAGACACTTAATTTCGACAACCCCCATTTCACCACCAAAAGGGCAAATTCAGATTACTATTTAAAATAGCATCTGCTTTTCCACTTAGATAACAAATATTAAATAATTAACGACACTAACTGTAGAGCAATAATATTGTAATGTTAAACATATACAGTGTGTCCCAGGATTGATGTTACAAGAGGTGAGATGGTCTAAAAAAATTTGAATTTTATTTTAAGGTTCTGGGATTCGGTCCTGCTTGGTTTGAAAAGAATTTTAAGAATATTTTCAGTTTTTGAAAAACAAGTAGGCCTTGACAGGAAAGCGAAAACTATTTTATTTTCAGGTAAAGTACCCTTTGTGTTCATGATACGGCAAAATTGTATTAAGAAAAATTGTTTAGAATGATAAATTATGGCCCGATACAAAATTTCAGAAAGATCTGCCGACTTATAAAAAACCGTTATTTTTGAGATAATTGTATGTTAATTTCAGGTAAACTACCCTTTTTGTTCATGATACGGTAAAATTTTATTAATAAAAGTTGTTTAGAATGACAAATTATAACCCTATACAAAATTTTAGAAGGATCTGTCGACTTAGATTAAAACGTTATTTTTTGGATTAAACAATTGCATTTATTAAAAATTACGGTTAAATCTAAGTCAACAGATCTTTCTGAAATTTTGTATAGGGCCATAATTTCTTATTCTGAACAACTTTTTTTTATACAATTTTGCCGTATCATGAACAAAAAAGGTAGTTTACCTGAAAATAAAATAAAATAATTTAAAAAATAACGGCTTTTCCTAATTCGACAGATCTTTCTGAAATTTTGTATAGCGCCATAATTTATCATTATAAACAACTTTCCTTAATAGAATTTTGCCGTATCATAAACAAAAAGGGTAGTTTACCTGAAAATAAAATAGTTTTTGCTTCCCTATCACGGCCTACTTGTTTTTTAAAAAATGAAAATATTCTTAAAATTCTTTTCAAATCAAGCAGGACCGAATCCCAGAACCTTAAAATAAAATTCAAAAATTTTTAGTACATCTCACCTCTTGTAACATCAATCCTGGGACACACTGTATGTAAGAGAGTGATTATGCTGCACCGATTTGGTGATTAAGTAGAATTTTAAATAGATTAGAGTTAAATTTCTCAGGTGAACAGGTTTTGAGATACTCCGGCAAAGAATTGTATAAATAAGCTATATCGTAAGAAAAGGATCGCTCATACATTGCAGTTTTGTGATATGGAGGCGTAATTAAATTTCTATTTCGCATATTAACACTATGAACATCACATCTAAATTCAATTTTATTAAGTAAATAAGAGGGTATTTTATTTGAGATAATTTTATGAAACAATGTGGCTGAATGAAGTATTCTGCGATTGTGCATATTTAACCATTTAATTTCGTTAAGTTTATGTGTTATGTGATAAAATTTTCTAATACCATGAATAAACCTCAGGCATGTATTTTGCATATGCTGAATTCTTTTACTGTCCGCACTGTCTATGATTAAATTTATTAAATTGTGCCATGGAAGAGACTGAAGGTCGTTATAGACCTCCTCATAATCAAAATTAGCAAAATCTCTGTAAGTATACAAAAAAATTTTTGCGATGCAATTTACATTTAATAGGGTAGTCACAATAAACCAAACAATGTTCGGATAATCCATGTACATCAGTCGCACCGTAATTGACTATACATTTTTTATCGTTTACCAAAATAAGGTCCAGTAATGTAGAGCTGTTTTTATCATTTTTCAGTACTTTTATCATTTATAGATAACATATCTATGTTAAAATCACCCAGACACACTATCTCGTCCGTCATATGTGCAATAAGTTAAAAGGAGTCCTCCAAGGTATCAATGAAGTCAGCGCATCCAAACTCCTGCCTTCGATAAACTGTTCCTATGACAACCGTTGAATTTTTTTAAATAATTTTGATCCACAACTGTTCAATAGCTATACTACAACTTGCTGTAGGAATAATAGGAGATTGTAAATTTGTAAATCGATGAAGCAATTAATCAACATCAGCAGATACTGATGAACCTCAGAATTATTACTATAAACAAACTTTATACGATAACTCATAAAAATAAATATTTGATTAATAGAAATAAAACTAAATATATTACCATAAAGACATTTGCAGCAACATAGCAATAAACTTAATAGCAGAAAGATTGACAAAAATCTAAATGAAGTTATATTTGCGAAGCAACCAAAATAACTGAAAGTAAACCACAAACTGTATAGAAATACAAATAAAAATAAAACAGGATTTACTTTGTGTTCTAAAAAATGCAAAAGAAAATATTTTCCATATAATTTTATAGAATTATGGATAGAAATATATAAAATGTTTCTTAAATCAATTTTATTCAAACATTCAAAGAACATTTTTAATTTTGGCTATTTTACTATTATCTTTTGCCCTCATATAAATCCTGCCATTTTTAGACCAAAGATATTTAATATTCTTCTCCTTTTTATAATCTCTAGCTGTCGCAAACAGCTGTCGATTTAATGATGAGAGAGATTCATTAATATACACAGAGTTATTGCTTTTTGCCATATGAAGTAATTCCAAATTGATATAACTTAACTTCAGATTACGTTTTATCTTTCTGCACGTTAGAAACTCCTCCTTGTCATTTCACGATGATTCCTCTCAATCATTTGAACATCCACTTTAAAAGAGAGAGCATTTCCTACTGGGCGTTTTGTTTGTCCATCTGCTGGTTTGGCAGTACGAGATGCGCTGGAACTGCGCTCGACTATGGCAACGATGTTCTCCTCCGCAGCAACAACCTGATAAATAACTTGTTCGTACTGAATGCTAAAGCTCGGAAGACATCAGTTTTTCGGAGAGCAACTGAATGTAATAAGTGTTGGTTCACGACGTACTCGTGATAACTAAACACACGCTTTAGTACGTAACTTAGGCAGTACTATTTATGGGTGAAGGAATCTCTAAGTTGTTAACGGAATTCAGCAATGCCGTCGGATGGGGCAGCTATGTGCATCGACGATGCGCTCTGAAAGCTTGTTTCTTCTAAATCTCTCTGCAGCTTGGCTAGCGGTGGGCACTGTTGAACTACAGTTTGTATACTATGTAGAATCTGAAATCGCACTAGTTAATAAAGGTATTTTACAGCGTCCCTTTTAATAAATTCACCTCTAGCGCGCTATCCATCGCTTCGTATTGCTTTTTGGCTTTACTTACAGCTTCTTTCCAGTTTTCAGACAAGACTTGTCTACTGTCGAGGAATTCTTGTTTCATTTCATTTAGCTGCTTTTCTTTTTCCACCAATTTCTCCTTTAAGGAAGGTATCTGTAATTATAATGTACTGTAAAATTATGTCGTTAATAGGATTGATAATAATGAAAATTGTGCAGTGCAAAACGCATTGATTGCCTCTGTTTTTGCCAGATAAAATTTCCATGCAAATCTTAGGTTATGTCACACAAAAGCACACAAAATTAAAATGGAAAATATAATAACGAATACTCACTTTTCTACAACAGAAATGAGGGTTTCCTTCTTCGTAAACTAAAGGCCAGCTGTCAACACGACGATTTTAGCCCTGTTGCCAGATTTACACTGTACAAAATAAATTTGTAGAAACGGTTTCAAAATGTTCCAGATTCGTAGAATTGTACCAGGTCTGGCAACGCTGCTAATATCAAGACCACGCCCACAATCGAACTACACATAGACCACGCGCATGCATGTTTGACCTTGGGAAGTGTTCTGCTTTATTATAGAGTTATGATAAGTTTTTCGAGATATTTTTCCATATATTATTATCGATATGCATTTTCCACGAACGCAATGAATCCATGCAGACCCCTAGGAATTTCATGCTACTAGGATCTGCAAAACCATTTCGTTTTCGTTGAGAGAAGACTATGACCTGTGTTTTCTGCTGGTTTAGTATCAGATCATTTGCCGTAAACCAAATTGGTAAATCATTTTGTACTGCTTTTATCTCTTTAAGTAAAATGTTTAGATTAGAATTTGACTTTATTGCCGTAGTGTCATCTGCGAACAGCGTTACGTCCGCTTCTGGTGAGCCATTGTGCAGATCGTTGATGAAAATTAAAAATAAAACGGGACCTAATATTGAGCCGTGCGGGACTCGCTGAGAGATATTTTCCACAGTGGATTTGAGGTCATTACAGCATGTAAATTTGTTTCGGTTATCTACGTATGACCTAATCTAATCATATTCAAGCTTTCCTCCCGGAAACCGTAAAATCACAATCTGTTCTTTAATTAACAGCTAAGTGATGTTTGGTTAAACAAATAACAGAGCATTTATTAGCATAGCTGTTAATGAAAATATATAAATCATCAATTTTATTACGAATTGACATTGTATGCAAAAACCGATATGGTACAGCTTACAGGTTTTAGATGAAGCACACTGAAAACTGAAACTAATGTTAGAACCTAGTAATTTCCAAGTTTTGTATTGGTACCACTTTTGAAATCTATCATATTGACATGAAATTGTTAACTTTATTTAAGCTAAACGACACAATAAATCGGAGGCGCACTTAACGTTATGGTATGGCGCATTTCAAAACAGAATTAAGAACACATACAAAAGCAGCGACAATAACAATAGCAATAACAAAATAACAGAATTAACAAAATCAACAGCAACAGAAATTTTCACACTTTAAAACACAAAGAATCTGTCATATGACGTTAATCACTGCGCAAACAAAATCCCTCACCCACCGCTACTGATTACTTGTCATTTAAAATATAACCAAACTTTGTATGTTTGACAATATTACTTTCTTCCACATATTGCCAATTCAGTGAAATCAAATATGATCACAGCGCATTTCATGGCCTACCTTGAGAGTCAATCTAGATTCTGATGTACAGTATTCTTCAAATGTCCCCATAAGTAAAAATCTAATGGCGTAAGATCCAGGATTCTCGGCGGCCATCCTCCACGGCTTATAAGACGGTCATCATAAAATTCTTTTAGAAAATTAAGGGTTACATTATTAGGTACCTTCTTATATTCGTGCCAGTCTGTGCAACCAAATTCGCAGGGAATTTATTAGTACTTCTTTCCAGTTTAGTTTGAATATCCTCAATCACTTCTTAATAATAATAAAAGCGTCTTGGTCACTTGTAAAAGGCATAATTATTCATTACAAGTCTGAAATAAATTATAGGTTATGTGTTATGTGATATCAGTCTTGGAACTCAAATCATAACTTACCGAAACCATTTCAAAGTAGATAAGCTGGTTCTCTGTTACGGTATTAAAACAACTTTACGACACCCACCCAAGGTGAGCATCGCACCACGGAATCAGTCCTGGAAAACTGGCACACTTTCCCTGAGATTTGCTAGAAACAGGCCAAAGGCCACGGCTGGAAAGCTCAGGGAGTCCGGCGTGAGTCACACGATACGTTCTGGGCAAGCGTGTTGAGGCATATATATAGGGTACGTCAAAATTATGAGGACGCCACCAAGCCTGTCTTAACTCGAATAACCGGGCCTGGGCGGTTAAACGAGCGAAGTATTCAAGATACTCCGTCGATAAGAATTCTCATGAGCTGCAAGCTCAAATATCAATTTCGTGATCGCAAATACTGGAATGGTAATATTGGGACTCTTTGGGCCGAGACTGCGCAACCACTGGACCTACCTGCACGCTCTGATCTCTTACGTGTCGCCGTACACCAATCTTTACACTGTAAAAGGCGCTATCTGAAACAAAGCATGCACAGGTCGAATATGAATAATACGTCCCTTAATTAAATATGCGTCTATTGGTTGATAACTACATCTGGGCAGCAAATCGTGCTGCCAAGCTTATGTTACTGCTTACGTTAAGCACCAGCTGATGGACGCGCTATGCTAGTAAACAACACACTATGGGTGGCCGGCCGCAGTGGGCTCGACACTTTACATATTAGAGTACAGTTTAGAAATACGCACTCCGGAAAAGGGCGCGTTAGTGCGCGATAACAGACGCCGACCTGCAAGGGCAGCGGGACAGCGTGACTGCAATATTTGACCAGGAACAGGGGCTAACATAGCCTCACTAAAGCATGCGAATTTGGAATAGTTGCCAGCCCCTGCTACGTCGCCCACGCAGTCGTTGGCTGCGGTTAACACCTGATAAGCAAAGAACAAAGCCCTCGCAAACATAAACAAAGAGCTCGAACAGATTAGGGCGCGCCAGGCTCAGCACGGCGAGGCGTTGATTCTATTTAGGTATTAAACGGTACAATATAGCGAAGCTCGCGCACCCTCGTTACTGAATTAAAAGCTAGCACAAACGTAACACCAAGACATAGGCGCAGAGTTCTTTAGCTATTTAAGCGATGAGACGCAAAACTCGCGCACTTGAACTTACTAGTAGGCTACCAAAGTAGCGTCTCGAAGCATGGTGGCCTCAAACCGGCATTAAAAGCCGCGACAAGCAAGCAAGGGGCATGCATTCGCCCACACAAAGTTGAGCGCAAAAGCACCAACGCTCGCACAAGTGACAGTTACTATGTTTAAATGGTTGCAATTACAAATACCTTAGTCCGCAGACGGTCCATGAGAGTGGCGTGCAGTCAGTTGGTAGAAGGCGGCAGTCTGTGGCAGCTCAATCGCCAAAACACGGCATTAGGGGTAAACGGGCTGGAATCCGCCAAGATGGCGGCGTTAGAACGCTCTCCTGAGAGCACACTTACGGCGGCAAAGAGGCCTACTTCGTCCTGCCTAGAAAGATCCTCGAAAACAGCGAGTTGCAAAGGGAAAGCCCCCTTTCTCACAAACGCAGAACTGGCCCCAAGAAGCCCTTCACACACCTACGCCTTGGCGTAAAGGCGTGCCACTCGCACAATCACACGCGACTTCCTTCGATCAACGGCCAGAGCTAAACTCCTCAAGCAAGCCGTGTTATGGCCCCTGCAGTGGCGTGAGCCGAACGGCATTGCCACGTGACTCTCGGCAGCCAATGGCGATGCGCTCCACAAAACAAATTAATTCCGGTAACAAAGACAGCCAATGGCGAGGCGCCTCAACGGCGTGATTTCTAGAAGGTTCGGAATTCATGCGAGCGATAACACCCGGCTGCCAAACTAGCGGCAAAGGGGTGCTCCAACTGACGAGAAATACTGCGTTTGGGGCCAAATATGTGCAAAATCATTATTATGGAATTAGGCGATGGAGCCAAATAAGTAACTAAAAGGGTTTAGCATACGGGCACGCTGCCCTAAAGCCTAGGTGGCTAATTAAAATACCAAAATGACCTGACACTCCTCTTACTTGAAAGAGAGTTCCCCGACGTCTCTTAAAATCAACGGGGCATTTTGGCTGCGGCGCCACGAGAACTCAACCGACCGGATACGCTGTACCCCCAAAGGAATTACGCACACTGGCCACCAGATAGGGTACGACAGGAGGGAAGAGAGAAGAGGAAGAAGAAAGACTGGATACGCCAGTAAAAAGTACGTAAATTGGGTCTAAATCTGGTAAAAATAGGTCTTACACCTGTGGACACTTCCGACCAACCGTTCCAAAAGAACACAGGGAGGAAGGGGGGGGGTATAGAAATAGAAGTCCAAAATCCCACACAAGGGTTACCTGAAGAGGGCACGCTGCGCGTCACGAGATCGGCGCATTTTGTGAATCCCACAACTGGTATGAATGCCCAAGAGAAGAGGATGAACAACCAAAAAGGGGAGATGGTTGTGACAGAAACTGTCAAAAGTAGTCATAATCAGTAATAGGAAAAACTCCACCGAAATCCTCAATCGATGCCGATGCCGGAGCCAAGTCGACTATTAAACCGCAAAGCGCGAGCTCGAAAATGACTCCAACACCGAACACCAAAAGAAAATCACGAAGAACCAAGTCTCCAAGGGTGTAGGCGTTCGATGACGCATGCCCAATAAATCCTTTTCAGAATTCCATGCGGCCCAAAGGGACTACCTTACGACGACAGGGTCCGCACGAAACAAAATGACCAGAAACACGCTCTCTTTATGTAATCCCACACAGGTGGTTGCAAATGGCGACGGCCAACGGTACGGTAAAAGAGCGCTAGGCCACGAAAGCAACAAGGCATCGCTACGCAAAAAGAGTCAAAAATAGTTAAACACTCAAACACTATACACTTAAGAAACCTCATGCGGACAGCAGGCCATTACCGCCACACAAAGTTCAGAAGCTTCAACGAAACTGTTCACAAAGAACACGATACTTGACAACATGACGTCATCAGACAAAAAGGGTACGATAAATGACAACAAAACGTCAACAAGTACGACGCATTCCGACCAGCGGTAAAGACTCGTTAAATGCTAACGGTATGTGTACAAAACACTGCGATAACTGTTAGGGGTGTCCATGAAGAAGTCGGTAAACAAAGTTGGGCGGTACATGATAATAATGAAAATGAAATAAAAGTCCAACGAAAATAACTACGTCAAACCAACTAAGAAGATGGCCTGAGGGACGTAATAACCGCACGAGCGAATCTCCCCAAGCACACCAACAGCACACCATAACTTATCAACAAACCAAAACACGGTCATGAAGGTGAAAAAAAAATTTCAACCTGCTTACCAAAAATCAACTCGGTACAACACCAAACGATAGAGAAAAGAAAATTGTCAAAATCGGTAATCATCAACGTCAAAATCGATAAACCTCGCTAACGTGAACGTCAAAATCGATAAACGTCAGTTCGGTACAACAAAAGTGTCAACTTAGCCCAAGGCTAAACAATGTAAGCGACAGGGAATCGAAACTCCCAACTAAGCCTTCGAAAAGACACACAAAGTTGAGCGCAAAAGCACCAACGCTCGCACAAGTGACAGTTGCTATGTTTAAATGGTTGCAATTACAAATACCTTAGTCCGCAGACGGTCTATGAGAGTGGCGTGCAGTCAGTTGGTAGAAGGCGGCAGTCTGTGGCAGCTCAATCGCCAAAACACGGCATTAGGGGTAAACGGGCTGGAATCCGCCAAGATGGCGGCGTTAAAACGCTCTCCTGAGAGCACACTTACGGCGGCAAAGAGGCCTACTTCGTCCTGCCTAGAAAGATCCTCGAAAACAGCGAGTTGCAAAGGGAAAGCCCCCTTTCTCACAAACGCAGAACTGGCCCCAAGAAGCCCTTCACACACCTACGCCTTGGCGTAAAGACGTGCCACTCGCACAATCACACGCGACCTCCTTCGATCAACGGCCAGAGCTGAACTCCTCAAGCAAGCCGTGTTATGGCCCCTGCAGTGGCGTGAGCCGAACGGCATTGCCACGTGACTCTCGGCAGCCAATGGCGATGCGCTCCACAAAATAAATTAATTCCGGTAACAAAGACAGCCAATGGCGAGGCGCCTCAACGGCGTGATTTCTAGAAGGTTCGGAATTCTTGCGAACGATAACACCCGGCTGCCAAACTAGCGGCAAAGGGGTGCTCCAACTGACGAGAAATACTGCGTTTGGGGCCAAATATGTGCAAAATTATTATTATGGAATTAGGCGATGGAGCCAAATAAGTAACTAAAAGGGTTTAGCACACGGGCACGCTGCCCTAAAGCCTAGGTGGCTAATTAAAATACCAAAATGACCTGACATCTCAAAATAACTGTTGTTTTATTGGTACGTGGTACGTTTGTTTACAAAACTCCGAAAATAGAAACTCACGAATGCAACAGTGGTACTTTTGATCGTGTAAACACGGCCTATAGTGTTCTGCATTATTCAGCCATTGGTAGCGTTCAGTAACCAGATATGATCATTAACCAAAATGGACTTGCCTTTGAAGCTGTGTCAATAGTTTTAAAAAACACAAGTAATAGGCATAAGTAACTGTTTTCTGTGATAATATCGCAATTAAAAGTTAAGGGAAGTTTGTTTACAAAAACCCGAAAATAGAAAAGAACGAATGCAACCATGGTACTTTTTATCGTTTAAACACGTCCTGTAGCGTTCTGGATTATTATATAGGTATGATGATATCTTAAAAGGTAAATACTGCTATATTAGAAAATATACAGCTAGCACTGAAATGCTTTTTTATTCTGTTATATTATCTATTTTGTTAAAAGTATATCTTAAAAGATTGCTTTGAGTTATTGGCAAAACATTAGTATGTGTGTAAATATAGCGCCACAAAATTTACGATAGCCCACCCACTAGTAGAAAAGGTTGGCGTGCGCCTGCTCGAAAATTAATATACAGGGAACACCTAGAAAAAATATTCGTAAGTGGTTTGGGTGTGCTCTCCAAAAGGTAATTTCTCCGAAGACCTTCCTCTCTTACGATGTTATAACGTCAACTGGGGAAAATCCTGTAGCCCCAACCCTACAGTCTTTTGAGCCAGATTTACCGCCGAATATAGGATTCGATTTTTCATAGATTTCTTAGTGGTTAGCCGCCTGCGGCTTGCACATGCCATGTACCTTTCTTTACTATTCTCATTGTGGTCGAGCCATTTTTACTACGTGGAAGTGGTGTAGGACTGGAAAAATGCTTATCGCGTATATGCTGAACTCTTATTGTAGCCTATTACAGTGCGATTCTCAGCAAATAATTGAAAAATAAGTCGGATACTGTTTTGCACTTGTACTGCCCTGTGTACTGTGAACTAGTTTAAGTTATTCTTACTATTGTTTTAGCGGCTGTCCGGTTCAACAATTTTTAGTCGCGTTTAATTATTTAACGTACGGCACGTTACACAAAAACCATTGTACGCGATACCGGTAGTTGCAAAGGAGTATTGAGAATTTGTTTGTGGTTTGTGGACAGCTAGTGCACAATTTAAAATGTCGTACGCATCTTCGGAAGCAAAATGCTTTCCACGCTGAACGCGGTTTCTAAAGAAAACGAATTTTACATGCAAATGTTAGCACCCGCGCTCCGTTTTCACACGATTCTAATTAACGGTGGAGGGATGTCTGCTGCTGCAGAAAATATTGCTAGAAAACTCATACACTATTTTACCTTCTATTCAATTTATTTGCATTCCATGTTGTTAATAGAACTGTGTATGTACTGCTATGATATCCCCATTTACTTTTAGTAATGCTATTCTATTTCATAAAAAAATTCTTGCATAACCTGTGATAGCAATGTACCCAAGTGGACCAAACGTTGCTATAGAAATTAGGGGCTGCAATTGCAGTATTTGTGATTAAAGACATATGCCTGTAAAGTGCGATACTTTAAAATTTATGAGACCACAAGCAAATCTTGGTTTATTTACGAGAATACTTATTATAATATTCTAGCATTAAACTCAAAGATTAAAAAAATTCTTACTCAGGGTTCAATAAAATTTATAACAGTTGTTTGACTTTAATCACATAAGCAACAATTTAAATATTACGTCGTGGCCTTCTACGGGTTTTTATGAAATCAATGAAAGTACTTCTTATCTTAATTGTGAAATGTTTGATCTGAAATTGACTATTCGTTTGTCAATGAACATTTAACAAATCGCGAGTTAACACAATAAAATGGCAAAGAGGAAACGCGCACCCTACCATGAACTACAACACTGCCTTTTTCATGCAGCTGAATGTAACCTTTTGTGTTGATACAAACTGCAGCTGCAACTCTTGCTTCTAAAACTCTTCAAAATAGCTGCTTTCAAAATCCAAACCTCGTTGCAGGAGTTTCTCGAGAAACTATCTGCGCTGGGTACGACCTGCAAATTACCAGAAAACTGCTTGAAGCCCTTACTAAGGTAGACCTTTCGTTGTAAAGTAAAATTCACATGCGTCGAAGTAATAACAGACACTTTTTAACGGGTTTTAATATGGAGAATTTATTTCAACAATTTTTACACTGCATATTCTCTAGATGTTTTAGAAAATTTGTTAACGGAGCGACCTGGGTTTTACACGGATGTTTATCGAAGACCCCCTAAACACGTTAAAAAATTCTTTTATATCCCTGCAAAAACTGACGCCTCAGACAAAAACAGATTTGTTTAAATAAACTCCTAATTGGTTCAACATACGCCAGCCCTTCCGTAATGGGACAGACCATACGTGTGACCCATCACCTAATTTAGTAACAATCTTAAAATCAATACGTTTGCAATCAGACTGTATTCAAAACCGTGAAAAATCCACAACATAATTAATTTTTTCTCTAAATGTTCAAGTTACACTGAAACCTAAATTCTTTTTATGTGATTCCTGCTGTGCTGTGTCCTTTGCCCAAATTTGATGCCACGGCGAAGGTCTTCACACATCAACTTTTTGTCATTCAAATAGATCACCGATTGAAGCATTTTATCCAGTTCCAGTGACCTAATTTCGCTGCACTTGACCCAGTTAATGGGTAATACAGTGGGTAATACATAATTGTTTTTAATGTCTGTCTCTGACAGATTCACTATTGTTACAGAAATATTCAGACGTCACCACAACCAGGTTTATATAGGTGCCTGATCCGGAACAATCTTGAATTTCGTTTGCATTCACCACGAAACTATAGGGCAGCTCAACCGGACGATTCCATTGCATTGGAGGGCGACCTCTAGGCGTTTCCACTCTGCTAGTGCTTCGAAGACGTGCTATACTCAAAGGACTTCAAAAATGTAGTTAGAAGAGTATCGTACCCATCAATGCACTTACCCAGAAAGTCGAAATCATGCGCACTGTCAGAAAATGTACTCTTTTGTCATTTTAAATGCATATAAATCTGTCTAACTCTAATGTTAAGTAAGCTTTATTTAAGATTACAGCTTACTGCTGTTCCGAATAACTATTCTAGCTAATTTAATTAACTGGTCTTAACTCTGTAGATTTTGACTGAAATTTGTAATTGTTACATTTTTTCACCTACAAACATTTATTTTTTGTCTTTAGAATCCTTTTCATATTGAGTCCACTGCTAGTTATGGGATAATTTAGCATGTGTCCTTACTAATTCATAGAAATGCTTCTACCACATTCTACTTTTGTTTACAAAATTAATGTATGTGACTCAAAAGACTGTAAAACTATAACTTGTACTCTGATGAATCATAGCAATACATAAAAAACTTTTACATTCACAACGACTAAAAATTGAGATAAGAGCTTAGAGGAAAATCAACGTCACGATTACTACAATTACAACAAAATAAAAATTTAAGGTAAAATGGCATGACTACAAATACATTAAAATATACAAGATTAGTATAGGTTTATACAAGTCCGTTGAAGGAAATGTTATGGCATGTTTTGGAGCTTACTATAAATATTGTAAATAAACATTGGCTTACAGTAATTTCGGAGTTTTTTTTGTTGCTTTATGGAGACAATTATGTACTTTAAGAATTTATACCAACCGCTGTAGGTCTTTTGGTTTGGAGCGTGTCGAACCAGTGGCGCTTTCGGACCGCCCTCTCCATCTTGCTTACGAACTAGCTGGAAAAACTTTGCAACACCGCGCAATTTCTGGATGACAGTGTTATATTTTGTAAAGCGTTATTAAGCATTTATTTAGATTATAGAAATTCGTTGTGTAGCACAATAAAAGATTCAGTATACACCCCGGTCTCATTCCTCTCGTAGCTTCAACCATTTCGGATTTCTCATTTCTGGTTCTTGAGAATATTTTGTTTCTATGCATAGACTCACTTTTTACTATCTTCTCTTTTACTTTTTGAGATAGTCTGTTCACACAAAGACAGACAGACAGACAGACCAATGAAAAAAAATATGTTTTTTGGGTTCAGGGGACTCTAAAACGTGAAGATCTGTTGAAACCTCAATTTCGCTTTTTGAGGTGAATACAATACTTCCTTTATTGTAAAAGGAAGTTAAAAAATGTATCCGGTAAGGAAGGTTATTATTAATTAAATTTTAACAATCGCATTGTCAATATTACGCACCAGTGACTTTTTGATTACCATAACTGAACTAGTGAGCTTTGGTTTACACAATAATGTTTAATATCATCTGCGTTCTGATGTCTCCTGGCAAACAAAAAGGTTAAAACAAACAAATATACTGTGATTTTACACAAAAATTATAGTTTTAATCGATACAATTTTATACTGCACCTGTAGTGTTACGAGGTATTACTCACACAAGAAAGTTAGCCCATACGGCATACGGAATGTAGGTCAAACTTTTCTCTAGTGGGTGATATCCATATAACACTACTTCTATAATAACTATGACCAGGATGACTTTCACTATCTGAAAAGAATAATGGAAAAACCGGAACACCACTTATAGAAAGAGCTTCTTATGCAGTGACGTTGAGGAGTTCCTTGTAATTAGTCAATTAATCATTTTTCGATATCCAATGCCAATGCCAAGTTCTTTTTTTTTCTTTTTAATGTGCACTTTCGTGCGTAGCATGTGACAAGTTTGTAGCAGGTGCACTCCCGGCCGGCGCCCATTACACTTACTTGAATTGGTATCCACAGAATAATAGTCGTGAAGGATTCCGAGTAGCTGGAGATTAGTCATTCTAAAATAGGTCTTTTATAAAAGTTGCGGTCAGACCACGACCGAGTAAAGTTGTAGCTGCGGTTTTATCACAGTTCTAGTGCTACTTAAAAAATCGGTAATATACTTTACATTTAACAGATGTAAGCTGTAATATAAATATACAAATCCTAGTAAAGTTACACTATTAATATTATCGCGCGCCGCAGGCGCTGTGTGACAGGTTATCTTAACCCAAACACAAAAATGCCGCCTATAAGAGGAATTCCAGCCGATAGTTCGGCAAGCAGCCTTGTTATTAAACATCGAAAAGACAAAAACAAACTATCATCCACATTGCTTAATAATGGCTACACCACTACGAAAAACGAATTGAGGATATGATAACTGACCTGGACAACTCGATGAATTCAATAGCACCAGTAGTAACTGTAATTGAACACGGTCACATTTCCCAAGATGAAAAGCACACCCAGCGAACATTTAATAAAACATGAACGCCAAATAACCTCGGAAGATGATATCAGAAATAAAATATATACTAGAGAACGAATCATTGATATCATAAAACAGGTACTATTTACCTCATCCGCACAATGAAAACGCCATTACTGAAGCTAAAGAAACTGATATCAGAAATAAAATATATACTAGAGAACGAATCATTGATATCATAAAACAGGTACTATTTACCTCATCCGCACAATGAAAACGCCATTACTGAAGCTAAAGAAACTATAAAAAGTGATAACCGCAATGCTAGTAAAATTAAACTACTGCCAATATACGAGGGCCACTAAAAAAGAAATCTACCTAGCCATGAAACAAAAGACATATGATTTTTTTGATATTTTCATTTTTCATCATAATCCCTCCTTACATCAACGCACTTATGCCATTTGTTCTCCAATGAACTTATACCAATGTAAAAAAAGAATTCCTCTTGATTGTTGAAAAAGTGGTCTACGGCACCTTTTAGGCTCTCATCAGAGTCAAAACGGCGCCCTCGAAGGTTTTTCTTTAGTAGTCTAAAGAGGTAAAAGTCAGGTGGAGCCAGGTCCGGACTGTAGGGAGGATGATCTATCTCTACAAAGCTGCATTCCTGCATAATTGGTCGGACTTTGGCAGCCTTATGCACAGTTGCATTGTCGTGCAGCAGAAACACTTCTCGATTGGAAAAATTGGGTCGTTTCTGATCAATTGCTATACGCAGATTTTTCAAAGTGTTAGCGTAGACATCTGCATTTATTGTGGTCCATTTTGGCATATATTCGATGAGAAGAATGCCCCTCACATCCGAGAAAACTGTTGCCATCAGTTTTCCAGCAGATGGTTGCGTTCTTGCCTTTTTTGGAGGTGGAGATCCTTTATGAACCCATTGCTTCGATTCTGATTTTGTTTCAGGGTCCCAGTGATGCACCCAAGTCTCGTCGCCCGTTATAATTTGTGATAAAAAGTCACAATTCTGGTCCAAAGTTTTCAAATGACTTTGCGAAATTTCCAGCCTACGCAATTTTGGTTCAGGTGTCAATAATCGTGGAACCCACCTGGCTGACACCTTACTCATATTTAAATTGTCTTGTAAGATGGTTATTACGCTAGGTTCAGATATTCCCAACGTCATACTAATGGTAGAAACCTTCACACGACGATCCTCGAGCACCAGAGCCTCAACTTTTCGCGTAATTTCCTCACTCGTGGCCGTTTTTGGTCTTCCACTTTTGGGATCGTCTTCGATAGATTCACGGCCCCACCGAAACTGTTTAGACCAAAATTTTACAACATAATACGATGGTGCATCATGTCCATACACGGCGACCATTCTTTCAAGAATGGTTTTTGGCTGGTGGCCCTCTTTTGTAAGAAATTTAATGACGCTGCGATATTCTAATTTCAAGTCACTCATTTTCCCTCACAAAACCCCTTATAAAAATCAAACTAATTATCACAAGTAACGCAAATTTTCCACGTAAGATTAGATTAGATGCCATTATTTGACAAATAAAGCTTGATCGTGTTAATTGTTTTTTTCATGGCCAGGTAGATAACATTTCTAGTGGCCCTCGTATTTGCATAATGCAAATAACTTCTAAAAAGTAGTAAACTAAATAAACGAGATCATAAAAAACATACACTTTACTGCCAATTACAATAGCTCGTTCCTAAGAATAAGTGTAAGTGACATCGACAATCTTATAAACCTTACAAGGTTCTACAACGAAAAGAAAGTAAAGTTTCACACATTTACAAATCCTTAAGATACGTCAACAAAAGTGATAATACGCGGTTTACCACTATCTATAAGTGAAATGGAAATCAAAAGCGAGCTAAAATAGAATAGTTTACAAATAAGTAGAGTAACAAGAATGTTAAACCGAGAGAATAAAGCAATGCCACTGGCAACCATACAGTTACCAAAGACAGACAGCAGCAGGAATATTTACAATATCACCAGAATTTGCTCGTGCTTGGTATATATAGAACTGAGACACAAATCTAGACAAATTCCTCAATGCTATCGCTGCCAGAAGTATGGACATAGCAAACATTATTGCAATCGGGATCCGAAATCTGTCAAATGCTCCTGGGAGCACTTAACCATCTAAAGCCCGACGAAGAAAGAGACAACCAAAGAAGAACCAAAGTGCGCAAATTGTGGTCAGGATCATACAGCAAACTACAGAGGATGTCCTTACCTAACAAAAATATTAAAAGCAAAATCTTCGCGAATTCAAAAGAGTAAAATAACTCAACAAGAGGCAGTGACCGACACTCACTTCCTAACTTCTGGCCAAAACTTAAGGAACCCCTTAAAACTACAATTAGCCATACCAATCCCACACCCGAATACACAGTTAAGGAAAACCAAGATCCATCATTAATAGAAAAAATTATTAACCTTGTGTAACCTTATATGGACCAAATTAAAAAGTTTTTTATGTCACTTGTCGCCAATATGGCAACAAATAAGAAAAGTGTAATAAATCATCTAACCAACTGGAACGCCAATGGACTTAAAAAAAATATCGATGTTTATAAAATTTCTAAATAAAAATAATGTAGATGAGCATTCATTAGTAGCACTCATTTACTAGCTAATCAAACATTTAATATACCGGGTTACTGCATCATAAGAACAGATACAGAATCTGACAAAGCAGCGGGAGTGTCTTAAAAATATTCAACATGAACATCAAAATGGTTCCACTGCAGTCACCTCTCTTGCAACGCATTGCAGTAATACATTTTTCAAGACAACAGTAAACTTAAAATAGGGTGTGCATACAAACAAACTAATAAAAGTTTCGCCCAACAAGATATAAGAGTAATTTTCGGTGACAGCAACCTCCACTACTAATAGGAGACCTGAATTGTAAAAGTACCACATGGGGATGTAGAGCAAACAATTCAAACGAATACAAATTATTAATATTCGCAACAGAAAGGGCAGTGCAAATACTAGCTTCAACGATTCCGGCATACGTACAGTCGTGTGCAAATAAATCTGGGACAGTGTTTTTTTCACATGCAGATTCAGTTAAGAATTGAAGAATATCTCCATGGATTTCCTGCTATCAGAAAGAGTTACATTAAACTTTAACAGGTACTGAAACCCGTAACTCTCTCTGATAAGAGGAAATCCATGGAAATATTCTTCAAATTCTTAACTGAATCTGCATGTGAAAAAAACACTGTCCCAGATTTATTTGCACACGACTGTACCTTTCCGAGCCGATCACAAACATGATATACTCGATATTGTACCAACCAAAACTTTTAGAAGACTAGTATACCAAAGAGTTGTCACCGAATTCGACTATAACCAAATACCAGTTTTAACATCTTTCAAGCAGCAAGTATAATCCATCAAACTATGCCATAGATTAATAAATGTGCGAATAGAATGGTAAGAGTTTGGTAGTCAGATGGACGAGCAAATAAAATGCTCAACTAATATCAACACCGCAGAATAAATTGATGCCGCAATCTACAACTTGACTGAAACTATCAAAAGATCGATCGAGCTAGCTATCAAGCATAGTAGTAATAGTAATAATAGAAGATCCATAGTTGACGATCAAATTCCACTTAACATACTCAAGGCAATATACAAAAAAATAGAAGTAGACGACAGTGGCAAAGAAATAAAGACCCCATCTTAAGAATATACTGAAAAACCTAACTCTCCAAACAAAACTGCTCTAAATAGCTATCGGATAAGTAAATATCATCCTTATCTGCAGGATATCCACCGGAAGGATCCTAACTTATGGAAAGTTACAAATAAAATTCTTAAAACACGACACAGCATGCCAGCGGTACTATATAATAATAAGACCTATGTCACAGATCAAGAAAAGTGCGATGTAGTTGCGTACTATCTAGAAACAGTTTTCACCCCATCGGATAATAAAATGCATAAATCATTATTCACCGAAACCAACAAAATGGCTGGAAACACTAGTACACTTGAAGTAGGAACTATAGAACCCACAATACCCTCGCAGGTTAAGACCGTTAGAAGTATACTATCACATAAGAAAGCACCAGGTCACGATCAAATAACTAATGTAGTTCTTAAAAACATAACCAAGAAAAGTATAACTTTCTTAACTATAATATTCAACGCCTGTATGAGAATAGTATCTTTTCCAAAACAAGGAAAACTTGCTCAAGTTATGATGTTAAAAAAAACAAAGAAAGATCCAAAATCACCTGAACTACCTTCCAATTACCTTACTAACTACTATATAAAAACTACAGGTTACAGAATCTAGATTGAGACACGGTGAAAATCGGAACTAATGTTAGAATCTAGTCATTTCCAAGTTTCGTATTGGTAACATTTTTACATCTATAATATTAACGTGAAATTGTTAACCTCAATTAAGCTAAATGACACAATAAATCAGAGGCGTACGCAACATTGCGGTATGGTGCATTATTAGTTATTGAATGTTAAAAGGATTGCGGAAATAATGGTGTTAAGTTGAACAACCAGGCTCTGATAAACCTTCTATTCCAGCAACAGCAATTTTCACACAAAGAATCTTTCATATGACGTTAGTCACTGCGCAAACGAAATCCCTCTACCCACCGTTACTCATTATTTGTCATTTAAAATGTAACCAAACTTTGTATGTTTGACAACTTTCCACATATTGCCAATTTATCAAATATGATCACAGCGCTTTCATGACCTGCCTTGAGAGTCAATCTAGTTTCTGTGACCTGATCTAGCGAAAATTTTACACAATAGAATTAAACTGCTGGAGAAAATTATCGCATCGCAAAAAAAAGTTGTTTCGATTTGTTATTGTAAAGTGTAGTTTGCCAATCCTAGCAACCAAACAACACCAAACCTAAACAATTGCATGAAGTGCAGAAAAAAATCTGAATAATGTCAAATTGCTCCCATGTATCAGCTTGCCTTTACATCGTGCAGAAACAAAATTTAATGCCTGTACTTTTTTTGGGGTAGCGGGTAGGTACTTTCTATGGTCCCGATAGGAACTAACCTACTTCAGGGAAATGGCGACCCTGCCCACGCGAGCTCATGGTTTCTCCCACCCTCTACTCCCCGGGTGAACCATGTCACATCCTTCATCCTAACCACGTCCAATTTTATTCCTCCCCCTTCCTAATACAAGGAACTGGGAAGCAGCAGTTCCTTAAGCAGACTTGGGCGGAGATTAAGTAATCGGTACGGCCATAATCTGCATTAACTGCCAGCGTCATCGACTTTTTTGGTGTAGCGGTGGTAGCACTGCGATGTAGAAGGAACCGGGAGCCCACTACATTAAGTACATCCCATGAACACTGCCATGATGATGAATACACAGAATATAGAGTTACCACGTCATAGCGCCCCGATTGACAATCGACGTCGTCTGGGTTCCAGGCCTAACGATGAGAAATATGCTACTGGCCATGAAGATGCAGGCAACCAGGTGTCTCATGGAAACTATGCTACTGGAAGAACACTATCACTAGTCAGAAAACGGAGAAGTGGTCTACTAAAACTAGGCACATGGAATGTTCGAGGTCTCCTGCGGACAGGAAAAACCCATATAGCTGAGCAAGAGCTACTACGAAATAACATCAAAATATGTGGTATAAGCGAGACCCATTGGAAAAATAGTGGGCATTTTAATAGCCACCATAGTACGATCTATTTTTCAAGCAGCGCAACACAGAACTCCTGCGGGGTTGCTTTCATCATATCCAAGGAACTAAACCCTCTGGTAATAGGATATAATCCTGTAAATGAACGAATTATTACCTTAACATTAGACACACGCCCCTTAAAGACTACGTTAATTCAAGTATATTTACCTACATCAGCTGCAGATGAAGAACACCTCGAACAGTTTTATGAAACTTTAAATAGAGTTATTGCTAATGTACCCAGCAGTCACTTTTTAACAGTTATGGGGGATTTCAACTCCAAGATAGGTGCCGGTATTAGGGAAGAAGACGCCCACCTAAATAAAGTTATAGGTATATATAAATTCGGTCTGGGAAAGCGCAACGAAAGAGGCCAGCGCTTGATTCAATTTGCGCAAGAACACAGACTTGTTATAGGTAATACGTTGTTCGCACATCATCCACGAAGGCTTTATACATGGACTTCACCAAATGGCAAATGTCGCAATCAAATTGACTACATACTTATTCGTGAAAGATGGCGCACTGCTCTTTGGAACGTCAAAACTTTACCAGGTGCTGATTGTTCATCTGATCATAACCTCCTTGTGGCACAAATGTCAATAAAGCTACAGATAAAAAAACCAACAACAAACAAACGATTTCTACTTGAAGACTCTAAAGTTGCAGCAGCTATACAGTCTACTCCACTGCCAATTATAACAAATAACTTAAGTTCAGATGAAATGTGGAAGTCAGGAAAACAATGGATACAGCAAATAGCAAACAAATTAAGAAATACATCTGTACAAGTAAAGAAACAACACTGGATGTCTAACAACACATATTCACTCGTTGAACAACGTCGACTCTTAAAAAAGTCTCAGAATAACACTAAAACGAAACGACTGAGAAAGTTAGATAAAAAAATTTAAAAAGCATGCAGGAGAGATAAAAATATACACATTAAAAATATATGTAGTGATATTGAAAAACACTCATTTCAACAGCAGACAAAAGATCTTTTTAAAAAGGTAAAATATCTTGCCAGAGATTTGAAACCTAAGTCATGGGCAATCAAAAATAAAAACAACGAATTAATGACGAACATTGAAGAAATTGCAGGGGTGTGGAAAGAATATTGTGAAAACCTTTTTGCTGCGGAATACCTACCCCCAGAACCATTGACACCTGCTGATTTGCAAGAACCGTCATTAATGAAAGCCGAAGTTGAAAACGCTATCCAGCATCTCAAGGATGACAAAGCAGCAGGCCCGGACGACATATCTGCCGAGATCATCAAGCTTATGGGACAACAGGGAGTCGATCTTTTACATAAAATCTGCACAAAAATATGGAATTCTGGAGAATGGCCGAAAGAGTGGTGCCAATCAATTTTCATCGCTGTACATAAAAAGGGGTCTACGACAGACTGCACTAATTATCGTCTTATTGCATTGATAAGCCATGCTAGTAAAGTTCTTCTACACATCTTGAATGAACGTTTAAAAAATTATCTATCTTTTCAAATCTCAGAAGAACAAACAGGTTTCATCAAAGGCAAAGGTACACGGGAGCAAATACTTAATGTACGGCAGCTAATTGAAAAAACACGAGAATACAATGTATCTATGTATCTTTGTTTTGTAGATTATCAGCGTGCCTTTGATTCTGTTAACTGGTCCAAATTGTGGGAAGTTCTGAGATACATGGGAGTTCCAGCACATCTTATTCACCTTATCGAACAACTCTATGCCAACAGCACTGCAAAGGTGAAGGTAGATAAAATGTTTTGCAAGCCTTTTAATATACGCGCAGGTGTTCGTCAGGGATGCATACTCTCCCTGCTGCTGTTTAACGTATACGGTGAATACATCATTAGACGTGTACTTGATGATTATCAGGGAGGTATAGCTATAAACGGCAAGCAAATCACGAATCTGAGGTATGCTGATGATACCGTTATTTTAGCAAAAGACGCAACAGAGCTGGAATACATCATGGGACGATTAAAACACGAAAGTGAACAACTAGGTCTATATATTAACCAGTCTAAGACAAAAGTGATGATTATTGACAGAGCTAATAATAATCAGCCCGACATTCAACAAGTATTTGGCTGTGAAGTCGTTCAAAAGTATATCTACCTTGGCTCTATCATTACTAACGTAGGTATAGTAGACGCAAAGATACTTCGGACAGAGCGAGCTTTAAAAGTTAAACCGCAAATGAGTTTACTATTGTTAGTCCGCTTAAGTCGTGCCAGGTATACGCAAAGGTGGGAATATTTCCAAGGTGGTATAGTAGACGCAAAGATACTTCGGACAGAGCGAGCTTTAAAAGTTAAACCGCAAATGAGTTTACTATTGTTAGTCCGCTTAAGTCGTGCCAGGTATACGCAAAGGTGGGAATATTTCCAAGGTGGTATTTATTTCGTTTTGTAGTGAAGTTTCTACTTAATTTATATTTAATTATCTAATAATATTGAATGACAAAATTAATTTTACTAGGTAAATAAACACATTATGCGATTATGCCCTGATTGAGGAATAAATTATTTTTGCTCAAATGACATTCCTAGATAAGAGAAATCGACATTTAATGTTTCGTCGAGTCATATTGGCATTAAAGTATGTATTTACAACTACATCCCTTCCAGTAATTAGAATGAAAGATAAATTATATAAATCACTTGAAAGCAGAAATTACAGATTTTCTTTACAAGAACAACATGTATTTTCAAGAAACTTACAATAAGAATCAATTACTGGAAGTGTTGTCCATTAAGAAGTTCTCTAAAAAATATGTAGTAGACACCATAGCTACAGAACTAGGCCATAGAGTTTTAAGATTGCCACCATATCATTGTTGTATGAATCCTATAGAAATTATATGGGCAGAATTAAAAACACACATTCGAAAACGTAACCAATGCCCCAAGTTTAGTGAGAAAATGATAGAAATAATTAGAGAAGAAGTTAATAAAATTCATGTAAATAGCTGGAAAAACTGTGTTCGGCATGTGATTGGCATTGAAGACCAATTTTTTAAATTTATTGATATTCCAGAATTAATTATTAATTTAAGAGACAGCGATAGTGACGATTGGCCATGTGATAGCGATAACGAAAATTAATTTATATATTGTACTCATAATTGTTGTTTTTTGTATATATCAATCAATAAACTGTAGTTATTTGTTGCATATACATATTTTCTATAATTTTTTGTCTTTCGTGATTGTATCTTTTTTTATTAACAATGTTGTTAAATAAAAATAATAAGTTTTTAAACACTAACAAACATTGCGTTTCCGTAGCCGCATTTCGATTTTAAGGATATGGATTTGCTTGTGAACTATTACAAAGGGATTGTCGTGTGTACAACATAATCCCACCTGCCATGCTCATTAACCTTTAAGTAGTAGCCTGAGGCGTCCGAAATATCTTTGCTCCAACTATAGCTGTGAACCTGAAATTCAGAGAAGGATTGAAATTGCCAGAAATGCAGTTATAAAGCTCATAAAAATATGGAAAGATCGAGATATAACCAAGGCTACCAAACTGCGTCTCCTTCATTCCTTAGTTTTTTTTATCTTATTATACGCTGCCGAAACATGGACCCTTAAAATGAGAGATCGTAAGAAAATAGATGCGTTTGAGATGTGGAGCTACCGCAGGATTCTCCGCATATCATGGACAGAGCGACGAACTAACGTTTCCATTTTAGAAGAATTAGGTGTCCAGAAACGAATTCACGATACAATTCACCAACGAATTCTTTCATACTTCGGGCATGTAGCACGACGCAGCTCAGATCTAGAGCTTCTAATGGTAGAAGGAAAAGTCAGCGGAAAACGCTCCAGAGGCCGTTCTCCACGACGATGGACTGACATAATAAAAGAGATTACTGGTAGCCAGGTCCACGAGGCAGTCCATGCAGCAATGGATAGAAAACAATGGAGGACGATGATATCAGAGGCAGTCACCACACCCCTACCAAGGGGTACGGATTGAAAAGGAAGGACTTTTTTTGCAAAATTGGAGAAAAACTAATCAGTATGAACGAACAACGTTATGTTTCGGAAGTTAATGCAGGCAGAGCCATCGTGTATGCTGAGTTAGGGTTAAGCCAGCGAAATATAGCCGATCGCCTCGGTGTGAACAATCTACTGTCTCCCGAGACTGGAAATTGCACAAGAAGAAGAGGGCAAAGACGTACCCAAGGAAGGGACGGCCGTTTTATCCGCTTGGCTGTGTCTCGAGATCGATTTCAAACTAGCAATCAGCTTAGGGGTGAGCTACGAAGTGCATGGAATGTAGCAGTGTCGTCGCGAACTCTCAGAAGAAGGCTAAAGCAAGGTAATATGGCTACAAGACGACCTGCCAAAGGACCTCTTTTCGCCAGGGCTCACAAAGCTGCCAGATTAAGATTTGCCAGAGATTATGCCCGCTGGACAATGGAAGAATGGGGACACGTCATTTTTACAGATGAGCCCCCCACCTTTGGAGGAGGATCCATAATGGTGTGGGGAGGCATATAATTAACGGCACGTACCGAGCTGCACATCATTACCAGGGGAACATTGACTGCTGCAAGGTACGTGGAGGACATTTTATAACAGTATGTGGTACCCTTCGCGACCTTTATTGGGGAGAGTTTCTCCTTTTACAAGATAACGCCAGGCCTCACGTTGCTCGTGTCATCGGAGAATACCTTGCAAAAGTTGGCATTAATGTTTTGCCTATGCCAGCTAAAAGCCCTGATATTAATGTTATAGAACATGTATGCGACATGTTAAAAAGACGCCTCCAAGCTCGTATACATCGTTCAACAACTTTAAGAGAGCTGGAAATGGCTCTCCGGGAGGAATGGGAAAGCATTCCTCAGGAATACATTGTCCGTGTGATTCAGTCAATGACTAGAAGGCTCAATGAAATAGTGAGAGCAAGAGGAGGTGTGACACGCTATTAAAATAATTTTCTTTTGTGTTTTTTCTTCAAATTTGTTGTTTATTATTGTTCAGATTTTAAGATAGGTAGTTGTAGTAAAGTTTTCCTGTTTTTCCTCAAATACGCAATAATATTCCACAAATCTTTTATAATATTCCTTCTTACTATTGTGAAGCTGTAACACCCCTATAATAATATGAAAAACGTAGTTTTCAGAACAATTTTTTTCTGATGCGATAATTTTGTCCAGCAGTTTATTAAACGCCTCAATAACCCAGTCAACTAAGGAAATATACAAAAAAGGAAAGTTTTAAAATTTGGGGAGGATGTTTATTTGGGCGTACTGTTGAATATATAAAAAGTTCCGAAAAATTCAAGGCGAGCCGGCGCCGCCATCTTGGAAAGAATGTACAGTTTTATAGTTTTTGGCAAATATTCTATGAAATCAGCTTTATCACAAAAACTGATCTCACAGAAATTAAAGAGCATTAAATTTCCCACAAAAACACATAACACATATTTTTTGTCAGTAGAATATTTTCCTCGAAAATGGCCAGCGAATGTTGCATGGATTGATAAATCGCTCTAATCGCTGGCAATGGGATGACGTGATCCAAATTTCTGCTCCAAAATATTTCGCATTTTCGATGGTGATAATTTTTATAGTTTTGTAAGAAAAAACGATTACGAAAAGTTTATTTTAAAAATACTATATACTAATTTATTGGTTTTTTTGTAATCCTTCGTAATTCAATCAGTTTGATTGTTGTTGGGATTTTGGATCATAATTGTTGACATGTTTTTGCCGACGGCTCGGTTTATTTAAAACTATCTTCATTACACTGACATTATAGAAAATATGGGTGAGAAATAATAAAACAGTCAATAGTCATAACCTACGAAACAAGTTTGGAGTTGTAGACTGTTGTTTTTTAAAATCCATATATTATATATTGTATACTCACTTGATTATTACAATTATGGGCTCATTCTCTTTTTAATGTGGCTGGGTCCAGTTATGACTTAATCTACCACCTCAGGAAAATCTAACGGATCCATCAATAATTGAAGATCGACACTTTCTCCAAGAAAAGTTAGCTTCGAGTCCGTTAATGTCCTCTGATCATCTCCATCTTTATCGACATCTTGATTGTCATCGTCGACTGTTGTTGGACCATTCAGACAACCTCCATGCCAATTATGACAAACCGCCGTACTATTAATTCCTGATTTTCTGCATTTACACATATTTGCTCACCCAGTTGTACATTTGCAGAATACGATGTTTAACAAATTTTCTGGAGCAATTGGGCCCATTGTTGAGATTGGAGTAAGATAGCCTTTTTTACGTCTCCAACCCCAATAATCAGGAGATAATGCATCCCCTTGCCATTTTTGAACTTGTAAAGAATGTTGCTTGTTTGCTCCTTCGGGTCTATATCACATCGCCGAATTTTCAGATCGCCGAAACGATATTTTGAATATTCAAATGGCCGAAAGCGTTCACATCGCCGAATGCATGCCAATGATCATTTCGCCGAACGTGATCAGAACGCCGAAAAGTGTGAAGCAAGATACGCCATATGTCGGCGATGCGGAATAATTAGGGGTTGTTCACGTCGCCGAACGTGGTTAGAACGCCGAAATAGTCTTGTGATCACATCGCCGAACGTGGTCATATCGCCGAAAATATCCTGTGGTCACATCGCCGAAAGTGTTCATATCGCCGAAAAATTTCAGTGATCACATCGCCGAACGTGGTCATATCGCCGAAAAATTTCTGTGATCACATCGCCGAACGTGTTCATATCGCCGAAAAAAATACGCTTACTTGTGACTGACAATATTCGAATAGAAAGTTAAGAAAAGTGGCGTGAAGGATATTCAAAAGTGGGTACTTTAATCTCTTATTGCTTTACTATAAACAAATAGTCATCATTTCGTGTTTACAAACACGCATACGAACGCGCCCAACCGCCCAGCAGTGAGGTATAAAGTTAACCGAAACTGGTTTTTCAACAATGAATTTGTTAAAATCAAAGTTCAGGTACAGGATAAGTAATGAATATTTTAATAAATCTCGTATTTTATTTAACATATTACAAATTTTTATAGTTTGTGCATCAAAACGTTTAAAATTGAACATTAAAATCGTGGCTCGCCTAAAATTTTTAAAATCTAGGTATCTGAAACATACGCCTCCTTTTTGCGCCGGACGAATCTAAAAAAACTGAAACTTTATGTTTCGACCATCAACAGAACTAACTCTAATGCTAAAAGTTCCATCGGAGATGCTTTCCATTTACGTCAAATTTGGATGTATTACTTCTGCATACATTCTTCACAACATAACAAACGTGTATGATGAAATAATTGCTAAAAAAAAACTTAACAAGACAATAAATTTTGCACTTTATATTACCTACGTAACTGTTTGATTTTCTATACTTTAGGTGCTAATTTGAAAAAATATATCCCACGTATTTGACAATTTTTATTTATATTGTATTTACATTATTATAATATGGCGTCCGGAGAAATTGTGGTACTCGGATCGGTTCAAATAAACTAATAACCGAACGAATTTTCCGTGTAGCTCGGCATTCCAAATTTCAATATGATAGGTCCAATCGTTTCGAAGATACAGCGTCACACACATACACACACACGCACACACACACACACATACATACAGAGCGACATTTTTTAAAAACTACTGTTTTGGGTTCTTGGAGGCCCAAAACGGATATTTCCGTGAAAATCTCGACATTGAAAATTTTCACGATCACAATACATTCCCACTGCTGCCTTTTTACTTTCCCATACATACTATAGTATGGGAATATATTGTGATCGTGAAAATTTTCCATGGCGAGATTTTCGCGGAAATATTCGTTTTGGACCTCTACGAACACAAAAAAGTGGTTTTTAAAAAATGTCTGTCTGTATATGTGTATGTGTAGGTGTATGTATGTATGTATGTGTGTGATGCTCTAATCTCGGAAACTATTGGGCCTATCGTATTGAAATTTGGAATGCCGAGGTACACGGATAATTCATCGAGAAATTAGTTTCCTTGAACCGATCCGAAACCGGAAACGGAAATTAGACATTTTTTTTGCGCATTTTCCCAAAACAACTATTTTGCCAAATAAGTGCAGGGTATCTTGTAAGCCGGCTGAACTCGAATCGAATGGTTGTTTTCCGAACGTTCTACGTTAAAAGTAAGAGTGCTACGATTTTTTGAAAATTTCGACTTCAACCCCTGTCTATTCAGACACTGGCCCTAACATCGGCATTTTTCGGCTTCTAGTGCATAAGATTAATATTACGATTGCTAGAATTGTCACCTGGTAGAAGGTTGGCGTATGGGAAAGTTTCATTGGCGAACTCGTTTGCTCATTTTTTAAAAGGAAGGCATTAAAAAATAATTTTATGGGTTTCTACAATCCCAGAGCGCGTATATACCTCAAAATCCGACAATAACATTTTATCAGGAAAACAACACTTTTTTATACTGCAGTATGAGAATAAATAAATGTAATAAATTAATCTTAATTTACCTTGCACTGTGCCTTACAAAGATTGCTTTGAGATCCTCGCTGGATGCAATGGCATTTTGTACCACTGTATTCTTTAGCAGTAGCGCTCCCTCTCGGTCGACATCCGCCAAATAATTATGCGTTTCATCAAGTTTAAAAAACATCTGGTCGTTAACATCACAGCTAGCTCTTGCCGGACAACTTTTCTGAACACATACGAGGTATTTTTTTCCAGTTGTAGTTTTGTTAACTCTGAAAAAGAAACCCGTAGCAACCGCGCACGTATAATAGGTCGAACCACACTTGTAACCCGGTACCGTTTTAACTTCCATGATGCTGCTGTTTTGCAGAAAACTTTACAACTGACTATTATTTAAAACAATACCAAATTATCAAAACCTTTAGGTTTAACCCCTTCCAATAGGAAACGCCTTCTCATTGGTCAACTTTCTATTATCTCCGGAAAGGGGTTGGTTATGAAAATTCTGTTTCGTGTGTTTGGTATCAAACACCTTCTTCGATGGAAAATTATTGTTCTTAGATAAGCATCGGGAATTCTAGTAGAGATAATTTCTTATTTTAACCACCAACTTACCTATACTGACTACAAATTAGACGTTTTACAGGAAAATCTTCAAAGCCGTGGTTAAAAAAATTAAAATTCGAATTAATCATTTTTCAAATACAAGTACTGCCGTGTGAAAATTTATTTTTATTGGATAATTGATAGGTTAAGTTTCAACAAGAGCTTTATTTTCTAACTTTAGGATTTTTTTAATACTTAGGTAGAAAACCGTTTATTTATCAATACCTTCATCGCTCATTACGTAAAGGGCGGATTATATGCAAAATGCATATTTGTTATACTCACAGTAATGTCAAAATGCTTCCGTATCTAGACGAATCACATTAATTTGAATTATTTACCACCAATTAAATTTTGCATATTTTGCATAATTATATTAATGAAGTTAAGTGGATATTTTTGGAAAATATGTATATTATTGCATATTTTGCGCAGTTTTAAAATTTAGTGCTGTCAAACGATTCCGAGTCCAGAATCGGAATCGATTCTTTAGTTATAAGAATCGATTCGGCAGGGCTATTAGAACCGATTATCGATTCTAGAATCGGGAATCGAATTCCGATTCTAGAATTGAGTTTCAGAATCGGAAAGCGATTCTCAGTTCCATAATCGATAGTAATTCTCGATTCTAAAATCGGAATTCGATCCCGATTCTAGAATCGAAATTCAATTTCCGATTCTATGATCGAAATGCGATTCCCGATTCTAGAATTGGAATTCGATTCTCAATTCTAGAATCGGAATTCGATTCCATTATCAGATTCCATAACATACACTTACCTCAAGGAATCTAGGAAAAATAATCCAAGAAAAAATCCACGGAAAAAAATCCATGGAAACAAGCCACAGGAAAAAAATTAATGGAAATAAAATCCAAAAATTTGAATAACAAGTTAGAAAACAAAAAAATCAAACATTTTAGCAAACATTTTATTTACCTAGAAAACAGAAAAAAAACATTGAAGAAAAAAATATAAAGTTACAATTCATTCCAAACCTCTCTAAACCTAATAGTTTTTAATAACAAGTTGCAATAAAAAGAAAAAACATTTTACCAAACATTTTATTTAGGTAGAAAACAGAAAAAACAAACATTTTTACCACACATTTTATTTACGTAGAAAACAGGATTCCGATTCTCGATTCTAAGAATCGGATTTCAAGGTAGGTATTAAAAAAAAATGCTTTACATTTTACATTTTTCGTTAAGAATTGTAAATAATTTTGCTCTTAGTATAATGAGGTAGTTCAGAATGCAAATCCTTATTTATTCGAAAACAAAATTTGAAAATGCGTTTACAATAGTCCTAGTTGACACTAATCACTAATCTTTGCAAGATAACCATTAGGCGAATGGGTTAAGTAAATATTTAATATATACCAAATTATTATAATTTTAATGTGTATATATAGTCGACGTCAAGCTATTTGGTTATGGGTTTATAATCCTTAAGTGTTCGGACACGGATTACAACAGGCTTATTACCAGGGGACGGACTCAGTAAAGTCGTTAAATTGTCATTACCGTTTCTATTATGTGTAATAGTTACATAAATACATGTACTTTCCATCAATAGGTGGTAATAAATTTAGGTTTAGAAGATAGTTATAGTGATGGAGACTACTTTGACCAATTAGAACAACTAGGTGCAAGTGAACAATAATTTTAATTATAAATTTTCTGTTTGATTACTATTTTTTATTAATTTGTAATTTTATTAATGTAATAATTGTGCCCCATATATAAATAATTACTTAACTGTCTGTAATGTTAAATTGTAAACTGTTCAAATAAAAATCAAATTTTTAAAGCCGGTTCTGCAAATTTACGTTCTGTGAGCCCCTTTAAGTGGATTACAAGGTATTACAACTTTCAGCTGAAGAAGGTCAAAACCAAATAGCTTGTCGTCGACTATAAACAGTTGGTCTTCTGACATAAAATAAATTTATACAGATTATTTTAATATCGTCTAAATGACATTTTTCATGTTTCCTGAACTTGAATCAAATATTTCTTCAAAGAGGTGCGGGTAATGAAAAATGTTTTCCTATAAAACTTACTTATTTTTGAAAGACCTTTGCAACAATACCACGTTGGACCCTCTTACTATTTTTAATTCTGGATATCCTGAAATCCTTATTCGTTTTTAATTACAATAAAATCCTACTCTTTGTCGCGCACACACTTTTTCACACTGGTCCTTGAATTAGCTCGATAGCCCGATAAAGTTTATGCAAGCCATTATCTTATTGTAGGAAAAACAATACACGGCATAAAATAGTGGTAACACAATCTTTGATTTCACTCGTTGTGAATATTTGTCACGATGATAATGAGTTTCAGTTCATTTTGTTGGAATTTTTTTCATCTATGATTTTTCCGACTACCTTCAATTACGTTGGTCTTAGAAGAATTTATAAACTACCACTTTCTATTGCTGAAAGTTCATTATTAACCTTTTACGTTTTTTATAGCCAAATATAGATTTGCGTACTTACTGTATTTTGTATATTACAAGAAGCACAATAAAAGAAAAATGATTTAGCAATAGTTTGTTTCGATTTGGCCAATCGGTAGTCTTCTATCTAACCTGGAGTGCTACATATTAAAAAAAGACACATCCTTAATTATAAAACCAACTAATACACATTTAAACGGTTTAAAATGGTAATAGAAATACTAATAAGAAAGGATTTTCTCCGAATGATTTTATTTCCAGGATTTTTTCCGAGGATTGTTCTTCCACAGGATTTTTGTCCTGGGATTTTTCCGTCTACCAGCCCAAGTAGCCACTATATATTGCTTTATATTGCACTGTTGGGAAATTTCAGAAGCACCCTTAATATTTTAAAAAACAAAATCCGCCCGAAATTTTCTAAATCGCAGCTTGGCGACATAACTTTTTAGTGGCATGAGGGGTCGGGACGCCTCATTTAAAAAGTCTCTTTGAGAATTTTGTATTTTGAGCTTTTTCTTGAAATATTTTTCTGAATTGATTAATGGGTTGCCTATTCCAAAATATTCAGGGGTCACGATTTAAAATGGGCACCCTGCAGAAGCAGGAGTTCATAGCAACATACATATATCCGCAGATAACTCATTTTGACCAAAAATTACAGATACCTCCGTCTTGCTGCAAAGTCTTCAATTAAAGATGCTATTTTATAATAATTAATTAAGTTTTCTGTAAACCTTTTATCCGGTGGAACGGCCCCGGCACTGCTGGCGGTTGGGTGCGTTCGTATGCGTGTTTGTAAACATGAAATGATGAATATTTGTTAATAGTAAATCAATAAGAGATTAAAGTACCCACTCTTGAATATCCTACACGCCACTTTTCTTAACTTTCTATTCGAATATTGTCAGTCACAAGTAAGTGTATTTTTTTTCAGCGATATGAACACGTTCGGCGATGTGATCACAGTAATTTTTTGGTGATATGACTACGTTCGGCAATGTGATCACATAAACTTTTCTGCGATATGACCGCGTTCGGCAATGTGATCACAGAAATTTTTTGGCGATATGACCACGTTCGGCGATGTGATTACTGAAATTTTCGGCGATATGAACACTTTCGACGATGTGATCACAGGATATTTTCGGCGATATGACCACGTTCGGCGATGTGCTCACAAAACTATTTCGGCGTTCTAACCACGTTCGGCGACGTGAACAACCCCTATAATTATTCCGCATCGCCGACGTATGGCGTATCTTGCTTCACACTTTTCGGCGTTCTGATCACGTTCGGCGAAATGATCATTGGCATGCATTCGGCGATGTGAACGCTTTCGGCGATTTGAATATTCAAAATATCGTTTCTGCGATCTGAAAATTCGGCGATGTGACCAGGCCCCGCTCCTTCTGTTGGTGGTAAGGAGGGAATATATGGTTTAATCTTTGTAACTACTTTCGTGAAACAACAAAATCGATGTTTATTTAAAGAATTATCTGTAAGGCGAGCACCATAGATGGCAGAGAAAAACGTTCCCCAGCTCGAGCGACTGCGGATGGCGAAGAGTCAGAATTGTTGAAAATGTCTGCGATGTCATGGAACTCTTTACATCTTTGAAATACTTTAACACACTTGACGTTTCCTTTGTTGAACATCGCTGAAGTCGTGTCACAGCCACTAAAGGCATGTAAGAAAAGAATGCTGTTCCCAAGTCCCGATGATTGCAATTCCTATGGCGAATACACTTTTGTTTCAGTTGTGCCTTTTCCTGGTTTGGCCAAATAAATTTTATTTTGTGATGGAGCTATTGCAGTCAATAATACGAGTAGGTCAACATCTTTACGAATACTAACTATATTTTCATGTGAAAAAGATGCTTCGATAGCAGTATTAACGATGAGACAATCTGCATCATCAGTACTTTGTCGATATGCAATCCCGTGGTCATTCAGTTACTTTGCCAGCATGTCAATTAACTTGCTTTTGTTATTTTCATTTGATAAAAATGGTTCCTATCTAACAGAAACATTCATGTGTTCTTCAAAGTTAATGTCTACAGGATTTTTTAACCAAGGATCGACGAATTTGCTCCGATTTTTTGGTACTAGTCTGGGTATCTCAATAACCGTCGAAGACCATTATGCAGTTTCGGCCGTAGTAATTTTGAACATAATTTAGTAGCTTGTCCGCGTTTAGAGCGATTTATCGATCTACGCAATATTCGCTGGCCATTTTCGAGGAAACTGTAACTAATTTAGCTCAGTTCACGCAATTCACTTCCGAAGCCCTTGATTCTCAAGGACAAGTTGACGTAATCTATACGGACTTCTCAAAGGCCTTCGATAGGATTGATCACACAATTATTACTGATAAACTGCATAGCTTTGGCTTTAGTGATTCGCTTCTATTATTTTTCAGATCATACCTTAAAAATCGCTTACAGTACGTAGCTTATAACAGTTTTAATTCCGAGTCTTTTGTAGCAACATCAGGTGTACCTCAAAGGTCTAACTCGGAGCCACTTTTATTTCTACTATTTGTCAATGACTTAGCTGAGATTAAATCATGTCCAAAATTATTATTTGCTGATGATTTAAAGATATTTTGTTATTGATACCTTAGAAGATTGCGATTTGCTTCAAGCACAAATTGACCAGGTTCATGAGTGGTGTGTTACCAACAGTTTACACCTCAATGTTTCTAAGTTAGAGTACTCACTTATACCCGCAAATTGCATCCAGTAGTTTATCCGTCTACTTGGAACACTGTTCCATTCGATCGTTGTATATCAGTCACTGATCTGGGTATCATTTTAGATCACAAAGTTACTTTCTCTCACCATATTGATGCTATACGCAGATCTGCGATGAAAATGTTAGGGTTCATTATTCGAAACTGTAGGTCATTCTCTAATCTTTTAGCGTTTAAAACGTTGCTTTTTGCATTTGTTCGGTTGAAGCTAGAATATGGAGCACTGGTATGGTATCCATATTATGATTGTTATAAAGAATGTTTGGAAATAGTGCAAAGAACATTTTTAAAATTGTTATCTTTCAAGACTGATGGTTTCTATCCAGCAATTGGTATAGACCAGTTATTATTACTATCCAGATTTAACATCCTTTCGTTAGAAAACAGAAGAATAATTATAAGTGTTACATTTTTATGTAACCTGCTTCATAATAAAATCGATAGTGCTTCACTTCTAGCAATGATTGATTTCCATGTACCTCGTTCTTCAATCCGTAATGCTATAACTTATCATGTTCCTACGGCTCGTACTAATTTACTTGTTAAGTCTCCTTTATATGTAATGGCTTATAATTTTAATAAAATTTCAAATAGCTGCGATATAAATTGCTGTACTCTAGGGTCCTTAAAGACATCTTTAAATCAATCACTCATGAACAATTAATATGCATTAATATTAGCGCGTGCTTACGCTGTTTATGCACTATTTGTTTATACGTTATATGTATATAGTATTCTATATGTCGCCTTTACATTTAGTTAGTTATTACGTTTGCATATGTTATATGTTATTTAATATTATATTACTGTACTTGCGCATTGTCCTATAATTGGAATTTATCTGTTGGGCAATAAATAAATAAATAGTATCCCTAGATGTAACAAAAGCATTCGACAGTGTATGGATCAACGGACCACTTAACATTCAATTACCGCAATATCTTGTAAAAATTTCAGCATTATTCCTAAGAAACCGTCGCTTTTCTACCACGATTAATGGTATACTGTCTACACAAAGGGACAGAAAAGCTGGCGTGCCACAAAGATCATTTCTTGGTCGAGTGTTGTACAACGTATATACTAGACATATAACAGAACCAAATTCGCAAACCTAGCCATGTTTTCCGATGACACCGCAATCATAACTTAGCACGGAAAGCTTGAACAGGCTATTAGGAATCTTCAAAATGCCGTAGACGCGGTGCGACAATGTTGTGAAAAATGGTGTTTGCAAATCAACCCTAGTAAAACTGAAGCCAAAATTTGTACATTGAGAAGATACAACACTCCCACAAAGCTAGAAGTAGCCAATAAATGCATCACCTGGAACAGTAGAAATCAATGTGTAAAATACTTGGGTATACACCTAGATGAAAAACTCAAATGGAGACACAATATTAATAACAAGTCGAACGATATGCTCGATTAAGAATGCTTTATCCGATCATCAATAGTACACCATCGTTAAAAATAGAGTGCAATGTGTTACTTCATACAGCTTTATTAATAATTATTATAACATACGGTTGTGCAATTTGCGGGTCGGCATCCAAAACTCAAATAAACACACTACAAGTATAAATTTGAAAACAAAGTGACTCGCGTAACAGTTAATGCTGAATGATTTGTCGCAACAGCCAGATACATGCAGAACTCAACCTACCTATCATTGAAAACTTCTCACAGTAAATATTTGCTAAGTTATTTAGCAGTATTCAGCAATGTCCAAGTGCAGGAACTTATGAACTAGGTAAAAGACATACATAAGAGAATCAAACGTAAACTAGCTCAGGACATATAGTTGTAGTATTGCTTATTTTTTTTATTTTATGTATTTGTATTGTCGGTAACCATATTTACCTTCCGGTGTAGAGGCTGGTGCTATTATACGTTTGCGTCTGGCGGTGCAATTCTCAACTTTACCCGGATTCGGGTTACAGAGTTGGAACGCGGCTTTCGTGCTTGCGCAGCAACCATTGCGTGAGGTGTGTGTCTTGGTGATATGTTGACCGTGTTAGTCTATCTCTTAGGTCTGTGGTTCTGAGTAGAGCACAATTAATTTGGCGCTCAACTGTGAATAGTACCTCCGAGCTCAATTACGGTTTCCCAACTGCGTTACCAGGCTTCTATTATTTTGTTTTATTATAAAGTCGAGGTAAATCACATTCGTAGGATTGTTTTTATCCATCTCTTTGGACCAATTGTCGACACATTTGGAAGCAATGGATCTGCGTTGAAGGAAACCATGTTATTGCTGAAGTGGAACACCAGGTTCAACTAAAAAATTAGTTAGCTCCTCAGTGATTATTATTTCCATACACTTGCAAAGTAAAGATTTTAAACAAATTTTGCGATAATTTGCAGGGATGAACTTATCGCCATTTTTGAATATACGAATGGCAATGCATTTCCTCCAGTCAAGAGGTACACTACCTTGGAATAATAATATGATTGTAATTTTGACTAAAAGGGAAGCGATGAGCATTTCGACAGTTTCTTACATGCATTGGGTGCATGTTTTCAGTCATGGGGAGCTGTCTTCTTTTAATTTGTTAGTAGCTTGTGTGATTTTATCTAGTGATATATTTACGGTGATAATTCCTTTCGGATTTCTTGTTGAGTCAAGAAGCACAGGCATATTCTTATGTCACCATCTTTGTCTTCGTGTGATTAGAACACTTTTTCTACGTGGTATATGAATTATTGGGCTTTTGGCACGTTACTTCCCCACCATTTCTTATACTCGTATTCCTTTCTTAATCGATGAATTATCTCCCTTTTAGTAACATTCCAAAGAGCTTAATCAGTGCTACTGTGCTACTATCGTCGGTTAATTCTCCTAAGTAAGCAATAATTAATTCATTTTTAACTTGGTGAATCTCTCTTTTAACTAATTGCTTTTGTTGTTTAATCTAATTTATCCCGACGAGCGCTTAAAGGAGTGATTTATAAGTTACGAGGAGGCAGTGATGTCTACAACTACAGCTTATGGTTTTGAACAGGTGGTTAGGAAACCAACAAGATGTAATAACTTAATCGATTTAATTTTTTATTTCAGCCATAATGAATTTCCATACGGCTGCAGTGTTGAATACGCAAGGTGCTACAGATCACATATTAACGTACTGCTATATCAACTTTCCACCTATTAAAATAAAACAAAAATTATATCTTTCCGTGGTTTTAAATATTTTAATTTAGAAGAAGTCCTACTTGATTGCTAAACCATGGTTTATGATTTACTGCTTTCAGAATATTGACTCTAAAGTGACATTTCTAAATAAAGAAATATTGAAAGGGATGGATAGGCATGCTCCCCTGAGGGCAGTACATGTAAGACAACCAACACCTTGGCTAACTAATTTTGTAACGCAAATGACAAAACTTTTTAATCACGCAAGTGTTAAGGCAATAAAACATTCAGCGCTTTCCTGACAAGAATTTTTATAAGACACTAAGAAATAATACCAGTGCAGCTACAAGAAAAGACAAAAGCTTATACAGTAGATATATGTTTTTAAGCACACTCAGTCGAAGAAACTTTGGAAAATATTAAGCTTATTTAATATAAATAAAACACTTGAAATTTGTGTTCCAGATAATTTATCTGACGTAAATTCCACAAATAACTATTTACTACTAAATTTACTCGTCCTTACAATAATGATATCATTCGTGGTTATAAAACTAAATCTAAATTTACAGATATTATTATTTATTTTAAAACAAGTAACCGCTGATCTGTATTTAAATCTAATGCATGTGGGGTAGACACAACGATTTAAAAACTGTAAAACCGTATATCCCTTATTATAGTATGTATATATTCGGAATATATAATAATTTTTACTTTCTTTTACAATAAAGGAAGTATTGGATTCACTCCAAAAATTCGAAGTTTTCAACAGATGTTCACGTTTTAGAGCCCCCCGAACCCAAAAAAGCATGTTTTTGTTCATTGGCCTGTCTCTATGTCTGGCTGTCTGACTGTCTACCTGTCTGTGAACAGAATATCTCAAAACCGACAAAAGCTATGGCGTTGAAACTGCATATATAAGTTTTGGGTACTATCTACATGCGACAATAAACTTTAGAAGAAAATCGCATAACCGGAAGTATGGTGTTTACTCTTGACATTTTACAGTTTTTTTAGATTTTTTCAAAAACGGATAAAACGATTTTTTTCAAACTTTATATTCATATTAAACTTTTAATGTGTATTGTTGTGACATAGGTGATTTTCCAGTTGAGTACTTCTAAAATGGGTTTCTTTTGTTTTTTTTTCATTTTTTTTTACTAACTCCTGTTTTAAATGCAACACCCGGTATATTATTACATTTTTTAATTTAGCTTAAAATTCTACAAAAATTTGTTTCTCCAACTAACTCTCTATTTTGTACCTACCGTTTTTGTAGAATTTGCAATTTTTAAAAAATTTTCAGTTATTTTTTCGACTTTTTCAAAGACGGGGCTCTAACGATTATTTTCAAACTTTACATTTTTATTACATTTTTAATGTGAGTAGAAAGGGGACAGTTTGCCTCCACCACTTTTAAGTGATTCGCGGATTTCGCGGTTTTAATTTTAATTCGCGCATTGACCCAATTAATTTCGCGGTTTGATCTAATTAATTTCGCGGATTGATCTAATTAATTTTCACATGTGCTACAGATTAAATTACGCATTAGCTTCTGATTAAATTACGCGGCGGCCATTTTTTAATTAGCTTCCGGAATTACGAGGTGGCCATTTTATTTTCGCGCGAATATTTAAATTTGAAATTTTCCAGAATTTTTTTCTAAGTTCCATTTTTTTGAATTTAAACTTCCCGGGGTGTCGGCCATCTTGGTTTTTTGCGGGGGCACTTCTCGCAGCTGCCCTTTTAATTTTGAATTTTAGCGCGAATATTTGAATTTGAAATTTTTAGGATTTTTCTCTAAGTCCCATTTTTTGAATTTAAACTTCCCGGGGGTGCGCCATCTTGGTTTTCTCGCATTTATTTTATTTAAAAGAGCTATTTGCGCCGGCCCCAAGTGGGATCTGAACCAGCGACCGCAGTATTACGAGTCTAAGGCGTAGCCAGCTGAGCTACTCAGAACAACGTAACTGAATGCTATTAAAACTTCAACACTTGCGTGCGGGGTTCGACGTCGAGCTTCCTTGTTGTAAACAAACTATTTTTTGAGAAATATGATTTATAAGATTGGAATTGCATAGCCTATGGTGTTAAATGAGGGGTAGTAATTTTAAAAAATCTGGTGTGATACACTCACACAACTTCCTTTTACAGTGATCTTATAATTAGTTAAATATTTAATTTTTAATTTTTAAGCATTTGTCAAAAATTTTCAAAAATTACGAATTCTACAAAAACGGTACAAAATAGAGCGTTAGTTGAAGAGACAAATTTTCTCTAAAATCTTAAGCAGAATTCAAAAATGTAATAATATACCGGGTGTTCTATTTAAAATAGGAGTTAATAAAAAAAATAGAAAAAAAAACAAAAGAAACCCACTTTAGAAGTATTCAACTGGAAAATCACCTATCTCACGTTAATGCACATTAAAAATTTAATAAAAATGTAAAGTTTGAAAAAAATCGTTAGAGCCGTTTTTGAAAAAATCGAAAAAAACTAAAAAATCACAAGAGTAAACACCTACTTCCGGTTATGCGATTTTTTTAAAAAGCTTGCTGTCTCATCTACATAGTACACAAAACTTATATATGAAGTTTCAACGCCATACCTCTTTTCGTTTTTGAGATATTCTGTTCACAGACAGACACACAGACAGACAGACACACAGACCAATGAAAAAAAATATGTTTTTTGGGATCAGGGGACTCTAAAACGTGAAGATCTGTTGAAAACTCAATTTCGAATTTTTGGGGTGAATCCAATACTTCCTTTATCGTAAAAGGAAGTAAAAACTGATTTTGCAATTGGGCTTGCCAGAATTAATTCTTTTATATTTATAATTCAGTGACACGCATGAATGGATTAATGCTATTTCCATTGTCCCTACCTACTATAGAGCTGGAAATTTTCGCTAGACCGAAATTTGAAAGCTATTATTTTTATAATTTGCCCCAACAGAACGTATGCTATCTCACACAATCTTCATTGGTTTTCTATAGCTTTCTCTTTTTCACTCGTAGTACCGTGATACTGATTAAATTACGCATTAGCTTCTGATTAAATTACGCGGCGGTCATTTTCAATTTTCGCGCTAATATTTGAATTTAAAATTTTTCAGATTTTTTTTAAGTTCCCTTTTTAAAACAGGTCGAGACATGTGTTTGTGACGAACAGTGCTTTGTCCGTCAGAGGCTGCACTGAAAACGCAGGCATAATTACTTCCCGAGGCTGGCTTTCTATTGGTCATCCGCTACAAACTTTAGCCACGCTACAGTTTTCGGCCACAATTATATATACCAGCAATAATATAACATGAACAAGAAGATAACACGTATTGCCTGAGTAAGAAAGAGATAAACAGAGTAGCAAATATTCGAGAAGGCTTGACTCTTAATTTTAATTATGACATTTGTCAACTAAACATGCCTACTAATATAATTTTTTTTGTATGGCTATCTCTTTCTTACTCAAGCGTTTTATTTGCTTGTTTATGCTATCTTATTGCTGTTATATTTTTATCATTTGTCCCGGTATTACAAGCCGTCAGTGAAAGTTTGTACTGTACTGCAATTCGTCACCGAGAATGCAGGTATAGACAAGATTCAACCCCATAGGTATACCTTACAAATTTTGTATGACGTAATGCTTCTCCAGTTTTAAAAAGCGGCGGATAATAATTCATGGAACTATTACGCAACAAACTTAAATAAAAATCCTTCGTCGGTATTCATATTTGTTGTAAGGGGCAACTGTCGGAATCCACAAGTTGAACGTAATCGTTATAATTTCTTCTATTTCGTACTACCAAATTTCATAAAAGTATAAAAACTCCATCTTGTTTTCCAACAAATCGGTACAGGTTTGATGGCACGACGGTCCTTTTAATTTGTAACACCGAGATTGACATGTTTGGTTTTTATTTTATAAGTAAGCGTCTGAAATTGTGTCATTATATCGATCAAAACTGTATTTCAGTTTTAAAAATTCCAGTATAAATGCAAACGGACGAAAACAAAAACGCAATTGACCACAAATTAACATAAATTTGAATATACACAATTTCGTTGAAAAAATGTTCTGACACCATCATTTCACTTAAAATTTTACACAATTTGTATATAACAACTTAATGTAAATTGGTATTTAGAATATTTTAACGAAAACAGTGACTTCTTTCGGAATAAACTGTTTCTTCTCACCACAGAACCCATTGCAGGTCTACGAATACAGTTAGGCCAGTCAAATTAGATATTTACTTGTCAAAAATACTACCTGAAAAGTGAGAATGTAGTTTTATAGAACAAATCACGTAGAATTGAATGAACTAAAAAGTAACAGCTGAATCAGTGGAGATGTGATTCAAAATTGCGGTCACAGTAATAAAAAAACGGTTTTTTGTATATAAAAGAGCAAACAAGCGATGAATTTTTTTCCAAAAAAAATAGGCTTATGTAGTTAAAAAAAACAAATAAATTAAGCTGTTGAAGGTCAAAATTGATTCATTAGAAAAAAAGTTATCGCTAAAAAACCGCTAAAAATGACCGATTCTTCTATTGTTCTTAACTTAAAAAAAAATATATATAACGTTAAAATTTTCAGAACGCATAGTACTCGATGAGCAGAAAACGCGAGATTTAAAATTTGCAAAAATGTTGATTACTTTTTGCATAAATCATTTTTTTCGAAAAAAATACGTTTTCGGAGAAATTGATTTACTTAGCTTGCAGAAGTCGTAGAGCAATCAGCGTAGGCTTATTTTGTTCCTTAAGAGTTATACTACCACACACAATATGAGCGCAAATTTTGTTGCACTTGCAAATGTGTGCAAATTTAATTTGAAAAGTGGTCTTTTTTTTTAGGCGCACAAAATGTTGAATATTTTTGTCAATTTTAATTGTACCGAAATTACATAAGCACCATTCGATAGCTGCCAATTTTCTACGAAACTAAAAAAGATTACAGTACGACCCATACAAGCCGAAGAATTTTTCTTTTTTAAATTGCTGCACATTCAGTTATTAATATTAGCGGCTGAAATTTGCACACACTTTAGCTGAAGACTTCTAGTGTAATATAAAAATTCTTTTGCAATTATTGACCGTGTATTATTTATTGCGAAGCGGTTTACATTAGGCGTCGCAAAATGCATGTTCGTTCAGAGCGGTGCCGTGGCGCGTAGCGTTGAGCGTTGTAGGGAGAAAATCGGAGTAGGCCGTTCTACTTCGGCGTTGACTCGCTCTGAACAGAACATGCATTTTGCGACGCCTAAAATGTAAACCGCTTTGCAATATATAATACGCGGTCAATAATTGCGAAATAATTTTTATATTACACTAGAAGTCTTCAGCTAAAGTGTGTGCAAATTCAGCCGCTAATATTAATAACTGAATGTGCAGCAATTTAAAAAAGAAAAATTCTTCGGCTTGTATGGGTCGTACTGTAATCATTTTCAATTTCGGAGAAAATTAGCAGCTATCGAACGGTGCTTATGTAATTTGGATACAATTAAAATTGACAAAAATATTCACCATTTCGTGCTCATAAAAAAAATATTACTCTTCAAATAAAATTTGCACATATTTGTAAGTGCAAAAAAATTCTGCTTATATTGTGTGTGGTAGTATAACTCTTAAGGAACAAAATAAGCCTATGCTGATTGCTGTACGACTTCTGCAAGCTGAGTAAATAAATTTATGCAAAAACGTTTTTTTTTCGAAAAAAATTATTTATGCAAAAAGTAATCAACATTTTTGCAAATTTTAAAATCTCGCGTTTTCTGCTCATCGAGTACTATGCGTTCTGAAAATTTCAACGTTATATATATATTTTTTTTTAAAGTTAAGAACAATAGAAAAATCGGTCATTTTTAGCGGTTTTTTAGCGATAACTTTTTTTCTAATGAATCGATTTTGACCGTCGACAGCTTAATTTATTTGTTTGTTTAAACTACATAAGCTTATCTTTGGAAAAAATTCATCGCTTTTTTGCTTTTTTATATGCAAAAAACCGTTTTTTCATTACTTTGACCGCAATTTTGAATCACTTTTCCACCGATTCAGCTGTTACTTTTTAGTTCATTCAATTCTACGCGATTTGTTCTATAAATCTACATGCTAACTTTTCAGGTAGTATTTTTGTCAACAAAACGATGTATTTTCGACAATTTTACTGGCCTACTGACAAAAATGTTTGAGAATGACAAATTTTTAAAATTGTTGTTGGGTTTTCGATATAATGTTACAATTTGCCACATCGCGTCACATAAAATTCTACAAAAACCGTATTTTTATTCAACTATCATTGAAAAATGCACTGCCACCATCATTTCGATAAACAAAATTTAAAATTTCTTCTACTTTTGATTGAAATATATGTATGTTGACCCCCAAATTTCCATAAATTTGAATAAAAACATGCAATTTCGTTGATAAAATGCTCTGACACCAACATTTCGATAAACAAAATTCAAAATTTCTTGTACTTTTGATGGAAATACATGTATGTTGAACACAAATTAACATAAATTTTAATAAAAACATACAATTTTGTTGAAAAAATTTTCTGGCATCATCATTTCACTTAAAATTTAACAAAAACTGACATCAGGTCACTTGAAATTATGCAAAAAACACAAAATTTTTATTCAATAAGAGATAAAAAATACGCCATCCCACATCATTTCACTTAAAATTATCACAATTCGTTTTGCAAAGCGCTTTTATAATAACGAAAATGATGTAAAAACCGTAGTAGAGTTAGTTCTAAGCATAATTTTGCAAATGTTTTACACTTTTTTCTCTAACTTGTAATTTTAGTAAGATTTCACTTAAAATTATCACAATTCGTTTTGAAAAGCGCTTTTATAATAACGAAAATGATGTAAAAACAGTTGTAGAGTTATTTCTAAGCATAATTTTGCAAATGTTTTACACTTTTTTCTCTAACTTGTGTAACGTGTAATTTTAGTAAGATTTGAATAAAAACAGCAATTTCATTGAAAAATATTCTGATACAGTCATTTCGAGAAGCAAAATTTCGGCTAAGTAGACTCGTTGTTCATTTTTATTACGAAGTTCTTGTACTTTTGATGGAAATATATCTATGTTGACCCAAAATTAACATAAATTTGAATAAAAACAGGTAATTTAATTGAAAAATCTTCTACCACCAACATTTCGATAAACAAAACTTCAGTTACGTGGGCTCTTTGTGCATTTTTATTACAAAAATTCTTGTACAATTGACTAAATATGCATGTAATGCATTACAAATTTTAAAATAAAAGGTGTGGAAACATTGCGTGCGTCACACAGCAGACAGGTTGGTTCTTGTAAAATTCAACGATGACGAATCACGACAAATAATAATAAAATGTCGGGTGAGGAGCAACTCCTTCGATAAATGTATATCAAACCCAGTTTAGAAATTTGTACATGACTTAATTTATATGAAATATTGTATGAAATTGCAAATAGAAGGCTTTTAAACTATATATTTTCTTAATTATGCAGAGAGTTCTCGTTTATACAGGGAGGCAGGTTGGCAGAGTGGTTAAGGTGCCACATTTAAGCTCTGGTCTCGAGAGAGAATGCGGGTTCGGTTCTCGTACCTGCCATATTTTTTTATATATTTATTATGAAAGTCTTGACCCTCAGCTGACGTTTTAGTATTATATTATTACGTATTATACGAAATAAGAACAATATATTTGTTAATTACAAAGTGTTTATGTTTTTTTATTTCTACTCTGCTTTTGTTTTTCACGAATCTGCAGCAATGATTACAAAATATAAAGCTAAAATATTAGTATTTGAAGTTATTTTACAGTTACAAAGTGTAAAATTTCAAAAAATCAATCTATGAATTCATAATGGCGTGATATAATTTAAAAATTTGTGATTTCTTTTAATTTTGTGCGATACATTTTATAAAAAAGTGTAAAACATTTGCAAAATTATGCTTAGAAATAACTCTAAAACTGTTTTACATCATTTTCGTTACTATAAATCGTTTTGTAAAACGAATTGTGATAATTTTTTAAGTAAGATGATGAGTAGTTGCGTGATTTTTATTAAATTTTCATCGTGTGTTAAATTAAAATGTCATTTCTTGCATAATTTATATGCCATGATGTCGATTTTTGTAAAAATTTATGTGGGATGATGGGGTCAGAACATTTTTTCAACGAAATTACGTGTTTTTATTCAAATTTATGTTAATTTGTGGTCAACAAACATATATTTTGTATAATTTTAAGTGACATGATGTCGATTTTTGTAAAAATTTATCTGAGATGATGGTGTCAGAACGTTTTTTCACCGAAATTGTCTGTTTTTATTCAAATTTATGTTAATTTGTGGTCAAAATACATATATTTTGTATAATTTCAAATGATATGATGTCAGTTTTGTAAAATTTTATGTGAGATGATGTGTAATTGCGTGATTTTTGTTCAATTTTGAGTTAATTTGTCGTCATCACGATAATGTACAATTTGATAAGTGCTGTTAATTGAGACTGTCTTGATAATTTTACTGATGTTAATGATGTTGTAAATAAATTTTATGAAATATTGTGTGATATTTTTGAACAAACGGTTCCGAAAATAACCACGTGTAAAGAGATGTACCCATGCTGGTTCAATGCTGAAATTAAGAAATTAATAAAGTTAAAGGACAAAAACAGAAAACTGTATCATAAGTGTGGAAAACAGGAGTATAAAAATAACTATAAACGTCTTAGATCAACAATAAAAACAAAAATCAAGTTTTGCTATGCTGAATATATTAGCAACGTAGAGCAGCACATCTCAGTAGACCACTTTTGGACGTATATAAAAAAGAAAAAAGAAAATAGAACTTCTCCAACACCTATGTGCTGTTAAAAAATTTAAAAACTCGAAATCCATTGGTCCTGATAACATTCCCACATATGCACTGAAAGGATGTTTGGAATTTTTCATTGCTCCTTTATGTAAATTATTTAATTTAAGTTTAAAAACGTGTACATTTCCGGAGCAATGGAAAATTTACATAAATCTGGAAAAAAAAATCGTATTGAAAATTACCGTCCCATATCAATTCTATCTGTTTTTGCAAAAGTATTTGAATCTATTATACATGATAATATTTATAATCAAATTTCAAAGCAGTTATCATTGAACCAGCATGGTTTCATGAAAAATCGTTCTACATGTACTAATTTGGAAATATTTACACAATTTGTGTCGGAGGCCTTAGAAAATAAGAATCAAGTTGATGTAATATATACGGATTTTTCTGAGGCCTTTGATAAAGTTGATCATTACATTTTATTATTAAAATTAGAGTCGTTAGGGTTTCATGTTAATATTATTAAATTGATTGATTCATATTTGAGTGATCGTCAGATGTATGTTTATTTTAATAACAGTGTTTCTACACAATTTTATGCTACATCAGGAGTTCCACAAGGTTCAGTGTTGGGTCCATTATTGTTCCATATATTTATTAATGATATAACCGAATGCATAAAACACTCCGAATTTCTGCTATATGCAGATGATCTTAAATTATTTAAGTGTGTCGAAACTAATGAGTCATGTAAAGAACTGCAGAGGGATGTAGATTCAATTCATAATTGGTCCATTACAAATAAATTAAATTTCAATATAAATAAATGCAATGTCATGACATATTCAAGAAGGCAACTTAATATTACATACAATTATTCCATGAATCACATAACAATACCGCGAGTTACTTCTATAACAGATTTAGGCATAGTATTTGATCAAAAACTTTCATTTCGAAATCATATTGACACAATCACTTTATCATCATATAGAAAACTTGGTTTTATATTCAGAAATACACAACACTTCACTAATTTAACGGCCTTAATAAACTTATTTAATAGCATTATTAGATCAAAACTTGAATACAATGTAATTATCTGGAATCCATTTTATAATTATCAAAAGCATGATATTGAGTCAATTCAAAAGAAATTTCTGAAGTATTGTCATTATCGAATAAATGGAAGAGTGTACGACTCCGACTGACATTATCAAACTGTTATTCGCTTGACGTTAGACGGAAGCATAATATTCTGATATTCTTATTTAAAATCATAAATGGTATAGTATTTTGTCCAACATTACTTTCACATTTAAATCTGCATGTTCTTAACATAATAACTCGTCAAACGGAATCATTTTTCTATGGAAACCCCAGAACCAATTGTCAATTGAAATCTCCAGTTGTTGCAATGTGTCAATCTTATAATTCACTTTCTATAGATCTGGACATATTTCACTTGAATGTAAATCAGTTTAAAACTTTACTGTGGAACTGTCTTGCACCACAGAGCCATTAATTTAATCTTAAGAATGTACTCGTAATCCATGAATTAATTTTATTGATCTAACCTATTAATTTAATTTACTTGTACTACTTGTAGTCAATTGATTATTTTTTTTTGTATTAATGTCTTTGCTATAGTTTTCTTAGTTCTGTAATTGGGCTTTAGCCTGTTGAATAAAGTATTGTTTATTAAAGTATTGTTTATTATTATCACATGCATATTTAGTCAATTGTATAAAAATTTTTGTAATAAAAATGCAACAAGTTAGAGAAAAAAGTGTAAAACATTTGCAAAATTATGCTTAGAAATAACTATACAACTGTTTTTACATCATTTTCGTTATTATAAAAGCGCTTTGCAAAACGAATTGTGATAATTTTAAGTGAAATGATGGGGGATGGCGTATTTTTTATCGCTTATTGAATAAAAATTTTGTGTTTTTTGCATAATTTCAAGTGACCTGATGTCAGTTTTTGTTAAATTTTAAGTGAAATGATGATGTCAGAAAATTTTTTCAAATAAATTGTATGTTTTTATTAAAATTTATGTTAATTTGTGTTCAACATACATGTATTTCCATCAAAAGTACAAGAAATTTTGAATTTTGTTTATCGAAATGTTGGTGTCAGAGCATTTTATCAACGAAATTGCATGTTTTTATTCAAATTTATGGAAATTTGGGGGTCAACATACATATATTTCAATCAAAAGTACAAGAAATTTTAAATTTTGTTTATCGAAATGATGGTGGCAGAGCATTTTTCAATGATAGTTGAATAAAAATACTGTTTTTGTAGAATTTTATGTGACGCGATGTGGCAAATTGTAACATTATATCGAAAACCCAACAATTTTTAAAATTTGTCATTCTCAAACATTTTCGTCAGTATGGACACTGTATTCGTAGACCTGCAAGGGGTTCCGTGGTGAGAAGAAACAGTTTATTCCGAAAGAAGTCACTGTTTTCGTTAAAATGTTCTAAATACCAATTTACATTAAGTTGTTATATACAAATTGTGTAAAATTTTAAGTGAAATGATGGTGTCAGAACATTTTTTCATCGAAATTGTCTGTTTATATTCAAATTTATGTTAATTTGTGGTCAATTGCGTTTTTGTTTTCGTCCGTTTGCATTTATACTGGAATTTTTAAAACTGAAATACAGTTTTGATCATATAATGACACAGTTTCAGACGCTTACTTATAAAATAAAAACCAAACATGTCAATCTCGGTGTTACAAATTAAAAAGACCGTCGTGCCATCAAACCTGTACCGATTTGTTGGAAAACAAGATGGAGTTTTTATACTTTTATGAAATTTGGTAGTACGAAATAGAAGAAATTATAACGATACGTTCAACTTGTGGATTCCGACAGTTGCCCCTTACAACAAATATGAATAGCGACGACCGATTTTTATTTAAGTTTGTTGCGTAATAGTTCCATGAATTATTATCCGCCGCTTTTTAAAACTGGAGAAGCATTACGTCATACAAAATTTGTAAGATATACCTATGGGGTTGAATCTTGTCTATACCTGCATTCTCCGTGACGAATTGCAGTACAGTACAAACTTTCACTGACGGATTGTAATACCGGGACAAATGATAAAAATATAACAGCAATGAGATAGCATGAACAAGCAAATAAAACGCTTGAGTAAGAAAGAGATAGCCATACAAAAAAAATATTAGTAGGCATGTTTAGTTGAGAAATGTCATAATTAAAATTAAGAGTCATGCCTTCTCGAATAATTGCTACTATGTTTATCTCTTTCTTACTCAGGCAATACGTGTTATCTTCTTGTTCATGTTATCTTATTGCTGGTATATATAATTGTGGCCGAGAACTGCAGCGTGGCTAAAGTTCGTAGCGGATGACCAATAGAAAGCCAGCCTCGGGAAGTAATTATGCCTGCGTTTTCAGTGCAGCCTCTGACGGACAAAGCACTGTTAGTCTCAAACACCTGTCTAGACCTGTTTTAAAAAGGGAACTTAGAAAAAATCTGAAAAATTTTAAATTCAAATATTCGCGCGAAAATAAAATGGCCGCCGCGTAATTCCGGAAGCAAATTAAAAAATGGCCGCCGCGTAATTTAATCAGAAGCTAATGCGTAATTTAATCAGTGGCACATGTGAAAATTAATTAGATCAATGCGCGAAATTAATTAGATCAAACCGCGAAATTAATTGGGTCAATCCGCGAATTAAAATTAAAACCGCGAAATCCGCGAATTAAACCGCGAATCAATTAAAAGTGGTGGGGGCAAACTGTCCCCTTTCTACTAATGTGTATTGTTTTTCAAAAATTACGAATTCTACAAAAACGGTAGAAAATTGATCTTTAGTTCAAGAGACAAATTATCATATACAATACCGCGAACGGTCGACGTATTGCCGAAAATTTTTGTCAAAGTGTTTATTCGTCGACCGCTCGCGGTATTGTATATGATAATTTGTCTCTAGAACTAACGCTCTATTTTGTACCGTTTTTGTAGAATTCGTAATTTTTTTAAATTTTTGACAAATGCTTAAAAATTAAAAATAAAATTTTTGGTTAATTATAAGATCACTATAAAAGGAAGTTGTGTGCTTCTATCAAACTAGATTATTGTCTTACAAATGCAGTAGTTCTTCAGGTATGGAAAAAAGCATTTATAATATAATAATAAATAATATTAATAATAATAATAAATGGTCTTTATTGCTTCGACCAAAACAAAATACAAAAGCGAAAAAATATTATAATATTTACTATACAAAAGGCGAAGCTCAGACGCCATTTTGAAGTAATGGATCTGTTCTTCCACTTAACCTTAATTGAATAATTAACAAAAATATAAATGCATATTAGTATCGTTAATGTGCTCGATGCTTATTAAAAAAAAAACAAAAACAATGGTATACAAAAAAAAACAGTAAAAAAGAAAGGAAATAGTAGACCAATAACACACCCCAGGAAATCAAAACTCAGTGGCTGCTTTACTGAGTTGCAAGTAAATAATCATGATAAAGACGTTTGAATTTACGAATACTGAGTGTCTGAGAAAATAAAGATAGAGAGTTATACATTTTGACAACGTTATATGAAAAAGAGCGTTCGTATAGACTAGATTTGTGAGCAGGTAAAGTTAAAAGTCCCTTACTCCTAATATTAATATTGTGAACGTCAGTTCTGTATCGTAGTTTATTGTAGAGATAATCAGGAATTTTTGAAGTTATCAGCTTATAGGATAAGCAAGCTAAATACAGTGACCTACGATTTTTCATGTTCAACCATTTAATTACAGAGAGTTTGTGGGATACATGATTGAATTTTCTTAAGCCAAAAATAAATCGCAAGCAAGAGTTTTGCACTCTTTGCACTCGTTTGATATCAGTACTATCCAAACAAGGACCATATACTGTATCAGCGTAAGTAAACTGTGACAGAACCAAGGCATCGGATAAACAGATTTTTGCGTTTTGAGACAAAGAATGTCTGGAGAGATATAGGGTTTTCAGATTAATATAAGCTTTTTTAATGCAGTTATTTAAGTGCTCTTTGAATCTAAAGTTATGGTCGATGATTAGGCCCAGATTTTTACAAGAATTTTTTATAGACAGCTGAGTATTTTCTATTAATATATTTATAAAAGGCAAGGCCCGCTCTCGTATGAAAGATTTACCAAACAGCATAACATTAGATTTTTGCGAATTGATGATAAGACAGTGTTTCCTCGAGATATCTATTAGATTATGTAAGTCATTGTTGATTGCCTGATTAGCAGTTTGTATATTGGAAATGTCACAAGACAGATAGAGCTGTGTATCATCAGCATAAAAATGACAGCGACATGTTTTAACAGAAGTTATAAAATCAGATGTATAAATGATATACAAAAGGGGTCCCAGTATGGAGCCTTGTGGAACACCTGCTGTCACTGCCCTTAGATTAGAGGTTTTGTCATGAAGTTTAACCTGCTGATATCTACCGTTGAGAAAGCTTCCTAATAAATTGACAGCGTCTTGATTAAAACCGAAATAGTGTAGCTTGGCCAAAAGCAAATCATGATCAATCATGTCAAAAGCTTTGGAATAATCTAAAAGTGTTAAAATTGTTAACATACTTTTGTCCGTGGCGGTGAGAATATCGTCAGTAATACATGTAAGAGCAGTGTGAAACCAGACTGGGTAGAAGGTAAAATGTTTTGTGTAAGTACTGGCGGATTTGTTTTGTCATAATTTTTTCCAATAATTTTGAAACAGCCGGTAGAATGCTGATAGGACGTAGGTCCTTACAGCTAGAAGGTAAATTAACCTTGGAAAGAGGTAGTACTTCTGCTATTTTCCATAGACTAAGAAAGTACCCACTGAGCAAACAAGAGTTAATAATATGTAGCAAATAGGGAACCAAAAAAGGACAACAGATTTTTATCATGGATATACTTACACTGTCTACTCCAACTGAGTTAGACTTAATTGTGGATAAGACATTCACTACGTCAGTTTCGGAAGCAAGAGTAAAGCTGAACGTATTTGTTAAATTTTCTGACAAGTTTGAATTGTAATAATTGAGAAGCATATGATCTGGTACTACTTTATTTTTGATAACTGTATCTAGAAAATAGTCATTAATATTATCAACACTACCAATATGTTCAGGAATATCTGACTTTTTACATTTACTATAGATATCAAGAGTTTTCAGCGCCTTCCAGAAATGTTTACTGTCAGTTATTCCTGCAATAGATTCAAAGTAAGCACGTTTTTCCCGCCTAACGGCATTAGTTGTATAGTTTCTTAAAACTTTATAATAATTCCAGTGTGCCTGATTTTTCGTTTTTCTGAACTTAGATAATGCTTTATCGTGCAGATTCATCATGAATTTAATATTTTCTGTTAACCACGGTGCCTTAGGTTTCGTAAATCTCGCTGTTCTAACAGGAGCACATAGATCAAATAAATATAGAATATTATCATTAAAAAAATTAACTTTTTGGTCAATATCTGATAACCGATAGATCTGATACCATGGTAGTGCAATTAAATTTAGAAGAAAGCGATCATGATCAAAATTTTTAAAATCTCTATACGTTTTTAAGAGCGGTTGATCAGCAATTGGCTTGAAGCTCAAATTACAATAAACCAGTGAATGATCAGAAACGTCATGCACTCTCATCACACCACTTTGGGTTACCAAATCCTCATTGGAAGTGATTATTAAATCAATTAGTGTGGATGAAAACTCTGTCACCCGTGTAGGTTCCGTTATAATTTGCGTCAAGCCAAATGTTTCCAGTGTATTTAAAAATTGTAAAGTAGTGTTATTATTTAAATTTAAAAGATCAATGTTGAAATCTCCGATACAGAAAAAATCATTCACAGTAGGAGCAATATTAGAGATAGAATCTTCAAAATTACTTACGTACTTATGCAAAACTAAAGAACCAAAAGAATTTAATGATCTCCGTACAATTAGTATTTTACAAAAATTATCAAAAGTCCCTGAGAAAATATTAGATGTTGAAATTCGTTCACATATGGATAACTGTATAATAATGCCTAGTATACAATCAGGATTTAGACTTCATCATAGTACGACCATTGCGTTACTCCATGTGACTAATGAAATTACTGCTTGTGATAAAGGAAAACTTCGGCGTTGGTACTTGACTAAAGTAAGGCGTTTGACAGAATCAACTATGATGTGCTTATTGTTAAATTATATTATTATAATTTTGATACAAATTGTATAGGTTTATATATTTTTACTTCCCTCTACAATACAGGAAGTACTATTGGATTCACCCCAAAAATTTAAAATTGAGTTTTCAACAGATCTTCACGTTTCAGAGTCCGCTGAACCCAAAAAACATATTTTTTTCATTGGTCTGTCTGTGTGTGTGTCTGTGAACAGAATATCTCAAAAACGAAAAGAGGTGTGGGGTTGAAACTTCATATATAAGTTTTGTGTACTATGTAGATGCGACAGCAAGTTTTTTAAGCAAATCGCATTACCGGAAGTAGGTGTTTACTCTTGTGATTTTACATTTTTTTAGATTTTTTCAAAAACGGCTAAAACGATTTTTTTCAAACTTTATATTTTTATTAAATGTTTAATGTGTATTGTTGTGACATAAGTGATTTTTCAGTTGAATACTTCTAAAATGGGTTTCTTTTGTTTTTTTTCTATTTTTTTTATTAACTCCTATTTTAAATGGGGCCTGGACACAACGCCCACTGGTCACAAACCCCAACTGAAAATTTGGTCATAACGCCCAACTTCGATTCTGGTCACAACGCCCAACTTGGTCACAACGCCCAATTTTGATTTTGGTCACAACGCCCAACTTGGTCATAACGTCCAAAATCGATATTGGTCACAACGCCCAACTTGGTCACAACGCCCACCGACGCCTGTTATAGGAGAGAGCTATCGACGCCACTTAAACCACCGCTTTGGTCATAACGCCCAACTTCGATTTTGGTCACAACGCCCAACTTGGTCACAACGCCCAATTTTGATTTTGGTCACAACGCCCAATTTGGTCACAAGGCCCAATTTCGATTTTGGTCACAACGCCCAACTTGGTCACAACGCCCAACTTGGTCATAACGCCCAAAATCGATATTGGTCACAACGCCCAACTTGGTCACAACGCCCACCGACGCCTGTTATAGGAGAGAACTATCGACGCCACTTAAACCACCGCTTTGGTCATAACGCCCAACTTCGATTTTGGTCACAACGCCCAACTTGGTCACAACGCCCAATTTTGATTTTGGTCACAACGCCCAATTTGGTCACAAGGCCCAATTTCGATTTTGGTCACAACGCCCAACTTGGTCACAACGCCCAATTTTGATTTTGGTCACAACGCCCAACTTGGTCATAACGTCCAAAATCGATATTGGTCACAACGCCCAACTTGGTCACAACGCCCACCGACGCCTGTTATAGGAGAGAGCTATCGACGCCACTTAAACCACCGCTTTGGTCATAACGCCCAACTTCGATTTTGGTCACAACGCCCAACTTGGTCACAACGCCCAATTTTGATTTTGGTCACAACGCCCAATTTGGTCACAAGGCCCAATTTCGATTTTGGTCACAACGCCCAACTTGGTCACAACGCCCAACTTGGTCATAACGCCCAAAATCGATATTGGTCACAACGCCCAACTTGGTCACAACGCCCACCGACGCCTGTTATAGGAGAGAACTATCGACGCCACTTAAACCACCGCTTTGGTCATAACGCCCAACTTCGATTTTGGTCACAACGCCCAATTGGTCACAAGGCCCAATTTCGATTTTGGTCACAACGCCCAACTTGGTCACAACGCCCAATTTTGATTTTGGTCACAACGCCCAACTTGGTCATAACGCCCAAAGTCGATATTGGTCACAACGCCCAACTTGGTCACAACGCCCACCGACACCTGTTATAGGAGAGAGCTATCGACGCCACTTAAACCACCGCTTTGGTCATAACGCCCAACTTCGATTTTGGTCACAACGCCCAACTTGGTCACAACGCCCAATTTTGATTTTGGTCACAACGCCCAATTTGGTCACAAGGCCCAATTTCGATTTTGGTCACAACGCCCAACTTGGTCACAACGCCCAATTTCGATTTTGGTCACAACGCCCAACTTGGTCACAACGCCCAACTTGGTCACAACGCCCAATTTCGATTTTGGTCACAACGCCCAATTTCGATTTTGGTCACAACGCCCAACTTTGATTCTGGTCACAACGCCCACTTTGGATTCTGGTCACAACGCCCACTTCTCATTCTGGTCACAACGCCCAACTTGGTCATAACGCCAAATTTTGATTTTGGTCACAACGCCCAATTTTGATTTTGGTCACAACGCCCAATTTGGTCACAAGGCCCAATTTCGATTTTGGTCACAACGCCCAACTTGGTCACAACGCCCAATTTCGATTTTGGTCACAACGCCCAACTTGGTCACAACGCCCAATTTCGATTTTGGTCACAACGCCCAACTTGGTCACAACGCCCAATTTCGATTTTGGTCACAACGCCCAACTTTGATTCTGGTCACAACGCCCACTTTGGATTCTGGTCACAACGCCCACTTCTGATTCTGATCACAACGCCCAACTTGGTCACAACGCCCAAATTCGATTTAGGTCACAACGCCCAACTTGGTCACAACGCCCAATTTCGATTTTGGTCACAACGCCCAACTTGGTCACAACGCCCAATTTCGATTTTGGTCACAACGCCCAACTTTGATTCTGGTCACAACGCCCACTTTGGATTCTGGTCACAACGCCCACTTCTGATTCTGGTCACAACGCCCAACTTGGTCATAACGCCAAATTTTGATTTTGGTCACAACGCCCAACTTGGTCATAACGCCCAACTTCGATTCTGGTCACAACGCCCAACTTGGTCACAACGCCCAATTTTGATTTTGGTCACAACGCCCAACTTGGTCATAACGCCCAAAATCGATATTGGTCACAACGCCCAACTTGGTCACAACGCGCACCGACGCCTGTTATAGGAGAGAGCTATCGACGCCACTTAAACCACCGCTTTGGTCATAACGCCCAACTTCGATTTTGGTCACAACGCCCAACTTGGTCACAACGCCCAATTTTGATTTTGGTCACAAGGCCCAATTTCGATTTTGGTCACAACGCCCAACTTGGTCACAACGCCCAATTTTGATTTTGGTCACAACGCCCAACTTGGTCATAGCGCCCAAAATCGATATTGGTCACAACGCCCAACTTGGTCACAACGCCCACCGACGCCTGTTATAGGAGAGAGCTATCGACGCCACTTAAACCACCGCTTTGGTCATAACGCCCAACTTCGATTTTGGTCACAACGCCCAACTTGGTCACAACGCCCAATTTTGATTTTGGTCACAACGCCCAATTTGGTCACAAGGCCCAATTTCGATTTTGGTCACAACGCCCAACTTGGTCACAACGCCCAATTTCGATTTTGGTCACAACGCCCAATTTCGATTTTGGTCACAACGCCCAACTTGGCCACAACGCCCAATTTCGATTTTGGTCACAACGCCCAACTTTGATTCTGGTCACAACGCCCACTTTGGATTCTGGTCACAACGCCCACTTCTGATTCTGGTCACAACGCCCAACTTGGTCATAACGCCAAATTTTGATTTTGGTCACAACGCCCAACTTTGATTTTGGACATATCGCCCAGGCGGCAGAGAAAGTAAAATGAATAATAATAAATTAAACGTTTAAGGTGAGGTAATAGGTAGGAACATTTTCAAGTTCCCGTAAGTAGTATTAATATTATTTATTTTCATAATAATTGAGTGGCGTAATGCGTTATCCAAAAAGTTTCTAAATTCGGATTATAACATAAAAGTTGTATTTTTTATATGGAACTCATAGTTAGAAGTTAACTGTGGCATCATGAGACATATGTCGTATGGGATCGATTTATTCATTTTCACTACTTTATAGCAACAATTTACAATTTTTAATATTTCGTCGTTTTCTAGTTGAAAACTTGTGCCATTTAGAATATACGTGATTAAATAAAGTTTTTGCGTTGTTACAATACCACCGTTTGATTGACAGAATTAATCACGTTTGATTGTTGCTTATAATATTATAGTGTCCTTCATATATCCATTTATCAGAACATTTTATTGTCCATTAAAACCTCTGCAGTTTCTCAAATTAAAAATGTATTTGCAAAAATGTAAATATTCTACTTTTATACGAAGGAGGTTCGAAAATATGAAAATGATTGAAGAAAAAAGTACTCTTATTTTTCAAAATACACAAAAATGTTAATTGGAAGTATTTGTTATAACCTATCTATTAATAGTTATTTAACAAACAAGTATGTTAATGAGAGCGATTAATAATCGAGACATTTTAATGCGCAAGCGCGAGTTACTTCTAGATATTATTAATCGCCGATTAACATACGAGTTAGTTACAATATTTTTCCGTTCGTACATTATTAATTTTAAGAAAATCTAATTTTATTCCATGAAAAGAATTTGACACTTAAAGTTTTGACATTAATGGTTTTTATACAGGGTGACCATAAATGGTTGTGATGTTTTTCTTAGGTTGGCACTGTTTATGTTGCTGACATTGTAAGTCTATGTTAAATATGAGGTTAGCAAAAACAAATTTTTAAAATCGTTTATTAATAAAAAAATCATTCATTAATAAGGGTCATTAATATACGATTCTCTATAGCTCGTTTCACTCTGACTATGCAGTACAGAGAACATACGTCAATGTTATTTAAAGGCAAATTTCGCTTGCTGCGTTGCCGCTTGTAGACCGCACTCAGGTATACTGTATGCTGCTCTTTTCAAATTGACGCAGAAGCGACAAAAAGGGTTTACTTCAACAAGGTATTAACAAATAAGCCGATTGCAATACAAAAGGCGGATTTATTATGATTGACGTCTTCGTGTTCAGTTTTAAGCAACTTGCTATCCCTGTACACTGCATAGTCAGAGTGAACCGAATTATTTAAAAATTTGACACAAAAATGAAATTTGTTTGCACTGATTTCGAATCACGTAATATCCTGGTTGCTAAGTGAGGGAAAACTCAGATTTGACAATACTCGTTTATCGTATCCCTTGATAAGTTAACTTTGAAGTATTTCATTTGGTAATACACAGCGTGGTAAGAAAAAAATAGGAGAAACCAGAAAAAGATGTTTTCGGAGCAAGTAACTGTGACTTTATGTTTGACACTTTCTTTTAACCTCTTTAAATAACATTTTTGTCTATTTTGAAAAATAACCGTACTTTATTCTTGAACCATTTTCATATTTTTGAACCTCCCCTGTATACGAATATATTTACATTTTGGCAAGTGCATTTTTAGTTTGAGAAGATGTAGAAACTTGTATCAGGAATAAAACACTCTGATAAATGGATGATAAAAAAATCCATGTGCTACAAATTTATGAGGGACAGTATATGTTATACTAGCAAGATGCCCGTTCTTCGTACGGACTACAAATGTTTTTTCTTCTAAATCTTAAACGAATTCTAGAATGCTCCCCTCCTCCCCCACTCAATGCGCTAAACTAACAAACGCTGCAAAATAGTATTGTAGGTAAAAAGCAAACAATATTCTTCCGAAAAAAGTTCTCCATAACCTTTTTATGCTTCACGTAACCCCTGGAAATGTGTATGTAGTTGTCGTTCTCCTTGTATAGATTGATAAAACTATAGGTGTAGTATAAGAATAATAATAAATGTACTTATTAAATGTTGTACTCATAAATTGTAGCAACATACCAGTTTCCATCACGTGGAGGTGAAATTTCGGAAATCCTTCTATTTTATTCTAAACTGAACACACGAAAAAAAATCAATAACTTTAACCCCTTTTTAACTTCTTTTTACTTTTACCCCGTTTTTACTCATTTCACAATGAAATTTAGAATAAAAACTTTAAACCACTTTTTAAAGATTTAAAAAACACACATATGCCCGAAAAACATGGTCATCAGAAAACACGGGAAATACGAAAGGTTCTTTAATTCACCCCGAAGCCAGATTTGCACCTTTAGGGGTTGATTAGGGCAAAATCCTGAAATACGTTTCTAGGTATTTGCATTCACAATCTTTGGAAGTAAACACCAAGCCGCTATCTCATTGGGTCTTAGAGATATTGAGGAACTCGTAAAAACACATTTTACCCCTTTTCACCCCCGTAGGGGTTGAATTTCAACCTTTTAACCCATTTTATTGTAAAATGGAAGTCACAGCGAAAAAAATTAATAATTACAACCCCTCTACCCCTTTTCAGTTTTTCCTCCTTTTACCCCTTTAGGGTTAAAATTTTCAAGCGCCCTTACATCCATTTCTAAATATTTAAAAAATACATCTATATGCCAAAAAATAATGTTTTAACTCAATCAACATAGGAGATACGTAGAATTCTTTAATTGACCCCCAATCCAGATTTGCACCTTTAGGGGATGATTAGGGCCAAATCCTAAAATACGTTTCTAGGTATTTGTATTGATAGTCTTTGCAAACAAACACCACATATATATCTTATCGGGTGTAAGAGATATTGAGGAACTCGTGAAAACATTTTACCCCTTTTCAGCCCAGTAGGGGTTGAATTTCAAAAAACCCTTTTAACCTATTTTATTGTGAAATGGAACTCACAGCGAAAAAAAATTATAATTTTAACCCCCCTACCCCTTTTCAGTTTTTCCTTTGTTTACCCCCTTAGGGTTAAAATTTTCAAATTCCCTTATACCCCATTCTAAATATTTTAAAAATACTTCTATATGCCAAAAAATAATGTTCTAACTCATTAAACATAGGAGATACGTAGGGTTCTTTAATTGACCACCAATCCAGATTTGCACCTTTAGGGATTGATTCGGGCAAAATCCTAAAATACCTTTCTAGGTATTGGCATTAGTAATCTTTGCAAGCAAACACCAAATCGATATTTTATCGGGTGTAAGAGATATTGAGGAATTCGTGAAAACACATTTTACCCCTTTTCACCCCCTTAGGAGTCGAATTTCAAAAAATCCCTTCTTAGCACTACCTTACGTAATAAATTGAACCTTCCACCCAAATTTCAAGTTTCTAGTACCAGTGGTTTCGGCTCTGCGTTGATTAGTCAGGGTTATGACTTTCCTTTATATATGTATAGATTATACAGATTGGTGGTGGATAGTGTGAACATAGGCAGTCCATTGAGCTAGAATACAGTTTATGGGCTATGTATGCGTTAGACAGAAGTAGACATATATGATTTAAAATCTAGTATCCTAGAATTCAGTGTTTTCTAAAAACAAAACCTTTTGATTCTGCGAATACTAGATGTTAATCGCATATAGGTCTGTTTATGCCTAAAGCATACCAAGTCCGTAAACTGTATTCACACACATTTGATTACTTATGTTCACATTTTCCGCCACCAATCTGTATATTATGATATATAACACTGGAATGGGAAAAAATCCTGTTACTCATGATACCACATACAACTATGAATTTCATCTACTGACTACCCACTGCATTCGTATCGAAAAGGTGCCAGAAGAACGTCAAATTACTTTTATCTATTTTTATAAATAAGTGAGATATTGCCAAAAAACAAAAATCGAAAAATTCAATTTTTGTTTATAACTCGAAAACAAAAGACTGTAGCCCATTTTGGTTTAAACCATTAAGCTCTTCTCGAAAAAAGAGTTCGAGGATGGGGGTCCATTTTTCGATATCTCCTATAGTTATCGAGATTCCCTATGAAAACAACGAAATTGCCTTAACCTGTAGACTCTGCGACAGCGACCACGCTTGTTCACGAAAATAAATTTGAGCCCCCTTAGCAAAAGAAAAGATAATTAGGTATTGTAGGTATCCGAATCTTAAGAATTTGCTAAGTCTTGTAATGTGTATTCTGAATTTCCACCCATTGAGTTTTCCGTCGAAATTTTAATGCCTCTAATGTTCTCTCGCGGAAGGCAAGTTGGGTTGAAATGACAGAATTGGTTAAATTGCTAGTTATCTTTATACAGATTGGTGGCGGAAAATGTGAACAAAAGTAATCAAATGAGTTGGAATACAGTTTATGAGCTTTGTATGCATTAGACAGAAATAATTATATGCGATTAACATCTAGTATCCGCAGAATGAAGGTGTTTCGTTTTCAGAAAACACTGAATCCTAGGATACTAGATTTTAAATCATATGTCTATTTCCGTCTAACGCATACGAAGCCCATAAACTGTATTCCAAGGTTACAGGTTAAGGCAATTTCGATGTTTTCATAGGGAATCTCGATAACTATAGGAGATATGGAAAAATGGGGTGGCGGAAAAAAGTGCCGATGGAAAAAAGTGCCGCGGAAAAAAGTGTCGATGGGGGAAAATAATAATAAAGTAATAACCGGACGAATAAGGTTTACAAAATTTTAAAAAAACTGGAAGCTACCCTTTTATTTTTAAAAATCTCTGCATTGCAGTATTATGCCGTATTTGAACATGTATTGTGCTTATCTGTTCCCAAATCGACAGGAATGCAGATTTATAGATAATACGTAGAAATATTTCAATTTTAAGCTTTTATCTAAAGTGCATGTGGATTATGTCTACCATCTTAAGTACAATTACCGCCAACAAATCTTTTAAGGTAAGTAACAAATGACGAAATATATTATAAAATACAAGATTGTTATACAGTATGTCCCCGGATTGGGTTAGAATGGGAAAAAAAGTTTATTTTTGACTTCTCAAAAAAAATCACTCTTTATAAAAAAACCCTGCTTGTTCTCAAACTACAGATGCACTAGTCAAAATTTAAATATCCCTTTCCGTATAAGGGGGAGGTTCGAAAATATGAAAATGGCTCAAGAATAAAATACCCTTATTTTCCAAAATATACAATAATGTTAATTGGAAATATTTGTTATAACATTTCTATTAAAAATTATAATTTCTTTGAATTGCTATTGATGTTTGGATCGAGTATTATTAATTTTTTTAAGATACTTGTGTCTTTGTTGACAGAAATATGAGATTTTTATCATCAATTTCGGGCCACACAAATTTCAGGTTAAGTGACCGAAACTCAAATTTGACAATACACTCTTATCGTATCCGTCAATAAATTAATTTTAAAGTATCGCGTTTAGTAATTCGCAGGGTAGTAGAAGAATAAGAAAAACCAGTGGAAATTGTTTTTTAGAGCAGGTGGCTGTGACTTTATATGTGACACCTACTTTTAATTCTAAGCAACTTTTTCAAATAACAGTATTGTATATTTTGAATAATAAGGGCGCTTTATTCTTGAACCATTATCATATTTTCGAACCTCCCCCGTATACGGAAGAGGATATTTAAATTTGGAGAAGTGCATTTTTAGTTTGAGAACAAGCAGCGTTTTTTAAAGAGTGATTTTTTCGAGAAGTCAAAAATAAACTTTTTTTCCCTCTTTGTAACCCAACCATACAGTACGTCCCCGTACTGTATAATTCCACAAATTTATCATAAAAAGTGATAATTTCACTTATTTTTAGATTTGTCGATTCTTTTCAACTGTTTGCTAATACCACCACTATTAGATGATTTAGTTGATTGCTTTGACTGCACGTACGTGTCAGGTACATTTCGGCGAGTTGGGGGCAATGCAGAGGACATGCTGAAACTACGAACTATTCCGCCTATGTTTTCGCCAACCCTATGGAACGTGCGAGAAGCCACCATAAACGATCAAGAACAGACCAATAATCAAACAGAAGGTTGGAACCATAGATTCTCGAATCTCGTAGGACATAAACATCCAGGTATTTGGACACTAATTGAAAAAATGCGACAAGAAGTTGCAACAGATGAAACCAAACTGTTGCAACACCAAAATGGAGTGCATTCAAAGAAGAAAAAAGGAAAGAGTTCGAAAAAATGCAACAACGTTTAAAAAACTTGTGTATTCAACATGAAAATGATGAACACAATAATGAAACTTTTTTGCCATAGGACATACCATTAGATTCCAAGTGTATGAATAACTTAGGGTTAATTATAAAATATTAGTTTTTTGTAACTATTTATAATAAGCTTGTATTTTATTTAGCAGTTAATAACTATTAATAAACATAAATTCTTAACATTAAATTTTAATTTTATTTCTTGCGTAATTATTTTAGAACAAAAGTGTATTAAGGGGCTTGAATCATTCGAATTTTTTTCGCAGCATTTTTTCGGCCGGCACTTTTATCCGCCGGCACTTTTTTCCGCGGCACTTTTTTTCTAGATTCGAAAAATGGGCTACCGTCTTTTGTTTTCGAGTTATAAACAAAAATTGAATTTTTCGATTTTTCGTTTTTGACAATATCTCACTTATTTATAAAAATAGATAAAAGTAATTTGACGTTCTTCTGGCACCTTTTCGATGCGAATGCAGTGGGTAGTCAGTTATTCAAAAAAAAATTTAAATTCTAGTTATACCATAAAATTGTATTTTTGTAGATGAAATCCATAGTTGTATGTGGTATCATGAGTAACAGGATTTTTTCCCATTCCAGTGTTATATATCATAATATACAGTTTGGTGGCGGAAAATGTGAACATAAGTAATCAAATGTGTGTGAATACAGTTTATGGACTTTGTATGCGTTAGCCATAAACAGACCTATATGCGATTAACATCTAGTATTCGCAGAATCAAAAGGTTTTGTTTTTAGAAAACACTGAATTCTAGGATACTAGATTTTAAATCATATATGTCTACTTCTGTCTAATGCATACAAAGCCCATAAACTGTATTCTAGCTCAATGGACTGCCTATGTTCACACTATCCACCACCAATCTGTATAATATAACATATACTGTCCCTCATAAATTTTTAACACATGAATTTTTTTTATCATCCATTTATCAGAGTGTTATATTCCTGATACAAGTTTCTACATCTTCTCAAACTAAAAATGCACTTGCCAAAATGTAAATATATTCGTATACAGGGGAGGTTCAAAAATATGAAAATGGTTCAAGAATAAAGTACGGTAATTTTTCAAAATAGACAAAAATGTTATTTAAAGAGGTTAAAAGTAGGTGTCAAACATAAAGTCACAGTTACTTGCTCCGAAAATATTTTTTTCTGGTTTCTCCAATTTTTTTTCTTACCACGCTATGTATTACCAAATGAAATACTTCAAAGTTAACTTATCAACGGATACGATAAACGAGTATTGTCAAACCTGAGTTTTCCCTCACTTAGCAACCAGGATATTACGTGATTCGAAATCAGTGCAAACAAATTTCATTTTTGTGTCAAATTTTTAAATAATTTATTAACAAACGGACCAAATAACAATCAATTATAATTTTTTCCGTTGATCGTTTATTTATGGGTTTCATTAATGTATAGAGAATCGTCTATTAATGACCCTTATTAATGAATGATTTTTTATTAATAAACGATTTTAAAAATCTGTTTATGTTGGTGGCCCTGTAAGTCTATGTCAAATTCGTGGTTAGCAGGTTAGATTTTGCGTCAGTTTTGACACAAACTGACTCAAAACCTAACCTGCTAACCTCATATTTGACATATACTTACAATGTCACCAACATAAACAGTGCCAACCTAAGAAAAACATCACAACCATTTATGGTCACCCGGAACCCTTAATGTCAAAACTTTAAGTGTCAAATTCTTTTCATGGAATAAAATTAGATTTTCTTCAAATTAATAATGTACGATCAACGGAAAAATATTGTAACTAACTCGTATGTTAATCGGCGATTAATAATATCTACAATTAACTCGCTCGCTAGCGCTCGCGCATTAAAATGTCTCGATTATTAATCGTTCTCATTAACATACTTGTTTGTTAAATAACTATTAATAGATATGTTATAACAAATACTTCCAATTAACATTTTTGTGTATTTTGAAAAAGAAGAGTACTTTTATCTTCAATCATTTTCATATTTTCGAACCTCCTTTGTATAGAAGTAGGATATTTACATTTTTGCAAATGCATTTTTAATTTGGTAAACTGCAGAGGTTTTAATGGACAATAAAATGTTCTGATAAATGGATATATGAAGGACACTATAATATTATAAGCAACAATCATACGTGATTAATTCTGTCAATCAAACGGTGTTTTTAAAACAACGCAAAAACTTTGTTTAATCACGTATATTCTAATGGCACAAGTTTTCAACTAGAAAACGACGAAATATTAAAAATTGTGAATTGTTGCTATAAAGTAATGAAAATCAATAATTCGATCCCATACGACATGTCACTGAAATGGGAGAAAATCCTCTTTCTCATAATACCACAGCAACTATGAGTTCTATCTATAAAATACAACTTTATATGTTACTAGCTTTTACCCGCGACTTCGTTCGCGCGAGGTTCGTTATTTGTGTATTAAATAATGACTAATTATTTTCTGTCATCACATACCATCCCATCCCATCCCATCCCATCCTATCCCCGTCCCCGTCCCTTTCTCCGTCCCCGTCTCCGTACCGTCCCATTCCGTCCCGTCCCGTCCCGTCCCGTCCTCTCCCCTTCCATCCCATTCCTTCCCTTCCCTTCCCTTTCCGTCCCGTCCCGTCTCGTTCCTTTTCGTCCCGTCCCTTCCGTTTCCGTCCAGTCCCTTCCTGTTCAGTCCCGTCCCGTCCAGTCCCGTCCCTTCCCGTCCCGTCCCGCCCCTCCCTTTTCATCCCATCCTCTCCCCTTCCATCCCATCCTTTTCCTTCTCTTTCCGTCCCGTCCGTCCCGCCCCCCCCCGACCCGTCCCGCCCCGCCCCGTCCCGCTTTGCCGTCCAGTCTAGTCCCGTCCCGTCCCGTTTCTTCCCTTATGTCATGTTCACCGTCTTGGACTTAAAAATAAATGTAATTTTCGCAATCAACGTCCCAAAAAACCTCAATAACGACACCCATATCGATTTTTAGGCTTACTTACCCCATTTCACCCCCTAAGGGGTTGATTTTTGGAAAATCACGAAATACGTGTTTGATTATTTGTTTTTAGGAGTACTCCTACGAAGTTTCAAGTCGAAATGTCTATTTAATATTATTTCTCCATACAAAATTGGAACCCCCATTTTACCCCTTTAGGGGTTGAATTTTGAAATATCCTTCCTTATTCCTTGTATACATCATAAAGGGAACCTCTGTGCAAAATTTCAGCTTTCTAGGTCCAAGGGTTTGGGCTGGGCGTTGATGAGTGGGTGAGTCAGTGAGTCAGTCAGGACTTTTAGAAATATATATAAGATAATCCGAATTTAGAAACTTTTTGGACAACGCATTACGCCACCGAATTATTATGAAAAATAAATAATATTTTAGATACACATTTTTCTTACTTTCTGTGCCGCCTGGGCGATACGTCCAAAATCAATGTTGGGCGTTGTGACCATAATCAAACTTGGACGTTATGACCAAGCTGGGCGTTGTGACCAGAATCAAAAGTGGGCGTTGTGACCAGAATCAAAGTTGGGCGTTGTGACCAAGTTGGGCGTTGTGACCAAAATCAAAATTGGGCGTTGTGACCAAGTTGGGCGTTGTGACCAAAATCGAAATTGGGTGTTGTGACCAAGTTGGGCGTTGTGACCAAAATCTAAATTGGGCTTTGTGACCAAGTTGGGCGTTGTGACCAAAATCGAAATTGGGCGTTGTGACCAAACTGGGCGTTGTGACCAAAATCGAAATTGGGCGTTGTGACCAAGTTGGGCGTTGTGACCAAAATCGAAGTTGGGCGTTATGACCAAAACGGTGCTTTAAGTGGCGTCGATAGCTCTCTCCTATAACAGGCGTCGGTGGGCGTTGTGACCAAGTTGGGCGTTGTGACCAATATCGCTTTTGGGCGTTATGACCAAGTTGGGCGTTGTGACCAAAATCGAAATTGGTCACAACGCCCAACTTGGTCACAACGCCCACCGACGCCTGTTATAGGAGAGAGCTATCGACGCCACTTAAAGCACCGTTTTGGTCATAACGCCCAACTTCGATTTTGTTCACAACGCCCAACTTGGTCACAACGCCCAATTTCGATTTTGGTCACAACGCCCAGTTTGGTCACAACGCCCAATTTCGATTTTGGTCACAACGCCCAACTTGGTCACAAAGCCCAATTTAGATTTTGGTCACAACGCCCAACTTGGTCACAACACCCAATTTCGATTTTGGTCACAACGCCCAACTTGGTCACAACGCCCAATTTTGATTTTGGTCACAACGCCCAACTTGGTCACAACGCCCAACTTTGATTCTGGTCACAACGCCCACTTTTGATTCTGGTCACAACGCCCAGCTTGGTCATAACGTCCAAGTTTGATTATGGTCACAACGCCCAACATTGATTTTGGACGTATCGCCCAGGCGGCACAGAAAGTAAGAAAAATGTGTATCTAAAATATTATTTATTTTTCATAATAATTCGGTGGCGTAATGCGTTGTCCAAAAAGTTTCTAAATTCGGATTATCTTATATATATTTCTAAAAGTCCTGACTGACTCACTGACTCACCCACTCATCAACGCCCAGCCCAAACCCTTGGACCTAGAAAGCTGAAATTTTGCACAGAGGTTCCCTTTATGATGTATACAAGGAATAAGGAAGGATATTTCAAAATTCAACCCCTAAAGGGGTAAAATGGGGGTTCCAATTTTGTATGGAGAAATAATATTAAATAGACATTTCGACTTGAAACTTCGTAGGAGTACTCCTAAAAACAAATAATCAAACACGTATTTCGTGATTTTCCAAAAATCAACCCCTTAGGGGGTGAAATGGGGTAAGTAAGCCTAAAAATCGATATGGGTGTCGTTATTGAGGTTTTTTGGGACGTTGATTGCGAAAATTACATTTATTTTTAAGTCCAAGACGGTGAACATGACATAAGGGAAGAAACGGGACGGGACGGTACTAGACTGGACGGCAAAGCGGGACGGGGCGGGGCGGGACGGGTCGGGGCGGGGCGGGACGGACGGGACGGAAAGAGAAGGAAAAGGATGGGATGGAAGGGGAGAGGATGGGATGAAAAGGGAGGGGCGGGACGGGACGGGAAGGGACGGGACTGGACGGGACGGGACTGAACAGGAAGGGACTGGACGGAAACGGAAGGGACGGGACGAAAAGGAACGAGACGGGACGGGACGGAAAGGGAAGGGAAGGGAAGGAATGGGATGGAAGGGGAGAGGACGGGACGGGACGGGACGGGACGGAATGGGACGGTACGGAGACGGGGACGGAGAAAGGGACGGGGACGGGGATAGGATGGGATGGGATGGGATGGGATGGGATGTGATGACAGAAAATAATTAGTCATTATTTAATACACAAATAACGAACCTCGCGCGAACGAAGTCGCGGGTAAAAGCTAGTAACATATAAAGTTGTATTTTATAGATAGAACTCATAGTTGCTGTGGTATTATGAGAAAGAGGATTTTCTCCCATTTCAGTGACATGTCGTATGGGATCGAATTATTGATTTTCATTACTTTATAGCAACAATTCACAATTTTTAATATTTCGTCGTTTTCTAGTTGAAAACTTGTGCCATTAGAATATACGTGATTAAACAAAGTTTTTGCGTTGTTTTAAAAACACCGTTTGATTGACAGAATTAATCACGTATGATTGTTGCTTATAATATTATAGTGTCCTTCATATATCCATTTATCAGAACATTTTATTGTCCATTAAAACCTCTGCAGTTTACCAAATTAAAAATGCATTTGCAAAAATGTAAATATCCTACTTCTATACAAAGGAGGTTCGAAAATATGAAAATGATTGAAGATAAAAGTACTCTTCTTTTTCAAAATACACAAAAATGTTAATTGGAAGTATTTGTTATAACATATCTATTAATAGTTATTTAACAAACAAGTATGTTAATGAGAACGATTAATAATCGAGACATTTTAATGCGCGAGCGCTAGCGAGCGAGTTAATTGTAGATATTATTAATCGCCGATTAACATACGAGTTAGTTACAATATTTTTCCGTTGATCGTACATTATTAATTTGAAGAAAATCTAATTTTATTCCATGAAAAGAATTTGACACTTAAAGTTTTGACATTAAGGGTTCCGGGTGACCATAAATGGTTGTGATGTTTTTCTTAGGTTGGCACTGTTTATGTTGGTGACATTGTAAGTATATGTCAAATATGAGGTTAGCAGGTTAGGTTTTGAGTCAGTTTGTGTCAAAACTGACGCAAAATCTAACCTGCTAACCACGAATTTGACATAGACTTACAGGGCCACCAACATAAACAGATTTTTAAAATCGTTTATTAATAAAAAATCATTCATTAATAAGGGTCATTAATAGACGATTCTCTATACATTAATGAAACCCATAAATAAACGATCAACGGAAAAAAACTTTTTGGACAACGCATTACGCCACCGAATTATTATGAAAAATAAATAATATTTTAGATACACATTTTTCTTACTTTCTGTGCCGCCTGGGCGATACGTCCAAAATCAATGTTGGGCGTTGTGACCATAATCAAACTTGGACGTTATGACCAAGCTGGGCGTTGTGACCAGAATCAAAAGTGGGCGTTGTGACCAGAATCAAAGTTGGGCGTTGTGACCAAGTTGGGCGTTGTGACCAAAATCAAAATTGGGCGTTGTGACCAAAATCGAAATTGGGTGTTGTGACCAAGTTGGGCGTTGTGACCAAAATCTAAATTGGGCTTTGTGACCAAGTTGGGCGTTGTGACCAAAATCGAAATTGGGCGTTGTGACCAAACTGGGCGTTGTGACCAAAATCGAAATTGGGCGTTGTGACCAAGTTGGGCGTTGTGACCAAAATCGAAGTTGGGCGTTATGACCAAAACGGTGCTTTAAGTGGCGTCGATAGCTCTCTCCTATAACAGGCGTCGGTGGGCGTTGTGACCAAGTTGGGCGTTGTGACCAATATCGCTTTTGGGCGTTATGACCAAGTTGGGCGTTGTGACCAAAATCGAAATTGGGCGTTGTGACCAAATTTGGCGTTGTGACCAAAATCGAAATTGGGCGTTGTGACCAAGTTGGGCGTTGTGACCAAAATCAAAATTGGGCGTTGTGACCAAGTTGGGCGTTGTGACCAAAATCGAAATTGGGTGTTGTGACCAAGTTGGGCGTTGTGACCAAAATCTAAATTGGGCTTTGTGACCAAGTTGGGCGTTGTGACCAAAATCAAAATTGGGCGTTGTGACCAAGTTGGGCGTTGTGACCAAAATTTAAATTGGGTGTTGTGACCAAGTTGGGCGTTGTGACCAAAATCTAAATTGGGCTTTGTGACCAAGTTGGGCGTTGTGACCAAAATCGAAATTGGGCGTTGTGACCAAACTGGGCGTTGTGACCAAAATCGAAATTGGGCGTTGTGACCAAGTTGGGCGTTGTGACCAAAATCGAAGTTGGGCGTTATGACCAAAACGGTGCTTTAAGTGGCGTCGATAGCTCTCTCCTATAACAGGCGTCGGTGGGCGTTGTGACCAAGTTGGGCGTTGTGACCAATATCGCTTTTGGGCGTTATGACCAAGTTGGGCGTTGTGACCAAAATCGAAATTGGGCGTTGTGACCAAATTGGGCGTTGTGACCAAAATCGAAATTGGGCGTTGTGACCAAGTTGGGCGTTGTGACCAAAATCGAAGTTGGGCGTTATGACAAAAACGGTGCTTTAAGTGGCGTCGATAGCTCTCTCCTGTAACAGGCGTCGGTGGGCGTTGTGACCAAGTTGGGCGTTGTGACCAATATCGCTTTTGGGCGTTATGACCAAGTTGGGCGTTGTGACCAAAATCAAAATTGGGCGTTGTGACCACGTTGGGCGTTGTGACCAGAATCGAAGTTGGGCGTTATGACCAAATTCTGAGTTGGGGTTTGTGACCAGTAGGCGTTGTGTCATAGCCCCTTTTAAATACAACACCCGGTATATTATTACATTTTTAATTTAGCTTAAAATTCTACCAAAATTTGTTTCTTCAAATAACTCTCTATTTTGTACCGTTTTTGTAGAATTTGCAATTTTTGAAAATTTTTGACAGATTCTTAGTTATTAAAAATCAAATTTTTGCTTATAACGCCATTCCGCAAAATTTAAAACAGTATTCACTGACGAAATTTAAGCCTTATTTTATTTAATCATTTGTTCAGCAGATGATCTCCGAAAACCAAACCAAATTGCATTTCGATTAACCAAATTTATTTTTAAATGCAATTAAAAATTAACTTTGGGTTAATATCTAAGCATTAATATATTATGATTATGTAGAACACTCGAAATGTAATTTATTTTGTATTTTGGTTGGTTAAGTGGAAACACGGCGGAAAACTGAACTTCGCCAACTGAAAAATAAAAGAAATATATTATTATTATTATTTGCGTTTCAATTTATTTTTTTCAGTTAGCAGGTTTTCTAATTCCCCAAGTTGGTTGTTGATGTTATTTTAGCATATCTCAGCTTCTTCCTCTAGTTGTGGTTCTTTTATAAATGTTGGTACATTTCCCTTGGATTAATTTCTTCCTTATAATACTTTCACTTAAGGTCAATATCATCGTAGAATGGTCTGAATATACCACCAATCTTTATTCTGTGTGTAAAAGATTTGCAGATACGTTTCTAAATATGCAGAAGTCAAATAGATCTGGAATGACTAGAAATTCCGGTCAACTTAGTGCAAACCCGTTTGGCAATATATAGAATGGATATTATTTTCTACTAATCTGCAATTTTACATTTAAACTCTTAATAATCAAATAGGTACGTTCCAAATTTGTATACATTCACAGTATAACCAGAGAATTTATGTAAAGTTGTAATATTGTTCGTCTTACGGTTTTTTTTTGTTAACTGTCTTCCACTACCGCATTGCTGACGTCAGAGCCAGTCTGAGGCTTTCTGTTATAAAAAGCAAGCAGCCAACAAATTAGCAGTGAAGAAATAAACAACACTTCTGAAGCAAATGTGCACTATTGCGTGATAGTGTGGTGACGTTTTAGACATGTGCGTGCGGGAGGAACTGTTTCTTTTTATACTGTTAGCTAGCGTTTTCGCCGCTTTGTCAGGTAAGTAATATTATTGTACAAAAGTAGTTGCATTCAACTAATTTGATCAACTCATCTAGTAATATTGAGCACTAATCACGGTTCAAAAATAAAATGGGAGTTTACATGTTGTTGTATTAAATGGAATTGTGATTATGCCTTTGCTATCAGAAATGCAGCAAAGTGTACTATGTCTTTCGATAACTAAAAAGCAAATTATTTACGCTTAATGCAAAAAGGAGAAAAGACAAGACAGCTGATTTTGTAAGTGTTTTTAATTCTTCCATTTTACGATTATGTGAAAAATTGATAATTGTTTGTCTCTAATAAGCTTAAAGTACTTACTCCTACTCTTGTGTAAGGTGCAATGAGAAAGAATAAAAGTGCCGGTATTTTTAAAATCTTTATTTTCAATGAGCTGCTGTTGATTTGTGTAAAAATCAAGCAGCAACAAAAACTCTTAACTTATAAAACCCTAATTAATTTTCCTTTAAAAACAGACAATTAAAGTTTCTTTATAATGTTTATACAGTGCTTTCGTAAAGTAGTGGATACGTTCGTTAAAAATTCATGGAATAACTTTTGGAAAAAACGCTGGGACTTTTTATTTTTATTTACGCATTTTTTAAAATAAAATCTATACATACAGGGTGACCCGCGTAGGAGGTATGACGTCATCGATGTTTTTTTAATGACGACGTCTTTTTTATTACAGAATTTGAAAGAACACATTTTTTTATTTACGCTAAGCTGATTTTTTTATCAATGACAGCAATCAATAAAAAACATGTCAGTCGTCTTGGCTACTGCCAGGCAGACAACTATGCACAATTTGAACGTTTAATTTAGTGGTTTTTGAAATTATCATTGCAATTAAATTTAGTATTTTGCAATTTAATTTTTTTTCTACGACCACCACTAAAAGTAGGCCTTTTAACGATAGCTTTTTTCACTAAAAGTGACGTTTTATAATTTAGCGTGTTTAAAGAGATCAGCTGTTTACTTTTAGCACATGTGTTATAAAGCGAAGTGAGGTTATAAAACTACAATTTCGAACTGGAAGTGAGATTATAAAGTTATTCTAGTTACTTCTTGCGTTAGAGGTGAGGTGTTTTTAAAATAATGAAAGCGTTCTGTATTGAATGAAGTCAGATGTGTAGTATTAATAATTACCTTTGATAACTGACTTTGACAGTACTGGCTCCACAAACATTCACCTGCTCGTTAAGGCCATCTCTTTATTATGACATAAATTATAACTGTCATAAATGCAAACCTTTGTTAAATCGACATTTATGGATTAATAACAGAAAATTTAAGGTGGTAGAAAAAATATTGAATACAAACTCGTGCTAAAAGTGTTATTGCATCAACTTTTAGCACTTGTTGCATAAATAGCTATTTCTTAATTTTTGGTCACGTGACCTATACTCAAAAATCAGCTTAGCGTAAGTAAAAAAATGCGTTCTTTCAAACCGTTATAAAAAAAGGGTTGCCATTTAAAAGAAACATCTACGACGTCATACCTCTTACGCTGGTGACCTTGTATGTATAAATTCTATTTGAAAAAATGCTGAAATAAAATTAAAACTCGGCGGGTTCCAGCTTTTTTCTAAAAGTTATTCCTTGAATTTTTAACGAATTTATCCACTACTTTACGAAAGCACTGTATACAGACTAACACGGGAAAACCCAAAAAACTTAGTTGCGTACATGTTTAAAATATGTGTTTGTAATAAATATTGACACGACGTTTGCATATCGCTTCATTTTATGTGGTAAGAAATAAACATGCATGCGACAGTTCGTTTTGTTGATATTTTATTTCTATACGCCACCTTATTGTTTGACACTATGTTTTATGTGTTTTTTATCTGCAGGGTCCTATATGACTTGATCAGCTATCTAAAAAAGCTACATTTGGTAAATAATCTAAGAAACCAGCCGCGTTAAGTGCAAGTGGGCGAATGAGGTTGGGTTTCAGAAATTCAGCAAGTACACCTGTGGTTTGGTTCTAAAGGAGACAAGGTCAAACATTCTTGTTTTGGGCAAATGTTGTTTATTAAAGTTTTAATATCTTTTTGAAAGTTATGATTTTTTTAATGTACAATTGTTTTAGTTATTTATTAAAATATTACTAAGTGGCTTAATTGTGGGGCATTTTAAGTTTGTTTACTTTAACAATAAAGAAGATGTTTTGTATAATGATCACGAAAGTCGTCTTTTTTAAACAAAAAATCGAGAAGGAAGTACCACTTTATTTAACTATTTTATTGAAAGTTCGACAGTTGTAAATTTCGAAGTCCTTTTCAACTAAATTTCGTGTTACAAGAGATCACTATGCAAAAAATACGTGAATAACACGTTTTGAAGATATGACTTTCGAAACTTGTACAATATACTATTTTCGACTACAATTTCCTAAAGAAGGGTATTATTTGACACTTTCCATATGTCAAAAGCATGTTCTTATTGCATACTATGCAATGATAATATTCTTGCACACATCTGTCACTTTATTGCACATTTCTGTTACAGCTTTGTATTAAATTTGGTGAGCTTCAATTTAAAACAATGAAAGAATACCTAATATGATTTTTTATTAATTTTCAATTTGAAATGATGTTGACGTTTGTAATCTCTTTTAGCATGAATATATGGTAGTCAAAATAATAATGTTACAACTCGTATGTAAAGCTTCTTTTTGCACTTGTAAGATTTAAAGAATTCGCCTTTGGCTCATTCTTTAAACTGAATATATGGTAGTCAAAATAATAATGTTACAACTCGTATGTAAAGCTTCTTTTTGCACTTGTAAGATTTAAAGAATTTGTCTTTGGCTCATTCTTTAAACTGAATATATGGTAGTCAAAATAATAATGTTACAACTCGTATGTCAAGCTTCTTTTTGCACTTGTAAGATTTAAAGAATTCGCCTTTGGCTCATTCTTTAAACTGAATATATGGTAGTCAAAATAATAATGTTACAACTCGTATGTAAAGCTTCTTTTTGCACTTGTAAGATTTAAAGAATTCGCCTTTGGCTCATTCTTTAAACTGAATATATGGTAGTCAAAATAATAATGTTACAACTCGTATGTCAAGCTTCTTTTTGCACTTGTAAGATTTAAAGAATTCGCCTTTGGCTCATTCTTTAAACTTTCTCACGCGTGTCACTTTAGCTACTCGTCGTAAATAACTATTATGTGATCTTAGCCGTTTTACGAATGCCAATAATATTAGTTTTGACCAACTTCGGCCTTTATTTAATTTGAAAGGGTTATCTAACGTTCCAGTACTGGCGCTCTCTCGAGAAACACTACTAGCGGCGCCGTGCCTGTGAGTCACTTAGTGTTTTTTTATAAATATAACCTGCTATATTTACTTTTACATTATTGCACATAATAGACTACTATCTCAAAGTATGTTACGGACATAATGCTAGCTTTGTATCATACTTATTCCAAAAAAACATAAATGCAAAATTGAGACTATTCAGTAAATTTCTCTTTTTTAAAGACAAAAAACGCAAACATAGTCTGAGCAGTTTTGATAAAGCTACTGACACTCATTACATAAATAGATTGAATGTTATCAACAAAAAAATGTTTGCGGTTTTTGCAGAAATACTCGGTTTTTTGCAAACTTTTCAAAAATGTTATCATATCTAGTTTCAGCTGGTAGTAGCATAACCTCAGATGTTCTAATTTGAATAACGTTCTTTTTTGCGTACCTACTTTGTAATGGTACCTTTATTTAATCCTAGCGTTGGACACCATAACCTGTAATGCGTCTTTTCCTTGGCCCTATTCTCTGCTCTACTATGAATTTAGACTGCTCTTTGTTTGCTAGGTGACCCAGTCGTGAAGCACAAGGCCCGCTCTTCGGTCAGTATGGCTAAGGGTATTGTCAATATAGATTGTTCCGACCTGTCTGTTATTACTTATAATGCTGTAATCATACATGCAAATCCTGCGAGAAATAAAAACCAAACAGTTGACATAAAAATCCACGTATGGATTTGTGTATGTACTATATCGGTAACCTCATTTTACTTTGCGGTGTAGAGGCTGGTGCTTTATACGCTGGCGTCTGGTATTACGAAAATACATATACTCTGAAAAGAATATACATGCATGAAAATACATAAAAAATATACAATAATAAAATAGAAATGTTTTATACGATATCAACAATAGCTAAGGAATGTCCACGAGCTTAACGTTAAATCTACCTGCTTAGATACATCTTAAATAGGAGTGTGATCCTCAATGCGCAACGCTAAGTCAAAAACAAATCGTGCAAACAAGGCGTACTATCGCGCACAAATTCACTTAGTACGGCTCTGCTTTCGGTCGCTTGAAATAAGGCTGACTCGATGCGCCAGCAGGGTGATGTCATAGCATCGTACTGACGCGCACCAAAGGTGATGTAATTTAGCGTAATTTACTAATTACGCTTCTAATTTTTCCAGTTTCCTGGATTGGGGATTCAAGCTTGGGTTTTATTTATAGTAACTAACCTTGCGTTATAGTTGCTCTAAAAGGTCTCGTAGATTGACAATATCGATTGCTTGCTTGAAGCTAGAATAGCGGCTTCCGGCTATGATGGATTATCAGTACCTCGGTGTTGTTTCAAAGGTGGATATCTGCTCTCGAAGTTATATTTCGACTCAAAAATAACAAGGCGTCGACTGTTCTTAACGAAGGCCAACACAATCTGTCAACTGCACTTGAATGTTTCTCGTGGAATCCTTTTCGTTTGGACGAAACGCACCAACTGCCTACTTGCCAGCGATTGCTCCCTTCGCCCCTATTCGGGCACAATTTGCTTTAATTCTGTTGCAGTCAGCCAGTTTGTGCCACCTAATCTGCAGCGCAAAACACTAGATGCATGTTTTAAATACACAATTCGTCTTAACCTACCAGAGGTGATCAATGTTTTCGTGGCAAAACATAGAAGGCTCAAACGTTAAAAAAATTGCCGTTATTTGATACAGTAGTTTGTTTTAGTAACACCCTTTCACATTTAATGGTTACCGTCTGTTAGGTTCCGTAAACGTGAAAAAGGATTAAATTCGTGAAGTAAATAATTATTTGTTATAAAAATTACGCCTCTTGAAATCTACCGGTATTTACATAAGGTTTCTTACAGTACGGTCAAAAAGTGGTCAGCAGAGTTTAAGCATGGAAGCGAATATTCAAAAGATGCACCTTAATGGTGGACCAATATTGGTGTCGACTGAATAAAATTTCTGGGTTCAGAGTTCTAGGTGATTATGTTGAAAGGTAAACTTTGATTCAAGCGTCTTGTTTGTTCCTTTATATGTTAGGCTACGACTACGTTGATGATTCCTCATATTATTACAATGTAAGAAATACAGTTTTTCTAAAATCTAGCAAGGTGATTATTAAATACCAAGGTGACGTGAACTAGCCTGTTACAACTTTTCTGAATAATAATAATGATATTGCTATTTTAAAAAGTAATTTTATTGAATTTTATTTTAACGGTTTTTGCGAAAGTGCATCTTACTAAAATTTAAATCTGCTATAAAAATATACACAGTAATGTACTTACCATAAACTGGGCAACTGCATAACACCTAGCACTCAAAGTTCGATATCAAGAAGTTGATATTGCGGTTCACGTACAGAGTGTGTATCATTTGTGGGCTGCTTGGTTAGTAATGAATTTTTCATTAAATTGCATTTACCCTGGATTGCGGTAAGTCATTAAAATCGTGTTGTGATGCAAGAATATACGTTTAAATTGAGTAATTCAATAGGTTTAAAAACAAAATTCTGTTGAAATCGGTTATTTTAGGAATGCAAATAACTACTTGCGCATATTTTCAGTCACTGGCATAGTGCCAATCACTACCTCCTTTACACATTTTTTAATATTTTAAACATTAGCACCAAGAGATTATCCATTAATTATTTATAATTTTTGGTGGTCGTTTCACATGTTTCATTCTTTACAAAGTTTAGAAACTCACGATGGCAACATTTTCAAACGTTATAAATGTGGAATGTAGAGCTGAGGGTTTAGCAAGCTTTGGAAAAGTATGTTTTTCGTTCTAGTTATTGTTCAACAAGCTTACCAATACGAAATCAAAAATGGACGTGCCGTATGAAAAAGCTATAGTGAACATGTCGTGGAGTCCGCTTTGGAAGCTATCAACGATGACAACTATAAAAACCAGATTCAAAACTGTACGGAATTCTGAGGTCAACACGCCAATTTAGACTCAGTGATATTCAGAAAAACCTCTGTCGTTCCAAACATATGTCTGTCAAAAGATGAGGAGGGAGTTTAAAGAAATTGATTATCAAAAATTATCAAAAAAAAATCTAAGCCGCAGAGATGACATTAAGATATCAGTGAAACATTTCCTGGATAGTGCTTCTCGTCCAAACCTATTTCCACATAATATTTCTGGAGACTGCTGATACAAAAGCTTTCTACGTCGTCATTCTGGCTTAGCCCGTAGAGCCACAGATGAGGCGATTTTTACACCCCGTGTCAATATATCAACGGATGATATCGAATAGTGATGTGGGCACGTTGAAGAATATTTAAAAGAAACAGATTGCCACTTCGGGAAGTCCACGCTGCATTACCTAGGGAATATTGTGGACCCAGAAGGAAAAGAAACCCCAACCAGGTCGCGTGCAACAAATCACCAACGCTACCCCTCCTACTAGCCGGAAGGGGCTACGACAATTTCTAGGCATATGCAATTGGCTACGCGAATACATTCCCCGATTCGCCGATATTGCGGCCCCCCTCACCGATCTACTAAGCACAAAAAAGCGCTGGGCCTGGACCCCAGAAACTCAGCAAGCATTTTAGCAGGTGAACTAACTGTTTCAGACACCCTTAAAGTTAGCCCGACCCAACACTTCTCGCTCCTTCGTTTTGCAAACCGACGCCAGTAAATTCGGAGTCGCCGCCGTGCTCTACCAGGAACGTCCCGATGGAGGTCGAGACGTTATCTCCTACGCCAGCACCAGGTTCCTGCCGGCTGAACAGCGTTATCACTCCAACGAACAAGAGTGCCTAGCCGCCGTATGGGCGATAAAAAATATCGACCCTACTTAGAAGGCAGGCAGTTCACCCTCCGGTCCGATAATTGCACCCTCACCTGGCTCACCATCTTGAAGGACCAGCGAGCTAAGCTCACCCCTTGGGCTCTCCTATTACAGGAGTTCCACTTCTCGATCGAGAATTGCCCCGGAAAACACAACGAGTTGCCGGACGCGCTCTCTCGACAGCCGACTGGACAGTCGGCTGAAGCAATGTGGGATGACCCGACAGTTCTCCTGCCTCCCATTTACAGCGACCGCTTTGCCCAAAGACGTTCAACGGCCAGCCAACCCACAAAAAAAAGATTCCCCCGGTTCCAGGAACCTGCTACAGAGAATCATGCGGCCAGCAGCCGGACAACACCCGGTGAATACTCACCAAGGTATTTACGGGCAAGCAACCAAGCTACCGTCGCAGAACCACCAGGGAAGCCATCGTTAAGCCTTCTGGACGCAGTCGAGGAAACTTTATGGGAAACAATTGCACAGGACCAGAGGCAAGATAATTACTGTCAGGATTTAATCAACGCATGGCACCAAAGCTACTTCACTGAAAATCGGACCCCGGACCTCTTAGCCGTCCAGGAGAATTACCGCATAGAGGATGGGTTGCTCTAACGCCAGACGGATCAAGGCCCAAGACTGTTTGTCCCGGAGGAAAGCCGGCCAAAGGTCATTTACCAATACCATGATTAAAACCTAGCTGGACACCGCGGCATCGCCGAAACAACACGGGCCATCCGCTCGCATTTTCAATGGACTCGTTTACGGGAAGACGTCCGGAACTACGTCCGACAATGCCTTCTCTGCTTACGATGCAAGAAGGGCCGCCACCAAGCGAAAGCCACCTTGAGGCCTCACGAACCCACCCGGTCGTGGGACACAATTGCGCTCGACCTCATAGGGCCCTACCCCCCGTCGGCCACCGGAAAGAAGTTCATCCTAGTGATAACAGACCTCTTCACCCAGTGGACTGAAGCCTTCGCTTTATCCAAAGCCACCGCCCCCATCATCATCCGCACCTTGCGAAATAAAAATTTTCCCCGCTTTGGGTACCCGAGCGCCATGCTGACCGATAACGGACGTCAGTTCATCAGCGAACAATGGATGCGGGCCTGCCAGGAGTGGGATATCCAACCATGGACAACCGCCATCTATCACCCTCGAGCCAACCCAACGGAGCGAAGGAATCAAGAGATAAAAAAGGGGCTCCGCCTGCATCTACAAGGAGGAAACCATCGCGAGTGGGACAAGTATCTTCCCGCGACCCTATTCAGCTTATGGAATTGCCATAACACCGCCCTAGGGTGCTCTCCAGTATACGCCATGTTCGGAAAGGAATTAGACCGCCGAAACGCCCCACGAACCACGGATCCACAACCGCGGAGAACGGGACACAGGCATCCGAAACCGAGCCATCGCCCAGCGCCAAGAAGCACCGGACGCCAACAACTCCACGTTTCAACCCCAGTAGCTGGTCATGGTGAGAAATCACCCTCTCTCAGACCCCATCGCCGGGATCCATGCCGGGTTTCAACGAAAATGGAGTGGACCCCACCAAATCCTGGACCAACTTGGCCCAAGTATCTATAGGGTCCAGAGAGGGCAACAGACCCTCAAAATTCACTCCGACCAACTCCGCCCTTTTCCCCGCCCCTAAGAAATTCATGCACGGATCGAGGACGCCAAAGGAGGGGGGAATTAATATGAATCGGTAAACAGATCAAATCAACAAAGAAAATTTACGTCGCCAAACAGGCAGCGACGAACAAAGAACTCAAACATCTGTTTACCGATACGCCACTATCCTACACAAATTTCAAAAACAAACCTCTGCAGAAATAAAACTATAAATTACGGCATGCCAATTTTAAAAGGACCAAAATAAAAAAACGAAACTCTGCAAGGAGATAAAACAATAAAACTGCAAACAGCCTGCTGCAACAAAACAACCTAATAAAAGTCCAGCGTAACTCCGAACGGACGCCGCTACATGCAGCCGAAAATTACGCCGAAGTAAAATCTAATTTTAATTAACTAATGCACTTCTAATCAATGGAGCGCCCAATAGAAACCATACGTGCATAGGAAAAATTAGCTGCTACTTAATCAAATTATCCTCGAATCGCAAAAAAGCATATATACCGATTAAAAACGATTTTCTTCCCCACCCGGAGAAATCGCCGCACACGGGCGAATTTTGCCCGGGCCCCGGCCTCGAACAAAGACGCATCTGCTAACGGCCGATGGGAACAAAACACCCAAATGGAAACGCGAGGCTAATATAGGAATAGTACAAAATTAAAACAATTTTAATTAGCGCTGGGATGAATTAAAAGCATGGGTATTGGGTATCAAAAAGCATATGAAATCAGCGCGCAAATAATAAAAACAAAGAGAACGTCTTAACACACATGATTAAGCAATTTTTACGCCGAGCTCGAGGGAACAAAACCTTATTTTAATTTTAAAAGTTAACAAAACGTAGCAAATGGGATATCATTAGAATCGACATTTCAACGGCCAGCCATTGCGACCCTCATCAAGGCGCTAATATGTCGCGCCGTGGAAAAAACCGCGGAATTATTAAATACGGGTAAAATAAGCAGTCATCCCTTCTCCTCGGACCAATAAGCGTCCAGGAAGCGCAAAACAAAGGACGGGGCTCCTTTAAATAGAGTTACTCAGGCCAGAAGAAATCACTCAACCCCGGAGAGTCCCAGCAGCCTCCAGCCTGCCACACTCAACCCAGGAGAGTCCACCAGGAACCATCAGCCTTCCAAGGATCAGCCTCTTCAGGATCATCCAGCCTTCCAGGACACCTCCTCACCCAACCCGGCCGAGTCGAACTCAACACCGCATCCTGCTCTCCAGCCTGAAGGAAGCCACCAAGGATCCATCACTCAACCCAGGAGAGTCCAACTAACTAGAAGCCTCTTCAGGACCATCCAGCCTTCCAGGACAACTCAGCGGAGACCATCCAGAAGCCATCTCCAGTAGCAGCTCTCTGCAGGACCTACAGCCAGCTCCGAATTCGCCAGCAGCCCCAGGAATTTGCCAGGATCCACCTACAGCTCCCGCAGCTTCCAGGACGAGTCCACAGCCAGTCTGCTCCGAGCCACCTGCCCGGACAGCAGCCCACGTCGCGGCCCCCGCTGATGACGGACCAACCTTCCCCGGACTCTCCTAGCGGAAACCCGACCCCGTGCTCCAACAACGCCCCGCTCGAGCCACCGTCCCCGAGAGGGTTACTCGCGCCGCTGACGCCCCAGGAGAACCTCGCAGCCCCGCTCGACGCCCCACCCAGAGCGCCGCCAGCGCCCACAACGAGCCGTGCTTCGCGCCGCCCGATTCTAAGACGGCTGTTTTGTACATATTTCTTTTCTTGTTTTTCTCTTGTATATATATAGTGGTAAGTTGGTTTTTGTTTGTATGTAACATCGGGTCATTAGCAATAAACGTATTAAAAGTGTACACCAATTATTTACCAGCTTCAATAAGGGTGACGCCTACACCCCTCTTCCGCTGACGCCATTGTAGAACCTACTGCTGAGCATAGACCGAGGCGTGTTAAACTATTCGCCGTTCGATCACAACCAAAAAGAGGTTGAGAAACCAGAGGTAAAATGTTTCGCTGTTAAGAGATTGTTACGCGAGCGCCAAAAACATCACCTTCACAACGTTTTTATATTTGATATATACTGAATTTGTTGATTAAAATTATATTCCTAATATTTTTCCATTTACAGTGTTTTTTGTTCCAAAAGGATTTGTGAAATGTTGCGTTTTTAACTTCATTGCGGTGATAAAAGACAAGAAGTACAGGTGTCGTCGTTGGTGCCAATCTCTAAAATTTTGGAGTGCAAATGACTAACACAACTTATTATGTGAAAAGTTTCAAATAATTCCAAGAAAGCAATCGATTATTATATACATTTTGCAATGTTATTATCTAACTTTTACAGTATCGCAAAAGTAAATACGTCTAACTCTTTTATTATAGAGGTAAATAGTTTTGTGCTTGGAATAAAATCATGCGGGTAGCTTATGGGTGCCAATCATTAGCTAATTTACCCAACCCACTGCGTTGATTTAGTTGGTTAAAATGTAGATAACTTTGTTCATCCTTTACAACCTTAATTGGAAGAGTCTTAGGTACTTTACATTAAAATTTTCCAGTACCTTGGTATAGGAATATTTGCAGTCGTATGATTTTTAGTTTTTTCTATTGCAGTGTAAATGCTTCCACAGGTGTCAATATGTACACAGAGGGCCAAAAAAAAAAACGGTACAAATTGGAAATATTATTATTTTCAATAATAATTGACGCATTAAATATTTCTTTGAAAAACAAAATGTTTACACTCTGTAGATTGCAGAAATGATTAATTGTATTTTTGAAAAGTTTTACTGTCATATTAATTATTTAAATATATTAACAACTTACGAAGATATATGAGAGTATAAAACTTTTTTGGCCCACTCTGTATATGTCCAAGAACTAAAGAATTGGTTATTTATATTTTCTTGCCTCTCTTGCTTAAGCTAAATTCGCGTAGAATGGTTGCTATACATAACAATTTCAATTACCTCTGCAGAAAAAGTTGTTATGTTTAAGTAAGAACCATAAACTAATTTCTGATCATCCTCTGTTTACAATAGTCTCCTTCCGTAGATAACATATCGATAATTTTTTTTCTTTTATGGTCTCTAAAATAGCAAAATTTTCGGAACTAACGTTTGTAAAAGCCGTTCTTCAACTATAGCGCAGGAAAACACTATTGCAAATTGTTACTACATTATTTATTCAAGGGAGTTACTTTTTACCTTATGCTTTCATTTTGTATTTCCTATTCGTGCTTTTTGGAGTTTTTCATCGGTGGTTTCTATGGACCATGTTGGACCTATTACAAGTTCCTTAAGTATTATTTTGCAGATTGTGAAACGAAAGATTAAAATCTTACACAAAAGTTGTTCTATTAAAAGTTTTAGCCCTTGCCTTTTTTACTTCCTTTTACAATAAAGGAAGTATTGGATTCACCCCAAAAATTCGAAATTGAGTTTTCAACAGATCTTCACGTTTTAGAGTCCCCTGATCCCAAAAAACATATCTTTTGTCATGGGTCTGTCTGTCTGTGTGTCTGTCTGTCTGTGAACAGAATATCTCAAAAACGGAAAGAGGTATGGCGTTGAAACTTCATATATAAGTTTTGTGTACTATGTAGATGCGACAGCAAGCTTTTGAAGAAAATCGCATAACCGGAAGTAGGTGTTTACTCTTGTGTTTTTGAATACTTCTAAAATGGGTTTCTTTTGTTTTTTTCAATTTTTTTTTATTAACTCCTATTTTAAATAGAACACTCGGTATATTATTACATTTTTGAATTCAGATTAAAATTCTAGAGAAAATTTGTCTCTTGAACTAACACTCTATTTTGTACCGTTTTTGTAAAATTTGTAATTTTGAAAATTTTTGACAAATGCTTAAAAATTTAAAATCAAATTTTTGGCTAATTATAAGATCACTGTAAAAGGAAGTTGTGTGCGTGTATCACACCAGATTTTTTACTGAAGTGATGTTAGCTTAGAATAGAAATAGTTATGTGATTATTTATGTTTGAGATTTTATAATAGGTAGCCCCGCAGTGTTGCCAAATATCTTTTGTAATAATAGTTATTTATGTTACAAGGCCGTGAACTAGGACTTTTTTTATGAGAATGAATATTATTTGGCGAGGCGCAGACCGAGCCAAATAATCATTGGAATAAAAAAAAGATAGTTCACGGCCATGTGGCATACAAAATTTTGTGTGCAACTGTGAAAAATTACCAAAATTAAAGTTTCGATCGAATCTTTACATAAAAATAAATTTAGCAGTGTGCTTTGGTATGGTAACTAGGGCTTGCGTAGTTGCTGTTTATTATTAATTGTCATTCATATTTAATTGAAAGTGGTGCTGTTTTTTGTGCTTTTTAAGGAAAATGAGCAGTGAAAGTGAAGACGATTGCTTTCCTAATACTCCACCGGAGTTACAAATCGCCGCAAAGGAGGTAGTTTCAAATTTATTACCTGAAAAATCGAAAAAAATTTACGAAGCTACGTATCGACTATTCAAGGACTGGTGTGGCGAGAAAAAGGTTAGAAACATTTCTGAAAGTGTGCTTTTGGCATATTTCGACGATAAATACAAGAATTGTAAACCATCAACGACATGGTCTGCATATTCCATGTTGAAATCTACGATAAACATAAACGACAATATCGACATAAGTAAATTCCCTAAACTACTGCCCTTTTTGAAGAAAAAATCAGTAGGGTACCGACCAAAAAAGTCACGTACATTGTCAGGAAAGCAGATTAAGCAGTTTTTGGAGGAAGCCGATGATGACAATCATTTGCTAATGAAGGTAATTAAAGCAAAATGCCGCTGAACGTGTGTATAATTTTTTTTTAATTTTAGGTAGTTATGATTTTTGAAATCTCAGGAGCTATGAGAAGAGAAGAATTGACAAAGCTGACTGTTAATAATATAGAAGATCGAGGATGCGTACTTGTCGTACACATACCTGACTCCAAAACACATCAAGAACGAACATTCACAATAACTCATCAAGATTATATTCAACTCTACCGAAAATATTATGCTCTACGTCCTACTAACGCGACTAGTCAACGTTTTTTTTTAAGGTATACCAGAGAAAAATGTGCTAATCAGGTTGTCGGTATACATAAAATTGGAGAAATTCCAAGTATTATTGCTAAATTTCTGAAGCTGTCAGATGTGAAAATGTATACCGGCCACTGTTTCAGACGATCATCTGCTACTCTTTTAGCAGATTCTGGAGCAGATATTACAGAAATTAAACGTCATGGTAATTGGAAGAGTAGCACAGTTGCTAAAACTATATTGAAAATTCAATTAAGCAAAAAAATAAAACATGTAATAAAATATTAAATTTTCATAAAGAAAAAAAAGACAGTACTTCTATTGCTCCAACTAGCTTGCCAACATCATTTCAAATTTTAAATGAAACAAATTGCGCCTCTACTAGTGCTACTGCATCTTCCTCTGGTATCAATGTAAATAATGCTAGCGGTAGCACATTCAATTTTTATGTTAATAATTAAGAATCTTTTGTTCGGTATTATTATATGTATAATTAACAATGTTTGTAATCACATATTAATAAATAACGTTCGAATTATCTAATAAAAGCTAATTTCATTCAAGATCATGACCCGTAAAAAAAAGTCTTTGTCGGCCGGTAAAAAATAGTATTTAACATTACAAGCCAGGTAAAACAGTTTTTACTGGCGATAGGATTGGGATGACTGGCGAGACGTTAGGCGAGCCTGTCATATCCTTGAGCCAGTAAAAATGGTTACCTGGTGTGTTTTGTTGAATATTTTATTTGTTTCTCACTTGTAAATAACTAGAAACTTACCATTTACACAAAATGTCAAACTGACAAGCAACTAAATTCATCAATATGACACATACTAAGGAAGACAACTCTGGCTTTGCACGCTATCATTTATCTATGAGCACGCTTGTAAAATATAACTGGCTAGCCAGTAAATTTTTTACTGGCTAGCCAGTTAAGAAACATTTTCAAGGTGAATACAGTGACTTGATAAATTGATGTTTACAAGTGAGGAACAAATAAAAGTCTTTTATTCGCAATCACATTGTAATGTGTCAATTTCATGACATAACAACAGCTGGGAACTAGATGATTACTTGAAACTAGCCAGGAAATTATTACATACCCCGAAAAATATTACATACCTGAAGAGTGGGGTGTTTCCATGGTAACAAAACATTGAGTGGATTGTTTTCATGGTAACAAAAATATTAGCTACATCAAGATATCTATTATTCAGAATTCAATTGTAGTTATTTTTAAAATTAGATGATTGCAAATAAAATAGTATACATACCACGGTGGAAAGTTTCATCCCTGTCTCGAGATAAAGTTAACCTCGACGCTACGCGTCTCGGTAAACTACCTAATCTCTCGACAGTAATGAAACACTTCCCACCTCGGTATGTAATATACTATTTTTTACGTTGTCAAGGCTTTATTTTACTATAAACAAATGTGCTATTTCACGACTCAAAATCAAGAAAGTGGCCTTTTTTTGACAGTTGCACACAAAAGATATTTTTGTGCCTGTAAATTATTTACTGTGCCATCGTACTACGGTTTCTAACTAGCTCAGCTTATTTTTCAAATACAACTGGCTTGTATATCAGGTATAAATTGTGATTCTTTAATCTTGTTTTCAAAATTACATTTCACGTTTAAATACACGGGAAGTAACACAGATCTTCACTTTATATAACCTATCAATTAACACTTTTACTGGCACAATTGCATTTATTTATGCCCACAATCGTATATGACATAGACATATCCTGAATTAGTAGGTCTTGAGCTAATAAAGGAACAAGACTTGAATCAAGGGTAAGCGCCCTCTCGACAATATTAAATTCAAGAAAATTACTGGCGGTTAGTCACTCCCTATGAAAGGAATTGTGTAAATGAAGGAAAGTTTCAAATCATACCCTGTGCTCAGACATAAGCTTATTAAATCTATTCAATATTATAATAGCCCATAGTTATTGTTATTAATTACCGAAACTCTAAAACTCCCACTTATAATACCATGAGTAGTCAAAGTTATGTCGAATATCTTTGCGGTGGTATCACGAATGTCCATTGCGCTTTGGTACGATTAGGACGAGTGCGCAGCACGAGTCCTAATCCCAAGCGCAATTGACATGAGTAGTGATACCACCGCAAAAATAATCTACTTAACTTTGACTAAGAATGGTATTCGAGGGACTATTTAATGAACCAACTACTTTTTCAAATTAATTTTTAGTAAATCTAGCAACAAACTACGCAATTTCTATAGTAACAGAACACTAATATTGACTTTTTCTAATAAAAATCACATTTGTTTAAAATATTCAAGGGTAATACCACAAGCAGTGGATATATTTTTGACAAATATTTTGTCGTTTCCATGTAAATTATTGCGTTTAAATTTCACGATACGAAATCACATCAAAAATGTCACGAGCCGAAGGCGAATGACATTTAAATGTGATTTTGTTGAGTGTAATTTGCAATAATTTCTATGGAAATGGCAAAATATTTTTAAAAAAAATATCCACTTCGAGTGGTATTTGGGACGACTATTTAACAATATTAATACATAACGATTAACTTTATTGAAAAATAATCCAACAATTAATATAATTATTCATTCTCAATTAAATTCAGCGGAATACTTCCAAAACATAGCATTTTAAAATTTTTAAAACAAGCCACACAGTTTGTTGGTGTTTAGTGTTACGTAACCTAGCGATATCACTAAGGACAGAACATCGTTGCTAAGCGTTACTTCGCAACAAGGCTATTTATTTTTGAGTACGTACATTGTTTTGTGAATATTTTGCATGGTGCCCAATATTCAGTGATATACTGCTGTTATTGGTTGAAAAAAGCAAATGTCTGCAATGTGATTGGCTTATATGTTATAGTGTTGAATAGTCACTTGAATACCTTCTAGGAAGATATATCCACTGATATTTTTTTGATTGGTCAAGAAACGTCAAAATTCTGGATTTTCATTCTTCACTTTTTGATGGATGACAGGTGAATTGAATAGTCTAAAATATTAAAGTAAAGGACGAGAGGAAATTAAATGCTTTTCAATATTTTTTAGTTAATAGGTAGTCCTGCGTAAAAAGTAAATAAGTAGTATTAACACATCTCTATTTCTTTCTTTTCTTTTACACCGTCTTCTGTCCATTTGTTGGCATGTCTCATTAGCTTCTTTTCACCCCAGTCTGTTTCGCACTAATTGTTTTCTTCAGATAATAACCCCTTTGTGTTTGCGGTTTCCTCGTTGATCTCCTGGGTCTCACTGATATCTAGTCCAATACGCCCCTTGCCTATTTTCTCTGGCTTGTTCATTCCTATTTTGGTTTTTCCATTCGTTCTACAGTGTAATTTACTTTTGATCCTTACGTAGCCACGTAATTATTTGTCTCTATTTTAGAACAATTTCTACCATTCTACTTTCCATTGCTCCTTGTAGTACATATCCTTTTACGGTTAACTTAAATACCTTTATTGGGGGGGTGTGGGGGGGAGGGGTAATATTTGTTTTCACTATTTAGAGTAATCGACAATAAGTCATCGATACCAATTTAATGCGTCTATCCAGCTCTGTTAAGATTTCTTGTGCCAAACAAATATACTTTTTTACTTCCTTTTACAATAAAGGAAGTATTGGATTCAGCCCAAAAATTCGAAATTGAGTTTTCAACCGATATTCACGTTTTAGAGTCCCCTGATCCCAAAAAACATTTTTTTTTCATTGGGCTGTCTGTCTGTGTGTCTGTCTGTGAACAGAATATCTCAAAAACGGAAAGAGGTATGGTGTTGAAACTTCATATATATGTTTTGTGTACTATTTAGATGCGACAGAAAGCTTTTGAAGAAAATCGCATAACCGGAAGTAGGTGTTTACTCTTGTGATTTTTCAGTTTTTTTCAATTTTTGTAAAAACGGCTCTAACGATTTTTTTAAACTTTACAGTTTTATTACATTTTTAATGTGCATTGATGTGAGATAGGTGATTTTCCAGTTGAATGGGTTTCATTTGTTTTTTTTTCTATTTTTTTTTATTAACTCCTATTTTAAATAGAACACCCGGTATATTATTACATTTTTGAATTCAGATTAAAATTCTAGAAAAAAATTGTCTCTTTACCTAACGCTCTATTTTGCACCGTTTTTGTAGAACTTGTATTTTTTTTTTAATTTTTGCCAAATGCTTAAAAATTTAAAATCAAATTTTTGCCCAATTATAAGATCACTGTAAAAGGAAGTTGTGTGCGTGTATCACACCATATTTTTACTCGTTCTGTTCCAAATCGTTTATTTTTAGTTAGGCATTATTGTGGTTTTCTGCTAACTTTGCAGAAATTGCATTGTTTATAGTCTCAGTCGGTAGTACCATAACTTCTGGCTTTCTATTTTCAACAACTTTCTGTTTTATATGTCGTACCTACTTCTTTGAGTAATAACAATGATATATCTTCTGTAAAGTAATAAATAAATTTGTACTTTTAAAGTTTTGCGAAGCTACATCTTACTAAAACTCAAAACTTCTATAAAAATATACCTAGTAATATACTTACCATAAAACCAATGAACTGAATAATGCGTAGCAGTCAAAGTTCGATATCAATAGTACAACCACTGGCTCTGTGTTTCCCAGGCCTTTTGACCAACTAAAATTTAAACAAACTCACAGATGGCTAGGTACGAAATTTTAACCAATGAAAGGAGATGTAAAAGTACAAAGTTACTGAAGCGGTCAACTTTCTACACTTTACCCTTCAAAATTAATAAATAAAAATGTATCTTAGGTGTCTCTGAGCTAGTGGTGGCAGCTTAATTGTAATTACTGTTTTTATATACTTTGTTTAAAGAAATATTAAGAAACACCTGGTAACCCAGCAATAGTTGGTGGCTTAATTATTAAAAGTATATACCAAAGGAATACTTTTACAAATTATTAGCGAAATCCATTTCATTGTAAGGTTCTAGACATAAATTGCTGATTAGTATTTTATTTCATACTGACGTCAAAAATTGCATTTTTCGGATTATTTATGGTACAAAAAATGGAACATTAAAGTCCTAGTACTTTAAAGTAAAATTTTAAAGTTCAAGTACTTTAAAATTATACGTCAGTTGTTGGCATGAAATTTGAAATGATTTACAACCTTTTATTTAAAATTCATTAAACTTGCAGTATGAAATAAACCGTTGTATTCACCACGAAGGAAAAGTGTTTCTAAAGGTCCTCGCAAGTAATTCCTTCCTCGGCTGACGCCTCGGACGTAAACTACTTTCTCGTCCTTTAAAATGTCACTTTTCGTTCTAGATAAATAAACTACTATTATAGTACTAGTACATGCCCCAGTACTCATGTTGACTTGCTATTACCATAGATTCGCGAGCTAATTAAATTAAATAAACTATTTAAAAATGTTAAATAAAATAAGATGAATGTTTCATAAGATTAAACAAATGGGAATTGTTAATTAAGTTATAAAGCTGTTTTTTAAATTGTATGGATTATATCGTTATCAAAAGTAACGCTTTAGGTTAAATATTTACTTTCAGAATGTAAACTGTATTATTAGGTATACATTTTATTCAACCTTGTGCTACATTTGATTATTTAAGCCAATTATGGTGTAAACTGTGTTATTAACTTTCCTACCTCCCGCACTTCTCTTAAACATATGATACATTACTGATAATGTTTTACAATGCATTAAAAAACCTTGTTTAAACCATTAACTATAATGTTAAAAACATATTCTTCTTTTATACCTAATATGAAGCCATCTTCAAAACGTTAGATGTAGTTATATGTTTTAGGTTGTTAAAACCACATGATTACGCAGTTCATTAATATCAAGCAAAATCAGAGTAATTACTAAACATATGAACAGACTACTTTACTAGCTTTTTGTATTTTGATATCTTCTTTTAGAATCTTGCACCACGCCAGATGGAAAACTAGGAGAATGTATTTCCATAACCGACTGCCCGGGCTTGTTCGAGGATTTTACCAACCCATTAAAAGGGGAGGAGGAAAAGTTATCCAAATTTATTTGCCAAACTTCAGCCAAAGATAATAAGGCCGAAACATACAACGTTTGCTGTGGCACCGACGAACTAAACATCCGGATTGACCCTGAAGAAGATCGTGCCAACTTAAACATCTTGCCTGATCGAAGCTATTGTGGATTGCAGCACAGGGATGATTACTTTTCGGAGGACACCAACATAGCAATCGACGAGTTCCCTTGGCTAGCAACCTACGTTGTGGGCACCCTGACAACGGGAGACTTGGGTGTTCGGTGTGGCGGTACCTTGATCAGCAACAGGTACGTGCTGACCACAGCTTGGTGTGTACTTTATGAGAAGTCGCTGAACAAAACGCCGTAAGTGTAACACTGATAACATACAAGACTGATATTTACAAATTAGTATTTTAGAGAAGTAATTCGGCTTGGAGACTTTCATTTGGGCAACAAAACCAACTGTATCCACCTAGATGTGTATAATGACACTGACTGCAGCAGTTATGTTGAATATGGAATTGAGGAAACAATATCTCATCCGTTTTATGATATACGGACACGCTTTAACGATATAGCTCTGATACGGCTAAACAAAACAGTGACGTATTCAGGTAATTCTTCAAATCTTATTCTATGGATTGCTTTGTTGTCAATTCAGGTTCCTTATGATTTCACCACTAACGTTCAAATATTTTCTTAAAAGCTTGATTGCAATAATTTAATTTTTTTGTGCTCACATTTCTACTTTGTGCATTTTTATTTCTGGTTTACCTGTAATTGTATTAAACACAGCACACAACACACCGTACCAGCTGCAGTATTTATAACAGTACATTGTCAAACTCACAACGATATGTAACTATAATTAAACGTCTTCCAACATAGACCAAGGACAATCTTTCGTTGCCAAATCACTGTTTAATTAATTAAAAGACACAAAACTATTTTTTCTTGTTTATCTAGACCAGTTCCAATACCTTAATACATATTAAGTGAGCTTGTTATTGCTTATCAATGTAGATATTACCTTAGAAATTAAAATGCACCATTATTGTAACTGCTAAAACCCTACTTCACTTTAACATCGATCATTCTAGATTACATCCGTCCCATTTGCTTACCCACACCAGGAACTACCTTTGCAAAGCCTGGCGAAGTGATGTACGCAACCGGTTTGGGCAACTGGGTTGGCACCTTAAGCAAAAAGAAGATCAAAACAAAGTTAATGAAGAACTCAGATTGCATGTCCGAATTAGAGATCATATCTGCTTCCAGAATGTCAGAACGGCGACGCCCTCTTACTTCCAATCATTTTTGCACTTGGGACACCGATGACAATGAAATATCAGCCTGCATCTACGACCGTGGTGGTCCAACCATGTTTTCTTATAAACATCAGTGGCATATCGAGGGAATTTTGATTTACCCTTGGTGCTACAGAAAGGAGCCAATTGTTAACACAAGGGTGTCGAAGTACTTGAACTGGATAGTAAGAAATATGAGACTTTAATCTAGTCACTTATTTATCTCTTAAATAAACAGATTTGCCTTTACTTCGTTTTTTTTGTTGTTCAATTTGACAATATATGTGTTTGAACATGTACTGTAATAACTATACTACTAAATAGACAAGGAAATGTAGTTGTATTTTATTGTGCCATGTCATATGCTTACAGATGCTGATATTCGACTACAGCTATTATAATTTGTCAGTATGTAGGTTTGTGCTCTGTGTATGGCACACACTCCTAGAGCCTGACATTTGTTTACTACCTACAACATGGCGAAAAGGTCGCCACAGCTAACAAGTGGAGTGGCTACATTTTTAACTGGAAGAAAAGGGCTTTAGATTACCTAATTTGAATCAGTCGGCACAGACAAAATTATTTTGTTACTGTTCAAGGTGCCACTTGTTTCAATCTAGAAAGTTCTTTCGTCGAAGCTCTTGTAGAACCAAAAAAAAATAACAGGTATAGTTTCAAATTAAGTTTTGTTAGTAATCCGGCTTCAGCGTTCTCACTGCTCGTCTACATGCTCCGACTAATTGGTTAAGATTCTTGGAACCACACTAGACCCCGGAGGTAAAACGCAGAAAACGCGTGTACATCAACGCACTAAGAAAATACAGTTTAAAGTTTCCATGCTATAAAGGTGAAGGAGTGTCGTGGGAATAAAAAGATATGACTATAAACAAAGCCACGGACGAAAGTAGAAAAGGGCGAACGAACACCGAATTTAAAGGTTAGAAACGTTTGTGCGTTACGCTTGAAGGTTGCAAGCTGCAAACTGGCAGCTCCGGGTCGTCGAAGTTTCTTTCGGTAGCTACTTGGAAGCTATAGTTTGATGAAATATTTTATGTGTTCGATGTCGTATTGGCAGCTGGCTATTCATTCAGTTTTTTTAAATGAATATAACATGTGTAAACTTTTCACTTAGGAGGATTCAAACGGCTGCCTGTTTAAGTCTGCATAAACCCGGGAGTCCCATGTCGGCTTTGTTATTCAGGTATTTCAAAAACCTTCTGCGGAGGCAACACTTCACTACTCTTGTCTGCATTTATTCTCCTCCAAGCCACCTCAAGCTGCTATTTGGGTTAACTACCTCAGCCAAGGCAAGGAAGGGAAATCAGTTCCTCTTGGAATCTACTTGAGATCAAGTTTCTCGGCTTAACGTACCTGTACTAAATTTTAAAATACTGCATCGAGATGGGACTTTTCGTCAGTGACGTGAATAAATTAGGTCTCGCTCGTTCAGGCAGTTATTGACTAGGTTTAACGCCATTGTTTGTGTTCTTGAAATTTTGTAGAGCTTCTTGTACTGTCATGTGATTCACTTTTAATTCGTAATGCCATTATAACATTACATGTACAACCTACGTATTATCTTGTTGGTATATAGTAAAATTTATCCAGTGTTCAATGGTAACTCATACTTTGTGCAGCCATGGTTAGCTGTTTTGATGTCAAGTTATTTCTATTATTTTTTCCTGTTTATTTGTCTTACTAAAGCTCTTGAATTCCATTAACAATTAACTAACAGAAATTGAACCTTATAAATTGGTTTGTGTGTTACATGCTGTAACCATTTCTATTTACACTTTACCTTTTCTGTTATGCAACCACAGTTAATGAAAGTGTAAAGAAACTCATTTGCTAAGCCAACTTTTTGTTTCTTTGAGTGAAAGTACAATTCGCTTCAGCAATAAAGGCAGCGCGCTCCTTAAGAGCGCTAGATTCAAATGTTGTGTTTAGATATTGATTGGGTAATTGTTAAAAAAGTGTAAAGGAAAGTTCAACTGGAAATGCTAAGGCAATTAGGTCTTTAGTTGAAAAATAGCTACGCTTTCACGTAAGTATCCTTTGCATCAAAGTCCACTGTTTTCACCGTGAACAAGATAAATCTATACAGACTACGAGTTGAATTTTACGGTGGCGCCTTGGAATTCATATTAACTTTTACTGTCCTAAGACAGGCTTAGACCTGACGAGTAAATCGAGCCCTACCCACCGGTGAGATATCTGAAAACAATCGAAAACCTCCAGTTGTCTCCCAGCACAACCAATAACCAACCTGTGTAAGTTCATCCAGGATTAATCCTAATTGGATTGTTCCGGTCTCACGTAAATTGATCGCTCCAACGTTTCTTGGGTCTTCTCTTTCCTCGTGGTTTGTATTTTAAAACATGCTTGGGGATACGGCAATCGTCCATTGTGGTAATATGTTCCATCCAGTTATTTCTGTATTGGTCTATTCTTTCAGTTAAGTTGAAAATGTTTAGTTCTTGACGTATATCCTCACTTCTTATGTAATCTAATAATGTGTAACCCGCCACATATCTTATAAATTTCATTTCTGATGCTTCAATCAGTTTCTTATCTTTTTGAGTAAGAGTCCAGTTTTCTGATCCATATAATAGTGCAGGAACCGCCATAACTTTGTAAAACTTTAATTTTGTGCTTTTAGTGGTTGATTTGTTGGCGGTGAATTTTCCTAGACCCGTGGAACTATAAAGAGAAATCTGAAATCAACCACTAAAAGCACAAAATTAAAGTTTTACAAAGTTATGGCGGTTCCTGCACTATTATATGGATCAGAAAACTGGACTCTTACTCAAAAAGATAAGAAACTGATTGAAGCATCAGAAATGAAATTTATAAGATATGTGGCGGGTTACACATTATTAGATTGGGTCTAGGAAAATTCACCGCCAACAATTCACCGTCACCAATTCACCGCCAGCAGTTCACCGGAATGCAATTCACCGCCACCACAATTCACCGCAACAAAAATTAACCGCCGCAATAATTCACCGCCATTATTCACCGCAACAAAAACGAATTTTTTTTTCTATAGCACATGTTAAAGTGTGCTTTTATCAATTCAAAACAAAAGGTCAAGTTTTACTTTAACAGCAAGTGTAGATAAAGTAGCACTTTAACATCAAGGATAGATAAAGTAATTTAATTTTCTAACTTTTGTTTAAATTAAATATGACAGCTTCGTATTATTGTAGCAACCCAATCTAGCTACTGACATTTTGAAATGTGATTGAGTGTCCTTATTTTCTTATTAAATTGTTAAAGTTCTTGCTAAAGAAAAAAATATTGTATTATACACGACGATAAAGTTATTTCTATCCACTCTGGAATTATTAACGTCTCGACTTCGTCTCGACGTTAAACGATTCACTCGTGAATAAAATTTAACTTTATCGTCTTGTATAATAAATTACTATTAATTAAACTTGCTGGTTTTTATTAAAGTTTTTTAATAAAATGTTTTAATTTTATATAACTAAATGAAACAAGTTCAACTAAATTTTTGGTATGTTTCTAAATTTTTAAATTCTTCACAAATAAATTAAGTTTTTGTCGCGGTGAATTATTCTAGTTTACTCCATATATTTCTATATAAATTTGATAATGTTCCTATATCAACATGTTCTAAATTGTATTATTTGCTGGTTTTTATTAAAGTTTTTTAATAAAATGTTTTAATTTTTATTTTATATAACTAAATGAAACAAGTTCAACTAAATTTTTGGTATGTTTCTAAATTTTTAAATTCTTCACAAATAAATTAAGTTTTTGTCGCTGTGAATTATACTAGCGGTGAACTGCTGCCGCGATGAATTGTAGTGGCGGTGAATTGTGTTTCGGTGAACTGTTGGCGGTGAATTGTTGACGGTGAATTGTTGGCGGTGAATTTTCCGGCACCGTAGTTCCACACATATACCTAAAGTTATTTAATTTATTGTAGAGTTCTTTGTTTTCCGTGTATGTTACATTGTAGCCTAGATAATTAAAGCAGTTTACTTGCTGTAGTGTCTCATTTTCTAAAACAATTTTGGCTCTTATTGGGTCATCGCCTTTAAAAGCTAATACCTTTGTCTTTGCAGTCGAGATTTCTAAGTTGTACTTTTTCGATATTGTGTTTAATTTGTACATTGCATATTGTAAATTGTCTTCAGTGTTTGCTAGAATTACCTGATCGTCCGCAAATAATATTGTATTTATTTTAGAATCATTTATTCTGAAATCAATTTTTATTGTTTTCTGCCATTCTTCAATGACTTCGTCTATATATACATTAAAAAGCGACGGTGATAGAGGGCAACCCCATTTATGGTTGCTTCTTTAGTGCCTGTGTTTCCATTTTCTAAATTGATAACTACCTTATTGTCTACATATATATTTTGAATTATTTTAATTAAATGTTGTGGAATCCCTTTCTTTAACATTATTTACCATAATTTATTTCTATTTATGATGTCAAACGCCTTTTTAAAATCTACAAAGGCTATGTAGGTGTGAAGATTAAATTCTCTTCTCTTCTCTATAAGCTGTGTTATTGTGAAAATGCAGTCTGAACAAGATCTACCATTTCTAAAACCGTGTTGTGATTCGGACAAAATAGTTTCAGTTATTACGTTTAATCGTCTAGTCAGGATGGTAGTATATAATTTATAACAGGTATTAAGCAAATTGACGCCTCTATAATTATCACACTTGTGTCGATCTCCAGTTTTGAAAATAGGTGTGACTATTGCTATCTTCCATTCTTCAGGAATATGTCCATAGCGCCAGCAGATATTTATAAAGTCTAAAAGTCGAGCGGTCTGTTGTCAAAGAATTCCGTTTATACCATTATACTCTGTGGGTTTTTGATGCCTGTAATGGGAAAAAGGTTCCTTCCTCTACTGAAGACCTCCTGGCGATAGAAAATATGGACGGTGCTCAGTTAGGACTATGAATTACTTTGCTTGCAAACTTGACTTCAAAGTACGCGAAATTATACCGCACGTGTAATACAGCATGCAGGATGCATGTTACATTTATTTTAAATCATAATATCCAGATAGTTAATACAGTACATATTTTTGAACAGATGTACGAATGATTGATTGTAGTTATTAAGGAAACCAAATAGTTGCCATTAGTAATGAAACTATAATGGATAGCATTTATATAATTTTCAAGTAAAATTCAATTTAAGGGTTGAATTATCTTAATTGTGAGAATATAATAATTGGCAGTTTGAATTTGTAGTTGTAATATGGCATGCTCTACAGTCAAACGTGATATAGTATCACAATTGTTAAACATTAAATATGTAATTCAATGTTGTTGAATTGGTTTACAATTGTATTATCTCTTTAAAAATAATAGAATACAATTTATACAGCAAAATCTGTGCAAAGTGAGTGTTCTTGTGTACTGGGTTGGTTGTCTATTGCCAATAATAGAACTTGGAAGAACTACAACGAGCTATGAGTTGGTTTGAAGAACCAGGAGTTTGGTGAAGGGAGTTTTAGCATTGTAAGGGCGAAGTTGAGAAATTAGGTACCAAACGAAAAAGAAGTTAAGGTCAGTGGAAATTCTTAGAAATTTATAAGAAGATTAAGACTGAAAGTGAGTTTGGTGCGACAATTATTAGAAATAAATTATTGTAATTGTATTTAGAAATTAATTTTAAAACAATTATTTTTATAAATTGTAAGTGATTCGGGTGCTCGACGTGTTTCGGCATTTAAATTTTGAAATTTAAACATCTTGATTAAAATCTATGGTTGACAGTTAGTTATTTTATTTGTCATGCCAAATCAAACTACTATCAAGTAGTAATTAATTCAGAAGGGAGTAAAGTTTAGAAAGGTACCTGAATTTCAAATATACCTTTACCATTTAGGGGGTGCAAACTAAATTATAGTCTATGGGTACTTTTCTAGTTTACACCCCCACCCTTAAGCTAAATAGAAAAATTAGAAATCAGTTGTATGTGGGGGTGTAAACTAAATTATAGTCTATATTAAACTAAATTAGTTTACACCCCAAACTTTTTATTGGAAATTAAGTAAAACAAATTATTCACGTTTATAAACTTCTGCTATTTGCAACGAGAATGTAACAAGCCAATCTACCACCAGTGCCACCTACCGTCGTGAGCGCACACCAGGCACAACACGCCAACGTACCTTACCGAACCTAACCTAGCCTAACCTATCCTATCCTATCCTAACCTAAACTCACCTAACCTAACCTCGCAATTAAAATCATAATGCTTCAATACAAAACAATGGAAAAAAGTGGGGTGTAAACTAAATAAGCTGCCCCTAAAAACATTATTTTAGTTTACACCCCCACATTTATGCAAAATAGAAAAAACGTAAACCAGGTGTAGGTGGGGGTGTAAGCTAAATAATCTGCCGTAAACCTTATTTTAGTTTACACCCCCACATTTAAACGAAATACAAAAATCGTAAACCAGGTGTAGATGGGGGTGTAAACTAAATAAGGTGCCCGTAAACATTATTTTAGTTTACACCCCCACATTTAAGCGAAATACAAAATCGTAAACCAGGTGTATGTGGGGGGGTAAACTAAAAGAGTGTCTAAACGTAATTAGCTGAATACATCTCCAGCCGGCATGCAGTTCACCGAGTGAAACATCATCTTGGGAGCCATTCCGCGGTGTCCTCATTCGACAGCGCTCGAAGCTGCAATTTTGACCGCAAGAAGGCACCCAGCGCTGTTCCCGGCCAGAGCCAGTAGATATAGGAGAGTACCGCCACGTCCGCCATGTTTGTTCCTTTGTCATCTGCGTCACTTTGAGGTTTGTAGCACAATTCCGTCAACGTGACATTTATTGGCAATTCGAAATTTTACTTAAAATTGGCTAGACTGTAAGTCTCTGTCAAATTCGAGGTTAGTAGGTTAGGTTTTGTTTGTTATTTGACACAAACTGACGGAAAACGTAACCTGATAACCTCGAATTTGACATAGACTTACAGTCTTGCCAATTTCAAGTAAAATTTTAGACATGAGTCAATCAGTCATTGCTGATGGGAACAAAAATTGCGGCGATGGCGGCATTTTTACGGATCAAAGAATGGCGGTACTCTCCTATATCTACTGGCTCTTCTGTTCCCGGCTAGAGTTCCTATATAGTACAAGAGTTAAGACAACGCAAATGTCAGCTGCAATTACTGTTCCAAAAATAAATGATAGCATAGAAAGCCAGAGTTGTCTTTCTTAGTATGTGTCACCTATGAATTTAATTACTGACATTGTCACTTTGACAATGTCGAAAAAAAGCAAATTTAAAGCGTTTATGAAAACTACACTGGTAGGTATTTACTACGGATATATAAGTAATCTTTGAGAAAGAGTTGAGACAACGTAAACGAAGGAGGTACAGCATTGGATTTTAGTTTTAGTTTGCCACCCAGACGCACTTTTTCCCACCGAGTTTGGTTCTACTTGTGAGTGTTCAGTTTATATTTTTGGTAATTATTTACTTTGGCTTGAAACGCTTAAATTGCTACTTTTGGCAGCGGTTTTGCACTACCTCTATGGTTTACGGCCTGCTGAACTCGAATCTGTTGTCGGAAGAGGTGAAGAATGTATATTTTTAACAAGTAAATACGAAACTAAAATGTACCTCAACTAACACAATTGACACTTCCAGCGATAACTACGTTGCCAACTACCCTACACGGTGTGGCGCAGTCCCAACGAGTATAAGAGTATAGAGGCCTCTAGTAAATACTTTGGCTAAAATGCTAGTATCGTAGACCACTTCTGTCTCATGCCCAGGAGCTATGTTAAGTTAGCTGCAATTCAAGATTTGTGTGTACTTATAGTACAGTAAAGTTGTCGGAAAATACCCCGTCACCTTAAAAAAATTGGCCGCGGCGATTCCTCTTGCTCAGTGGTTTAGGGTCATTAGACAAGTGTAAAACCAAAAAGGCGTCACCCCACCCCTTGCCAAACAGCCGCCATCTTGATAACAATTGAATTTGTTTTTTCTCGCGATCCATTGGTCGCACAGAAAAAGTTATTGAACAAAAAATGTTGGAAATAAAATTCTACACATTTTTTATCCTTGCCGTGATACCAAGAAGTTGGTATTTCAAACGATAGAGGGCAACAAAGTTACCAAAAATCTGTTTCCGCCATTCTAGCTCTGTGGGGGTGGTTTTTTCCGACAATTGCGAATGTGAAAGTTGTAGTGCTTGACAATATATGCACGAATCTATTTTAATAATGGGATTGATTTAAATAATCTCCGAGTGACAGCCCTTCAAAGTCCGCGCAGCGTGGGAAATGTACGATATATTCCGGCGCAGCGAAGTAACCATTTCTCTTTTGTGAGATAAAATCGTCTCGTCACTCAAGTAGTTTCAATGTGAATAGGTTTTTACAACCTACAGAAATTCTACACATTTTTGGTCATTGCCGGGATACCGAGAAATGGGTAAGTATAGGTAAAAGAAATGAAAATGATGAGAAAGGAATATATGAGCCCAGAATGATATCATTTGGCTCAGATCCGTAAAGCTCTTAAATTTGCTGGTGTAATATTTATTATATAATATGATAATTGCAATTATTTGTAAATTTTGCCACAGGAATGACCAAAATTCAACAAATTGACAATTGCTTTACCACGTGCCATTTCTGCAAAAATAATACAGACACCCGACTGTCTATATGTTATTAAACAACAAACAGCTTGTTTCACTTCAACTAAAACATGCTACGGTGAAAATTTAGATCAAATCGACGATGAATGGGCAAATTTATCTTAGTTTGAATATTTTTTAAATTTTTTATACAAAATTGAATAAAAACATATCTACGCGACGTGAATTAAACATTTATTAACTCAAATATATGATCTCACTTGCACTACGTGCTCGTGAACTCAACATCTTTTCGTGAATAAACATATGTTTAATTCACTTGGTGTATAATATTTATTAAAGTTAGTGTTTCCCGACTACTTTTTGTATTTTTTATTGTTAAAGCTGTTATAATACTGCTAAAAACGTCTACAATTACGATGTAAAAATATTGACTAAGAAGATTTTCTTTTGTGGGTACAAAATAAAGATACCGGAAAAATCTTAACTGTGCCAAATGATTTGATTCTGAGCTCGTATATAGAAAATAATTTCTTTTTGCATAAACGCTAATATATATTGTAGTATACTCAGACACGTTTTCTTTTTTTGGAGCTGTTTCTTCGTCTTGGTTCGGAGCCTCGGACACAACCGAGTTATTATCGACCATGATAGAAATGTTGCTTAAACTTTTATTGAAAAAAGAGCTCACAACTTGTTATAAACGCAATGTGAAAAATTCTTGGAAAAAATCCGTGAATACGTGATTCTATTCTGATTAAAAATCGATAATAGTACGAGCGATAATGGTTTTCTTTATGTGAACCAAATAGCAGACATGGCATCTCGTTAGTTATAATAAGTACGGGATATACATTAATTACATCTCTTCACTTCTCCGCGCTGCGCGGACTTTGAAGGGCTGTCACTCGGAGACTATTTAAATCAATCACATTATTAAAAGAGATTCGTGTATATTTTTTCAAGCACTACAACTTTCACATTCGCAATTTTCGGAAAAAATCACCCCCACAGTGCTAGAATGGCGGAAACAGATTTTTGGTAACTTTGTCGCCCTCTACCGTTTTAAATACCAACTTCTCGGTATCACGGTACAAATCAAAAATATGTAGAATTTTATTTCCAATATTTTTTGTTCAATAACTTTTTCTGCGCGACCAATGGATCGCGAGAAAAAACAAATTCAATTGTTATCAAGATGGCGGCTGTTTGGCAAAGGGTGGGGTGACGCCTTTTTGGTTTTACACTTGTCTAATGACCCTAAACCACTGGGCAAGAGGAATCACCGCGGTCAATTTTTTAATGTAAAACGACAACTTTACTGTACTATTAGTACCCACTAAAAGGTTGTGGTCTACTATACTGGAGTTTTCCCTCATTCTATCTATTTATTTGAAATTAATGGGTGCCGCCCCTGGTGTTTTTCGAGCTTTAGTATCATATTCGAGTTACAGTCTGTTTTGTATTTAAAAACGACTTTCCGCTGTCTTCTCTGTACTTACTTTTTGTTCTGCATGGCCTTTTTCTATGGATTAAAAAAAAACTGATTTTAGCGTTTCATGCTAAAGTAAACTGTTACCATATTTTTGAACTATTCAGCTTTTTGCTTCTTGTTTTTGGGAATGTGTGTCAATGCATATAAAGCCCCGTTCGAATCTACTTTTGAAGGGAAAAATTCAACAAGCCGTATTTCAAAAACTGTAGAAAAATAATTATTTAGGTAACTAATTCTTAAGTAAATTCCATATACATACTTACAACTCCCCAAGATATGCTATTTAAATAACTATTGTCAGGTAGAAATGAAACACATATTAATACATTTGCATCAATCAGGGTTAGACCTAAAGTCAAATAAAAATTTGTCAAATGTGACATTCTCAGAACTGGTTTCTACAGTAACTATAGGACTTAAATCTGGAGCAATTTCAGACGAAACTGCGCATGCGCAGTAGATCACAACCAATCAGCATCTATTCCCGACTTGTCTCAACTCTTATAATATTTAGGCACTCTATTCCCGGCTAGAGTTTCTATATGTACTAAGAGTTGAGCCATTGGATCTACAAATCGAGGAGCATCTGATGTAGCAAAGATTAATTTCAGTTTTTTAGTTGAAATAAGTATGCATAAAGTTGGATCCAAAGCAAGTCACCCTACATGTCCCAACTCTTTCATATACAGGGACTCTATTCCCGGCCAGAGCCAGTGTATATAGGAGAGTACCGCCATTCTTTGATCAGTGAAAATTCAGCCATCGCTGCCATTTTTGTTCCCATAACTAATTGAGTTATGTCATTAATTTTACTTGAAATTGGCAAGACTGTAAGTCTATGCCAAATTCGAGGTTAGCAGGTTATCTTTTGCGCCAGTTTGTGTCAAAACTGACGTAAAACCTAACCCGTTAACCTCGAATTTGACATAGACTTAGAGTCTTGCCAATTGTAAGTAAAGTTTTGAATTGCCAACAAACGTCACGTTAACGGAATTGTGCTGCAAACCTCAAAGTGACGAATATGTCAGAGGAATAAACATGGCAAACGTGGCGCTACTCTCCTATATACACTGGCTCTGTTCCCGGCTAGAGATCCTGTATATAGTTTACTACGAGTTGGGCAAACAGTCTGATCTGACATACATTTTCTATCCAAATTGGATATTTGACATATGTCAAACAAAGAGGTTATGGGAACCAACCTTGCTAACTTGCCTTTGATGGGAGTGCTTTCAAAGTATTGATCATTCTTAGGATCTCTAGAACCGACTATTAGGAATATACGGTCAATTTAGTTGAGATTTGGATTTGCATGTGTGAAACTATCGGTCATAACATGTTACAAAATATGTAAAAACGGCACTTTTGGCACACATGCCTTGCAAAAAGTGATCCAAACCAATCAAAATGTATCCGTTGTTTGCCCAACTTTTAGTAACCTATTCCCGGCTATTTGGCGGAAATCTTCAAACAAGGTTAGTTCCTACTTAACATCGTGATTCGAATAAGGAAGCGGTTACAAGATTTTTGGCAATTGTTTTAATGAATAATTGCACAATCGTGGACAGTGTGTTTGTGGCCCAGATAACGCGGAAGCACCTGCAACCAGTTCTCAGTTCTCGCGTCATTTGCTGACTCGGCGTCCATAGTATAGCGCTTCCAGCATCATCGAATTTATTGAATGGACAACTTCGCCTAGTTTATTTGTGCGCGTAATTCCATTACATTTCGTGATATTTCACTTTGCGTTGAAAGTTAAACTTTAGCGATCTAGGTATATAAGGCGTTTTCATATATGTAGTGCGCAACTGTTTTATTGTGTATTTTTTATATGTATTTTCTTGTATTTGTGTTTTCTTACAGATTATATGTGTTTATGTAAGCTGTTGGGTGTTTATTGCTAATAGTATTTGCATGTGTAAGTACAACATTCCACGTGACAACGAGCTGCCCCCAAACCATATTAGCTTGCCCTTAGCTGCACTGACGATACTAATAGAGTCTCATACCTCACAGACTGAATAACTTAGCGACCCAGGGCAATATAAAGTACCAGTATAGTAGAGTGGAGGTCTAGGTAAAAAGACTTGTTACACACGTGGAGCAATATTACACACGTTACAAATGAAAATAATATCAGAAATTTGAAAGAACTCTAAGTAGTTAGAAAATGGGGGTTCTGGCTTACTTGCCCCTACGTTATTCTTATGGGAGAAACGTCGATCAATTAGGTATCATAACTCAGTTTGGGAATATGCGATTTTGGAGATAAGAGTGGCAGGTTGTAGAAGGTTGAAACGCTAACTAATGGTTTTTTTAAGTGTCTAGGTGGATGCGTAGTGGTGTAGCAGCAATTTGTTTTAATTGTTTAAACATCATCCTATTTAAAATTCCCATGTTTCCTCCAGGCTCCTCAAAACAGAGAGAGAGGGGGTAAATGTCAAAAATACGTTTAAATATGTCCCCCATCTCCCTATTACTCCACCAAAATTTCATCAAAATATTTTAAACCGTTTTCAAGATACGAATAGCCTTGTAACCCTTTAAAAAACTCACCTAGTAGATAAGAGCATTGAGTGATTAATAGTGTCGGATACTTTTGAAAAATCAAGAAGTATCAGAGCTGTTATCTCACCACAATCAGTAGCATTAATGATATCATTAATAATATTTAATAAGACGGTGGTACAACTAAATCCTGGTCAGAATCCAGATTGAATATTAAGTAAGATTTTATTTATGTTCAAGTGATTGCGAAGTTAAGTCAAATAAATTTTCTTCAATGTTTTCGATAGTGCACATAAGATACTGATAGATCTGAGAATTCGTTTTTGGTAAGGGAATTACAAATGTCTTCTTCCAGCAGTTAGGAAATACAGAATTTTTTAAACAATAGTTGAAGATATGAGTTAAGATACGAAGAAAAAATGGAACACATATTTTTATCATTTTTATGGAGATACCGTCAAAGCCAAGGGCTGTGGATTTTATTGAACAAATCGTTTTAAATACTACCTCTTCAGTAACTATTGAGAAAGAAAATTGAGAAGATAGCGAGTTGAAAGTATTACTTTTATAGAAGTTTATTACATTTTCATTAACAAGTACATCCAGTACACAATTAATAAAATAGTTATTGATATCATTGGCATTTGTGAGATTATCAGGTAATGCACTTTGTTTATTTTTTTAAAATATTCAATTTCCCCAATTCAGCTCACATTTCTTTATTACTTAAATTTTTGAATTTATTATTATAATAAGCTTTTTTTTTTCTAATTGTTAACGTGAGCTTGCGTAGTTGCCTGTAATATCTTCCATATTCCACATTTTCTGTCTTTCTAAATTTGCTCTTGGCTTTGTCTCTCATTGATATTAAAAGTTTATTATTTTCAGTCAGCCAAGGCGCCGGAGGTTTAGTTAAACGAGAAGTGACATATGGTGCGTGAATATCCAATCAAATATAAATATTTTCATTTAGAAAATTTACCTTATCGTTTATGTTATCAATATCGATTTTTTTCCCACGTAATGAATTCAAGTTGTGAGTAAAATAATTGAATATCAAAATTTTTAAAATCACGATAAGTTCTAACTACTGGAATAGGCTTATTATGGCTAGAATCAAATTGGCAATATGTTAACGTGTTGCCACATACACTATCTTCCACACTAGTAACACTCGTCGATATCGGAAGTAAATCATTTCAGATAATCACGACATCAATAAGTTTACGAAAATGATAGGTTACGCCAGTTGCCCGTTGAATTATTTGTCTTAAATCAAAAGTTTCGAGTAAAGAATAACACTTTTTTGTGGCTGATGCACACCGACAATGCATCCCCAAATGAACCCAAAAACGTCAAGTAACTCGTACGCGGAGGTCTGTAAAATACTTCAATAACCAAGTTATTAAATTCGCAGCCATTCAATCTACTTCACAGCTCCTCTATTCCATTTGCAGTTTGTAAAACTGTAAATGAAATATGTGATCGTATATACAACTCCCCTCCGCCTCCTCTGCCGTCACGTCTTTTCTACTAAATGTATATCCTTGAATACTTACAACTCTCTCTCTCTTCATCAGCCCATTAGTATACTCCATTGTTGGATATAGGCCTCTCCCATTATTTTCCAGTTTTCTCGGTCGTATGTCTGTTGTGTCCAGTTTCTGCCTGCTACTTTTACAATATCATCTTTCCACCTTGTTTTGGGTCTTCCAACGCTTCTACGTCCTACACGGGGTCTCCATTCTATTATCTTTTTGGTCCATCGGTTGTCTCGTCGTCGCATTACATGACCCGCCCATTGCCACTTTAATTTTAAGATTTTTTGCACGACATCTTGTACTTTCGTTTTGTTTCTTATGTAGTCATTTCTCTTTTTGTCCCTGCGAGTTATACCTAACATTGCCCTTTCCATGGACCTTTGGGCAACTTGCAGTTTGTGAAGTTGTGATTTTGTTAATGACCACGTTTCTGAGGCATATGTCATTACGGGCAGAACGCATTCGTTGTATACTTTAGTTTTTAATACTTGGGGTAGTTTTGATTTGAAGACTTCCTTTAGTTTACCGAATGCTGCCCAACTCATCCTGATTCGTCTATCCACCTCGTCGTTTTGTCCGTCTTTGCTAGGTGTTATCAGCTGTCCCAAATATATGTATTCCTGAACGTTCTCTACTACAAGGTTTTCTATCATCACTGATCGATTTCCCAAATCAAAGTTTGCCATAACTTTGGTTTTATTTATGTTAATCTTTAGTCCGACTGTTTTTGATACTTCATTTAGTTCTGTTATCATGTTTTGTAGTTCGTCTAGGTCATTAGCAAACACTACTATGTCATCTGCATATCGGAGGTGCGATAACTTCTCTCCGTCGATGTTTAGACCTCTTTGATCCCACATTAATGTTTTGAAGATATCTTCAAGTGCTGCTGTGAAAAGTTTAGGTGAGAGAGTGTCACCTTGTCTGACTCCTCTCTTTATGTCAATTAAATCCGTGCAGTCGTGGAGTTGTACTCGGAAGCTACTTGACTTATAAAGATCTTCAATTAAAGATATGTAACGCTGGTCTATCCTTACTCTTCGCAATGCGTCTATTACGGCCCAGTGTTCTATACTGTCAAAAGCTTTTTCGTAGTCCACGAACGCCATTGCTATTTCGATGTTATATTCTCTAGTTTTTTGCATAATTTCTCTGACCGATTGGATGTGATCTACAGTCCCAAATCCTTTTCTAAATCCCGCTTGTTCAGGAGGTTGGGATTGGTCTAATTTGTTTTCGATTCGATTTGTTAATACAGTAAAGAATAATTTGTGGATATGTGACAGTAATGATATGGGTCTATAATTCTGAAGTTCTGTACGATCGCCTTTTTTATATATTATAACAACTTTTGCTGTTTTCCATGCTTGGGGGAGATTACCTTCAATTAAACATTTATGGAACAAGTTTTGTAGTGTTGTTAGGGTTTCTTTTTTACTGTTCTTTAGTAGTTCAATAACTACTCCGTCTTCACCTGGTGATTTATTATTTTTCATTTTTCGTAACGCTAATTTTATTTCGTATTTACTAATGTCGGGAAGGTCTTCAGTAAAATGTTTAATTAATCTCGCACGTGGGTCTTGATTCAGCTTTGGTTTTTGCTTACTTACAACATGTGGGGGTATTGCAGGAGTTAACAAAGTTTCTGAAACGGCTACGATGTCGTAATTATTGGATAAAACATGAGCTCGGAAATTAAAAAAAACCTGAAACCAGAGATTAAGCATTTAAATGGACACAGCTTACATTTACAGGCATACAAATATTTTTAGAATTATAATAGAATTATCAGTAGGTGAACAGACAATCGAATTGCAGGACAGAACCAAAAAATAAAAGCTAAAACTAATGCGAGGTCGAAGGAACCCAAATATGCACTTCTTTACAGCACTGCTTGCCTTACTGTGATAACGATAAATCAAAGGTATCCACTATTTTGTAAATAAATGAAACATGAAACATTTTTCGCACTTAACAGCTAATTAATCAATGAAATCAAACAGTTTACTTTACAAAACAAAGAATAATACCAAACTGAAATAGTAAATATGTTCATATTCTGAATAAAAATGTTTAATGCTTATGATATTATGATTATGAAAATGAAACTAACGTGCCATTGTACAAGAATATAATACATAATCAAATAAAATAATCATCAATTCACACTTTGGAAAAACGAAAGAACATAAGCTGTCCATGTCTTTTAAGGTGTTGATACCGTTATAATTTTTTCATTTTGATGGCCCCATCAAGCGACCATACATTGCGGACACCGTAAGTTTGAATTGCTGTCATCAATAAGTGTGCCTGTCCTGGGTCAGGTCCTCCTTTTATTCTTAAATACAAAATCTCTGTATCTATAGGAGATACATTTAATAATAATAGGCGCGGTCGCACTCGTTGAGATTAAGATCACCCAATTCGGTGGCATCTATCAATATTATCTGGATGGATGGTAACACGCAGTTCTTCTTTGAATAGCGATATCACGGCCGTAACTAGGTATAGGCAGAGTAGGCCCCCGCCTCAGGCGCAAGCGACCAGGGGCGCCAAGATGGCAGTAAGAAAAATGATTTCTTTCATACTAATGAAACAAAACGAAAATCAAGGAGTGGGAAATTTTACAGACAAATACATTTGTAATATTAAGGATTTTACTCTAAATAATACTAATTATAATCATGGGAATTGCTCCCAATCTGGTCAACACATTACATGCCTTGCTAACGATCATTTTCTAAATTATAACAAATTACGAAGTTTCTAAAGTCAATTATATGTCAAGAGAGAGTGTCTCACACAGACATAATATCAATAGAGAAGCCTCTTACAAACTATCTCATTTGAACAATATATTTAAAAATTTGCAAGAAAAAAATGAAGAAAAACCTGTAGCTAAAATAAATACCAATAAATTAAACTTTTAAGGTGAGGTGGCAGGTACGAAAAGTACCTTTAAGTTTTATTATTATTTATGTGTTGATATGATACTAAGCATAATCATGTGAACTTATTATTTAGAATTGCGTTTTATGTTTTTTATTCGAATGTCCATTATTTTGTTTGTTTCTAATAGCATTGAAATAAATTTAAAAAACGCTTAGCGAATTACATTAATTCACAAAGAAAAAGAAAAATCGCATTCGGTGGGATACGAACTCGTGTTCCTAGAGGGAATCTGATTTGTAGGCAGACGCATTATGCGCGGACAAGGAACGCGAACAAACGGCGCCCGACCAGCAACAATAAAAACGTGACAGACGAACACGCATCATACCTTTCTAATAAAGCACAATACTACATGCCATGTTAAACCGGTAAAAGTACCAAGGCTTTATTCAACGGTTTACTATTTTCCGATTTTTGTAAACAAACTTTTCAATACTCTTAATAGGGATATTATCTCAAAAAACAGTTATTTATTATTCCTATTGGTTGTGTTTTTTAAAACTACGAGCAGAAGTATATTTCATCTAATAATAAAGAAGGTTTATTACTGGCTTGCAGAATGCGTCCAAACGCTACGTTTAATCACACCCTTACAAATCTATTTTCCTTCTTCGCCGCCCGATGCTAGTTTGGGTGGCATTCGTAGCAGGAAGATCTGCGCGCACCTCACACTAACGCGCGAAACTTTAAATTCGGCATGCGCCGGTGTTTTTTTGTATTCATAATATAATATGTACTCCCGTTATTAGAATTATTGTTCTATATTTTTGTCTTTTTATCTAATTTTATTTATATCTTATTTTGTGTTAGACGCGTTTTTGTGTTATGTTAAAATTCAAATGCTGATGCTTTTAAAATGTATCAAAGTGGTGGACGAGAAATCACCCATTAGCACAATACGGCGGTGAAGTGCAAACACTGCAAGTGTAAGCCTTCCTTGGCCCGTGGCAGGCAGTTAAATGTAAAAAGAAGAAAAAATGACTAATCTGCATAATAATAACAATAATTGTAGTGACCGGGGGTGGCCGTCCCCCTGGCACCTTCAACTTCAACGATTGTTGCAACCCGTATAGAATTAGTAAGTATCCTACTGATCTTTCACAATACAGCATTTACTTTAAATCGGTATATCCTCTCGGCTGCTACCTGCTGCAGAACATCTAGGCGGAGCAACATGTCACGCAGGATCCATAGCTGGAACAATATGTCTGCACTCTCCTTTATTATCATGTAATCATCCACCACGAGCAGGAACCTTTGGAATCTATCGTTTACTGTAGTTTCTAAAAAAAGCTACCAACATGCTGAAACCAACTAACACGTGCATTCTACAGTAGCTATCATCTGACGTATTAACTGAAAATACGCATAGCACCGCATTGTTGCTACTCATCTTATTATAATTAATTATTGCTTCGAATAATCGCATACGCCAACAACTTCAAAAAATAGGACGCTTTGACAAACATACGCCGCGCCAGTGCATGAACTCCAAACATTCTGCCCCGATTGGAATTCTACCTTTGACCAGCACACATTCTTCGACGCGGTACATTAGTTACACCTCCACTTTTGTTCTATTTGCCAAGATTACATTATATTTTAGAAATGGTAAGCATAGTAACAAAAACTTAAATTTAATGCACCTTTACGAACTACCAAATATTTTAACTTTAGCATATATTATTTTAACAGTTAGTTGTTTATTTTTAAAACTTTTAAATTAAAATTGTCCTATTTAGTTTTGAACACCTACCTATTTGTTTTCAATGTACATCATACATACTGAAATAAATGCAGGAGTCATACACTAAAATTAATATTTTATGTCACCTCTATCGTTAGTGTACTGAGGGGCCTACAGTAACATTTTGCTTAGTTACGGCTCTGAGCGATATAAGTTTATCTTCGAGAATTTCTTGTTGCAGTTCAGGTAGACCAAATATCCTCAAGTTGTTGGGGCTGGTGTACTGCCCTAGACATTCTAATCAGCAATCCAATTCATTCTTCGTTTCCTCAATAGTTTTGTTAAGCTTATCGCTAACATTTTTTAACGAAACTTCTAACTTTTCTTGCAGTTTGTCCGCGATACTATTTAAAACTGTTTTGTCACTTAACGATTTTGCAACAGCTTCTGTAACACTTTTTTGAACAGTTTTAACTTCCTTTTACAATAAAGGAAGTATTGGATTCACCCCAAAAATTCGAAATTGAGTTTTCAACAGACCTTCACGTTTTAGAGTCCCCTGATCGCAAAAAACATATTTTTTTTCATTGGTCTGTGTGTCTGTCTGTCTGTCTGTGTGTCTGTCTGTGTGTCTGCCTGTGAACAGAATATCTCAAAAACAGAAAAAGGTATGGCGTTGAAACTTCATATATAAGTTTTGTGTACTATGTAGATGAGACAGCAAGCTTTTGAAGAAAATCGCATAACCGGAAGTAGGTGTTTACTCTTGTGATTTTTCAGTTTTTTTAAATTTTTTCAAAAACGACTCTAACGATTTTTTTTAAACTCTACATTTTTATTACATTTTGAATGTGTATTGATGTGAGATAGATGATTTTTCAGTTGAATACTTCTAAAATGGGTTTCTTTTGTTTTCTTGTCTATTTTTTTTATTAACTCTTATTTTAAATAGAACACCCGGTATATTATTACATTTTTGAATTCAGCTTAAAATTATAGAGAAAATTTGTCTCTTGAACTAACGCTCTATTTTGTACCGTTTTTGCAGACTTTGTAATTTTTGAAAATTTTTGACAAATGCTTAAAACATTTTAAATCAAATTTTTGGCTAATTATAAAATCACTGTAAAAGGAAGTTGTTTGGGTGTATCACACCAGATTTTTGTAATCTTATTTACGTCAATGACACCTGCAATTAGTTCAGATATCATGTCCTTGATTTCTGCTTTACTTTCGCGAGTTAAACCCATGCTTTTTAACTTAAATATCCGGATAAACGTACTACGAATTACATTTAGGAAGAGAATATAATGATTTAATATACAGGGTGACACAGCGGACATGTAACAGACCATAACTTTTTTATTTATTAGAATTACATTCTGAAATCTGGGTGATGCATTTATCATAAGGGCAGCCTTTTGATGACTAAATAAAACTAATTTTTCCACTTCCGGTTTAACCGGAAGTAACCCTGATTTTTTAATTTTAAATAGCACCCTGTATATATTTTTAGCCTACCTGAACCGCTATAAAATTCTCTTTTCAATCGTGTGTCACAACTTGACATTTGACTTCAAAATGGCTGCCAAAATCATTTTTTCTCCCAAACTCTTAGTTGGCCATGACATGACACTTGCAAATTATCAGCATGTAATGGACGTTGGGATGTAAAACTTAAGGTGTGAAAATATTTGTTATTTTGATACTTTTTATCTAATTAATAAGAGTTACGACTAAAAGTTCATTTTTCAAATTTTAGAATTGAATTTGCTTAACGCTTATTTTCTCAAAATCCAAAATAGGAAACTCCAATTTTTATTTAATGTAACAGTAGAACAAATATTTTCTGTTTCATATAATTTATCAGAACTGGTATGAATAACTTTTTGTATTATTAAAAACGAAAAATGATACATATCTACATTGTTTCCAAAATACGTATATTATTAGTATCAATAACAAGCCAAGTAGGCTGTGTAACATCCTAGCATATTATTGATGTTAAAAACGTTAAACAATTCTAGAGGGCTATGGATAGAATATGGCTGCAAAAGTTATATCATTTGTTTTGTTTTCTCTCGTTTAGCGTTATTCTGTCAATTTATTTAAAGTATTTTGGCTTTTAAAGGAACATTCTCGACATTATTTATTGTTTTAAATTATGTATTCTAGAGATGAAAAAGTTGAGATGCTCTTAATTTACGGTGAGGTGAGAAAAAATTGTAGAGCGGCTGCTCGACTGTATGCGGAAAGATTTCCGGAAAGAAACCATCCCGCAAATAAGTTAATATAGTTTTCTATTCTGAATTTTGAGATATTAAGCGTGAAATAAATGCATTTCTAAAGTTTGAAAAATGGTCTTTTATTCCCAACTCTTATTAATTAGATAAAAAGTATCAAAATCACAAATATTTTTACACCTTAATTATTACATCGCAACGTCCTTTGCATGCTGATAATTTGCAAGTGTCATATCATGGGCAACTAAGGGTTTGGGAGAAAAATTTATTTTGGCAGCCATTTTGAAATTAAATGTCAAGTTGTGACACACCGTTGGAAAGAGAATTTTGTAGCGGTTCAGGTAGGATAAAAATATATACAGAGTGCTATTTAAAATTTAAAATAAAGGGTTACTTCCGGTTAAACCGGAAGTGAAAAAATTAGTTTTATTTAGTCATCAAAAGGCTGCCCTTATGATAAATGCATCACCCAAATTTCAGAATGTAATTCTAATAAATAAAAATGTTATGGGCTGTTACATGTCCGCTGTGTCACCCTGTATATACTAGAGAGAGCATAATACTATTTTATTATGTTATTATATTAACGTTGACACGTGAAACAAAAACAAGTTATCTCGTACTAAATAGAAAATTGCGAGTCGCTCTATTGTCAGTATGGTAGCAGGCCCTATTAGTAAATGCCCTAAATTTAAGAGATGATGATTCGCTCAAAATTCAACGAATTATATTCTCACATTTACATTGGTTACGTATATCTGTTCTAAACATCAAAATATTCTTAGATTACCTATAATTTAAATTATAACAACACATACGAATTTGGTGAGTAGTCAAATATTATTAATTTGTAACAGTACTTAAGAAAATACATTTGCACAAGCAAGTACTATGTACTTACGTGCAAACTAATCTATTTAATTTGGTATTGCTTTGTTATTATCAATGAAAATTATTTACTTATTTACTTTACTTACATTGAACATTTGTAAACAGCTCAATAATCTGTTATTTTTCGAACAAATGAGAAATCCCCAGTTAATCGCAGTCGGGTCACGATTAAAATCACAACAAGCCTTAGTTCCCCAATGACACTGCTACAGTGCGTCGATTGTAAAATGTTTCTCCTTGCATGTGTGGCTGCCCTATTTTTAGTGCAGATTCGTGCAGGTAACTCTGTTAATATTTTGAATGGTAGTTTGATGTAGTGTAGAGGTATGAGATGTAATCAAATACTACGGTAAATAGGCGAATTAATACAGGTGTACGTATCTGTATTGATTAAACTTAATCCGTTTCAAAGTAGTTACTCTGCTTGACTTGCCACACACATATTCCAACGTTGTTGCCACTCATAGAAATGATATTCTCTGCGTGCTTCAATTTGCAAAGTTTTAGCCGCTTCTCTCCTATATCTCTCAATATAAGGATTATCTAGAGGTGTTTGTTACATGACTTGCATATTTTATTTTTTCTACTAGGGATAAAGTTCATTGTTTTATTAAATATTTCAAAATTATGTTTGATTATTTTCTTCATATCCATAATAATGCGTAATCAGCATGGTTTCTGTAGCCTTAAAAATGGTAAAAATCCAATCGTCAAAATTTAATCACGGTTAAAAATGTGTCAAAATTTAGTCGATTATGAAAATGTTTATCATGATTATTAAAGGTGCTTCGCCAACTGAATTTTATCTATTTATTCAGGAAATAATCACGTCGAACATCCCGCGTGCATGTAAACTTGCCTGAATAAATTTTGACGATTTTCTGTTTGAATGTTTTGCTCTGAAGAAATATATCTCATAAATTTTCCGCCGCAAAATCCCTCGTGCTACGCACTCAAGATTCTTGTTGGGTGGCAAATTAACTTGGCAATTTAATTAATTTTTTGTCACTATGACAGCGGCAAAAGTTTGCCCTAACTTTTCCAGCGACAAAAAGGAACTTAACTTTTACAACGGTCTAATTCTAATAAGCCTATCAGAGTTTAAATTACCTAATATGTAAATTAAATATGTATTCATTAAATTGTCGTACCGAATTACACTCAAGCTTTTTTTTTCTAAGTAAACTTAACATTTATAATTCGAGTTTCCTTGCCTTCAGGCAATTCAACTCAACAAACTGTTAAAAAAATTACTCGTCCTTCGGACTCTTAATTTTTTCAGAGGCAGCTTTTTTCATTAAATTGCCAAGCAACGAAATTCTCATTAAAATGTCAAGTTTACTTCGACAAAAAAAGCTCTCGTGTAATTATAAGTCACAAATGGCGTAACACAAAAGTGATAGTCGGCAATTGTTCAAATCTAACTTCGTTTCAGTCTTGGCCAACGAAACGAAAAACACCTAAAGCATGGAAGTAGCTTAGTAGTTACTAGTACAGTAAAATTGTCGGTTTACTTTAAAAAAATTGGCCGGTGCGATTCCTCTTGCCCAGTGGTTTAGGGTCATTACGTCATTAGATAAGTGTAAAACCAAAAAGTCGTGCCTCCACCCCCTGCCAAACAGCCACCATCCTGAAAACAATTAAATTTGTTTTTTCTTGCGATCCATTGGCCACACAGAAAAAGTTATTGAAAAAAAATGTTGGAAATAAAATTCTCCACATTTTTGGTCAGTACCGCGATACCGCGAAGTTGGTGTTGCAAACGGTAGAGGTTACCAAAAATCGGTTTCCGCCATTCTAGCCCTGTGGTGGTAGATTTTACGAAAATTGCGAATGTGGAAGTTGTAGTGCTTGAAAAATGTGCACGAACAGATCTCGTTTAATAACGTGATTGATTTAAATGTCTTCGAGTGACAGCACTTCAATGTCCGCGCTGCGTGGGAAATGTATACAGGGTGATTTTAAAATGTTTCGCCAAACTTTGAGGTATTATTCTACACACCAAGGCAAGTAAAAAAGTCCATATGAACATGTGTCCAAAAATCGCGCGTTTCCGAGTTACGAGCAATTTTTGAATTTGGGAAATCAAACCTTCTTCAGAGTAGATGTTCAATATGTCCACCACCCATCTCCCATAGACGTCTAATTGCCGCCATAATGACTGTCTTACTCTTTCAAAAACGCCTGGCATTCCTCTAACAGTTTGACAGGCATCGTTAACACGCTGCTTTAACTCCTCTACTGTATTAATGGGGATGGTGTACACGAGGCTTTTTAAATATCCCCAAAGGAAGAAGTCTTAACGGATTAAGGTTTGGGGAGCGTGGCGGCAATGGAATAGGCCCACTTCGGCCTATCCATTGCTTGCCAAAAATTTGTGATACGTGCTGCTTAACATACTCCTTTCTGGAATTCTTTGGTTGGGAAACCGCTCTTCATGCAAACAACGTGCCTCTGGTATTTCCATGGGCCCAACCATACATAAAATGCATGTCAGCTAATTCTGTAGTTGTGTACATTTTGATACGACGCCTAACTGTTTGATTTTGACAGCAAGTAATCCAGCCACCTTAATATTTTTTAATAGTTTACGATTTATTTCTCAAATTTAAAAATTGCTCATAACTCGAAAACTTGCGATTTTTGGACACATGTTCATATGGACTTTTTTACTTGCCTTGGTGTGTAGAATAATACCTCAAAGTTTGGCGACACATTTTAAAATCACCCTGTATACCAGAGCAGCAAAGTAACCATTTCTCTTTTGCGAGGTAAAATCGTCACATCATTCAAGTAGATTTAATGTGAATAGTTAAAAAAATTAAACTTATGGAAAAGGAATATACGAGCTCAGAATCATATCATTTGGCCCAGATCAGTCAAGCTCTTATTTGCTGGTGTAATATTTGGAATTGGTCCCAAATTTGGTTTTTCTGCTATACATTCTGTTGTTTTATAGTTACGCAATATTGCATACACTATAATACGATAATTGGAATTGTTTGTAAATTTTACTAACCAAAATTCAACAAATTGACAATAGCTTTACCAAGTACCATTTTTGCTAAAAAAAATACAGACACCCTACTGTATGTATGTTATTAAACAACAAACAGCATGTTGCACTTCAACCAAAACATGACAAGGTGAATTTCGATCATATGGGCCAAATGAAATGATTCGATAACACTAGACAACAAATGTTCATTTGTTTTATCTTTCTTTAGAAACTATGTACAATTTTCGTTTCTTTTATAGTTCTAATAATAGTAATAAAAGCAAATTTATTCTTGCACATCAGGTTTTGGAAAATAAAATTATTTCGACTTTGAAGGGCTGTCACTCGGATACTATTTAAGTCAATCACATTATTAAAAGAGATTCGTGCACATTTTTTCAAGCACTACAACTTTTACATCCGCAATTTTCGAAAAAAAAACACCCCCACAAAGCTAGAATGGCGAAAACCAATTTTTGGTAACCTTCTCCTTCTCTGCTGTTCGCAATAGCAACTTCTCGGTATCGCTGCACTGACCAAAAATGTGTAGAATTTTATTTCCAACATTTGTAGTTCAATAACTTTTTCTGTGCGACCAATGCATCGCGAGAAAAAACAAATTTAATTGTTTTTAAGATGGCGGCTGTTTGGCAGAGGGTAGGGGCACGGCCTTTTGATGTTACATTTATCTAATGATCCTAAACGACTAGGCGAGATGAATCGCCGCGCCCAATTTTTTTAATGTGTCGGTTTTGGCCGACAATTTTTCTGTAGTATTCTATTCTATTTTGTACTCAGCCAACAGCCGCTAGGCCAATTATAGGCGTCGCTGTGCATTTTATACGGGTTATAAAGGTGCGTTTAAAATATCTAAGTGATATGCATATAAGTACGTCAACTGTAATTTTAAAGTTGAAAAAGTAATTCATTTTTGAATTTATTCCGTCCGCAGGAAAAATAATATCTGCAATAGTGTATTGTATGTTAAGAGCTGAAAGTGCATTATTGCCGCTTGCGAATGAATATTGCAACAGTCCTGCAACGGGCGAATTCGTGCCACCTGTATTTACGTATTTTATACCTTTTATTATATACTAATTAGTAATAAGGCTCAGGAGTATGTGCTCGTATGTTTATTTACGTAGTTTCGTACTAGAAGTAAGAAATTCTGTGTGCGTAAATACTAACTATGGAGTTTTGGAGTGTAACGCGCTCGGGCTACGTGAGAAAATGTGCTAACAATTCAAGTTAATTCGGAGAACCAGAAGTCGCGGAATTGAAACAACGCTGAGAGCTGCAAGGGAAGACATTCGCGCCCACGTAGGCAAACCCGGCAAATCGACTGATTCGCGCTCAAGTGAGTGAACCTCGCAGATCACCTGGGCGCCCTCAAATTAATAAAGAGGGCGGGTCGACCTTTTAACGGGGTTGTTGTGGTTTTGTGCGTCGAAACCGCATAAGAAGGGCATCCTTAGCCGAGTTCAAGGTGCAAGCTGTTCAAGTAAAAAAAAAGAAGCCATCCAACGTGGTTACCGTTCTTCGCTAGACGTATACCAGGTTAGTTCCTGCTTGTAATGTCGCAACGAAATAAAAACGCAGTCAGCAATTGTAATAAATAATGACTCAACTGCTGACAAGGTGCTCGCGGCCCGATAACGGGGAAGGACCGGTAGCGCATCACGTCATATGCCAACTCGGCAGATTGGGTTCCCATGCATCGAGGCACTATAAAGAAACGACAACTTCGGGTGCAACTTATTGGTGCGCGCGAACTATTCCATACTTCGGGTTGGTGAACTTTGTATTGCTCCATTAACTGAACTTTAAGCATTTAATTAATATATTTTCTCATGCGCCGTGAGCCACTGTTTTATGGATTTGCGTGAATGTATTTGTGTCTTTATCATTTTTTAATATGTATTCATGTAAACTGTTGGGTTGTTTATTACCATTGGTGTTTGCACTTGTAAGTACAACCTTTCAGATTTCAACAGTCTGATTCCGACAATATTAGTTTGCCCTAGCTGCACTGACGATGTGAATAGAGCCTTATAGCTCACCGACTGATTAAGCTAGCGAACCAGGTCATTGTAACGTAATAATTCAGTAAGTGTAGGGCTGTTTAAGAGGTACCATTGCAGTTCTTCGGATCTTGGTTTTCTAACCTTTTCTAGACCTGTTTTAAGGCAGTTGTCGATCTTGTAACGTAATATACTATGAAATTGATCAAAGTGCTTTTTAAAATTCATTCAGGGTGACATGGAAGTCAACGTAATAATTTTAACCAGATAGAGATCACCAAACTGATCACGTTTCCTATTTTTTGTTTATCTTTTAATCGTTTATTTTTTCAATCATTCGTCTCTCTAAATATGACGAGCCACTCGGTAAGCAAATGTATGTTAAAGGTGAACGACAATAGTATCTACAACTGCAGAGTTCTTGAACAAAAATATGGGGTCATTAACTTACTTATCTTAATTGATAAGGTACGTTTGTGGCCACTGGCCAAATATTAAGTAACAGTTTTTTTTTGGTTTGCATTTCAAAGATATGTTTTTTGTGTTTTGTGTTATTAAATTAAAATATTATTCCATAGGCGGGTATACATTTTTAGAGTAAAACTATTTTGAATTTTAACTTATTTACGGGTGTTTTCGAGAAAAAAGGTAAAGAAAACAGTTGTTCAGTTTTATCTTTATTTGGTTAAATTTATTACGTGAACTTCCATAATATCCTGCATATAAGTGACAATAACAAAATAAAACAGATAACCTTACTCAAGTAAATAACTTGAGCCTCGGAATGGTGATAACTAACAAACTATCATATTTTGTCGTTTTTATTTGTTTTTGTAGTAGCAATCTATTTTTAATTGATCTCGGGTTTATCTGAACCGAAAATTCAACTTATCGCGTCTTTGTTAGTTGGTATTACAGGAAATGATAATAGATTCTTATAAATAAGAACGGTCCTGGAACCGTTAAAAAATTATTTTGCAGTTATTTACTAGCTAAATTGCGATAACCCACTTTCTTTATAATCCATTATTTTTCATATACAGGGTATCCCGCAACTCTACTAAACTTCAGGTAGCAGGTTTCGGTAACGCATGAGAACTCTCAATTTATCAATACAAACCCTCTACAGTTTCTAGTTTCCTCATACGAAGCACTGAAGGAAATTAAATTTAACAACAATTTAGGTTAGGTTTGTTTATTAAATGTATTTAACAAGAAGGCCGTTTGTAAGTGCACAAAGTAACACTTTTATTTACATAATTGAGTAATAAGCGAAAATAATTGTCAATCAATATTTTGACTGAAAAAACATTACATTATTGTAAAACGTTTTCGAAGTGCCCCCCCCCCCCCCCCCATTTGCTTCGCACAATAGTGGCATCTTGAACACGTTGCAAGATTCTAGGGTTAATGCTAATGGCTGATTCATAAATTCGATCAGTAAGGTCTTCTCGAGTTTGGACAGGAGTAACATAAACAAAATTCGTCAAGTGCCTCCGCAGGAAAAAGTCCAAAGCTGTTAAAATTCTCGCTGGCTATGCTCTTGAACCCCCAAGCCGTTGTTAGGGTATTGGTGGTTAAACCATTGCCGAACCACACCTGCATAATGTGATGGCCTACCATCGAGCTGCATCCACATATCGCGCCGGAGTGCAAGACAAATATCCTCCAGTAGGGCCGGAAAGTTATTAGATAAGAATTCTAAATAATGTTTTGCATTTAGCCTGTCAAAAAGTATAAAATGACCACTCACCTTGCCTCCAACTATTCCTGCCCATACATTTACTGAAAAACGTACTTGGTAGTTTCTTTAGTGAACAGCATGAGGATTGTCATAGGCCCAAACGTGTGACATTTAAAGATGCCGTTTCTTGTAAATATAGCTTTGTCCATCTATAACACACTGCTTAGATACAAAGGATTTTTTCTATGGGCTTCTACCAACCACTCGCAAAAGGTAAATCGATGTGGATGGTTTTCCTGCAATAAACTCTGAATTCTTGTTTTGTGATAAGGATACAGTTCATCATCTTTTAATATCCTATGTACTCTAGTTTTAGAAAAACCCAAATTTCTAGAAATACTTCCTATACTTACTTGTTTATGGATCTTCAGCTACTGTTTACAAAACTTCTGTTGGGAAAACGTATGGCGTACACCCTTGCGGCTTCATTAAAAGTTTCTTGACAATTTCATAAACCCCATATTATGTCTGCATATTCATATACCGCGTACTCCATGGTACAAAGGCAAATTATGATTGAAGAAAAATAAACGTAAACGAAATTAGAGTCTGGAATAAATCTGTTCTAGTTCTAGTTGCATACTTCATATCTGAAATGTTGTGATCATATGTCTGTCTGTTATGTTGTTGAGTTTGCTATTTCTCTCCGCTTGTTTCTATCTGAAGCATATCCATCGTATGCTTTCTTAAAATGGAGTTCCGGTAAACTCTTTGACTTAGCCGATCAATCGTTTTGGAACTCCATCGAGGTCGTAGAGCTTCAACTTTACCCTGGATCACAAGTTTTTCGAGATTGTCATTTTTCCTGCGTGTAACGTGCCCAAAATCTTTGAGAATACGTCGTCTTATGAAGCGACGGTTGACAATTTCTAATGTATTTTGAGTTCCTCAAGTTTGGAGATATTGGACCTGTGAGCACTTGGAAAAACAAGTATACTGACGAGTTTTTTCCTTGTTGTGTGTGTGAGATGGCTGTCTTTCGATATTTTGTTCAGTTTTGTCATGGACGCTTTGTTAAATGTTATAGGCTCATGCACTGTTTGTTTTTGACATCATCATCTCGCTTTTTTAATACTTGTTCTTTGGTGGTCAGCATGTTTGCATGTATTATCTATAACCTCTTTTACTTACCGATGTAGAGGCTGGTGCTTTGTACTCTAACATCTGGCGGTGCAATGTTCAACTTTCCACTGTTTCAGATTACAAAGTTAGAGCGCGCCGTTTAAACTTGTGTAACAACCATTGTATTAGGTGTGTGTGCTGGTAATGTGTTGCCCTTGTCACTCTATCTCTTAGGTCTGTGAGTGTGAGTAGATCACAGTTAATTTGGTGGCCAACTGGGAATGGTCTAACCAAACTCAATACCGATCGCCCACTGTGGAATTCGAACAGAGGTCTTGGCTAATGCAAGCCTAACTCTGTACCAACTGCCCTACGCAGTTTCTTGAAATGGTTAACATAATGGTTTGACTGTATTATTTCATCTGTGATTGCTTCTAGACTCTCTTTCAGTTTTTATCTAAATTGACCCATGTTATCAGGTCTCAGACCAGAAGATTTTTTTTTGGCTCTTCTTTTGTTTTAATGTGTAGTACGGGTCACTAGCAGTTTGTGATCATTACCACATCCAAACTAAGATATTGTATTTATGTTGCTAACGTCTATCCCTATCTTGTTTTAATGGTGATGTAATCAATGTAGTTTCTGTATTGCCCTGTAGGGGCTGTTAAAGTGTATCGGCATCTTGAATGATGAGAAAATATAAAATGAATTGTAAAGGTTTACTGCCCACAGCGATTCTGATTACCTAATTAACTAAATGAATAAGGTCAAAATGAGCACAGAATTAAATATTTTATTTATTGCGAGATAATCATCAGTACTTTACTTTAATAAGTGCACTTGATGTGAGCAGTAGTAACTAATAATTTGAGAGGTAAAAGTTAGCATGAGATAAGGCAGGTTTCAGAAGGGTTACGTTCAGAGCATCAGATATTATAAATGTTCGGAAGGGCCAATTCAATTTAATTTGTAACTGACGGATTTGAGCTCATTACTGTCAAACATAATGTGAATAAAATGATACAGAATGATTTGTTAACTACAGAAATTGTACGAACGTTATGTATTAAAAGTTTATAAGCCTGCAAGCAGCGAATTAGCTGAAAGGTAAACGAAAAAAACAGTGTGAGTCAAAGAAGTATTGCAAAGAGCTATGGAAATGTAAAGCAACCGATAGAAAGACAATTAGTGAGACGCTAAGGAAACTCAAGTGTATCAGTGCATTATAGTGTTTGGTTCACCGACGTATATCCGAAAGGAGGTGGTAGGTGAGTCGGTTTGGAACTTATTTAACCAAAAATACCTTTATAAGTTTCACGGTTTTTATACGTGGCTTACTAGATCAAAGTTTGATATCTAGAGAATACATTTTTGAACTTTAGTCGACTCCATATTTTGTTTTATCACATGTAGAGTGTATCAAGTGATTTTATTTGATAGAACAGATATCAAAGACTACTAAAATAAAAGTTACAAGAAATTAAAAGTTTGCAGTTGTGTCTAATTAAAATTAATCATACTAAAACTGCAGTAATTTAATAAAATCACAAAGTTGGCTTTATCTCAGAAACCGTGACACTTTGTATAAAGGTATTTTTGGTTAAATAAGTTCCAAACCGACTCACCTACCACCTCCTTTCGGATATACGTCGGTGAACCAAACACCCTGTATATCAAAGTGAAAATTGAAAGCCGAGAAAAGTGTGGTGACATTTATCCCAAGAAAAAGACAATTTAGTGAAAATGCAAAGACATGGCATCAAAACATCAAAACTGTAGTCCATAGGTTCAAACATGTAATCAAACCTAATATCTTGAAACAATTGTAAATCTAGTTGCTTAGTTACGAAACAGTCGATTGTCATAATAAATCAAAGAAGCTTAACATTTTTTATGTTGGGGGAAAACTGAGCTCCACATTTATTGTATTAAATTGTGAATAGAGTCATTTGTGATGCCAGTCTTTTGTAAAGTTATTCACCAAGTTGCCACGTATCTTTGGGTGTAATTTTCCCAAGTGTAGAAGCTCCCAAGATAGTGCAATTATTCCAGCAGGTTTTCACCTGGTGCGTCGTTGAGTGCGAGCCTACGTCGGTGATGATTTAGGGGTAGTTACAGACATCAAATGGCAGATTGTGCTACATGGAGAGGAGGTTTACACTTAACCCTGGGTAAAAGAATTAGAACCAGCAAATCATTTTCAAGCGAGTATTTGCCATGGCGTCCTTCCAGTGTGCTAAACCAACAGCGGAGCACCTCTTCAAAAAAGGTAGGATTCTATAAAAACAAGAAGCAGTAGGATTGTAGATACTGGAGTTCGTTAAGCATAGACCTTTCCCAAGAAGTTCAACGTGTTTCCAGAGTTACAGATTCATAAAGCTTCGAACAATTTAACTGGCGTCCCCAAAAAGTGCTAATTGAGACGGCAGTTACAGTTTTTGATTGCTACGTCACAGAATTTATCGTATTTACCTGATGTATTCTTGCCATTTGAGGTGTTTAATAAATTCAATTTTACGCTATTTTTGCACTGACGGATCATCTTGTTTACTGCACTAAATTTAGAGGTTATTTAACTGTCAGCTGGGAACAGTGCATTTGCCCTAATATCAGAAAGTAATTGTCATACAACATATTATTTGTCATACAAATTTTTCTACTTATTTTATGAACCGACCCCCTGAGTTAAGAACGGTTTCGTGGTCACCAAGGCTAAGCCCTAATTTATTGCAAATAGATAAAATAAGGTGAGAAGAATAAAGCATCTATTTTTGGAAATTATTATTACATTCTTTTAATTTTCCCTGAGTTTGACAGGCAATTCTCAATTGAAACTTTCATTTCGTAAAGTGTAGTATCCCTTGCCCTAATTATAAATTTTATATTTTATTTAAGACCCCATTTATAAAGCAAGTCTTCTAGTATAATATATAATCTTTTGATAATTAAGTTGTTTTCGATGCAGAGCTCAACCCGTTTTTGTTCAGATTTGTTCCTCATGTCTAAAGCATATCGTTTAATCATCTTCTTACGTTTGTCCTATTTTGCATTGAAATAGTTGTATAAATGTAACTTCGCGCAAAGTTGTTAGTAGTATTCCTGTATTTCGTCTTCACTACTTGTTGCCGTTGGTGCATTGACTTGAACGATATTTATGATACATGGCCTAGCGTTGATCTTAATCGTCATTATTCTAAAATTGTCGTTGTGGCGACCTAAAACACTTGCTTGTATTTGTTTAAATATTATTATTGCCACTCCTTTTATCGAATCTATCTCGTGTTCAGAAAATTATATACTGTTGCCATTTAATGAGGTAAAATGTCTGTTGCGTTTCTAGTTTGTTTGGCATAGAAAAATTATGTTGATGGTTTTTACCTTTTCTTCAATTATATTTACCTAGTTACCAGCATAAAATTATATCTATTGTGTTAATTAGGAAATATTGTGAATTGCTCCTGTTCCGTATAAGTTGTTTTCTAATTAAAAAATTAATCGCCTCACGGGAACTAAAGTTTTGTGCACATATTTCCTGTAAATACTTTAATTATGTTTTGGGCACCTTTGAGATCATATTAGAATGCTATCGATAGTTGCTTCCGTGGATTACACTATGGCAAATACTTCTTAGAACGTTATTCGTGGTGCGCCACGGGACATCGATCTCCAATAAATGTATTTATGTTCTCTTTTAATATATCAGTTTTAGGCGTTGCGATTTATTAGTGAAGTGGAATGCAATTATGCGAATTTTAGAAGTAACAATAAGCATTTCAGCTACCAAACAAAAAAACAAAAATTCACTTTATTTTATTGTAGAGCATCCTCCGACATCTACGAGAATACACAACAGGTGATGTCTAATAAAACTTGTGAGTGAACATTTCTTACAGCCAGTAATCCCCCCCCCCTCTCTCTCTCGCGCCTCTTGAGCTGACCGTGGTAATTTTGTTTTGTTGGGAAGTTAGAATTCTGTTTCGCCCAGTAACAAAGATAGATAGAAATTATATTATTTTAGTTTATAGTGCATGCCGAATAGATGCCAATACAACGTTCTCCACTGCGCAGAGCACAATACGTCACTTTTATTAAATGAGTACGAAAGTTCGAGTAGCAACAACTGGGATTGTTAGGTCTTTTAGATAAATATAGAGTATTTGCATTGCTGTAAGGGGATCTCGCGATTTCGATCTCCCTGTCCGTCTGCTCTGATTCAAGTTTTTAGGTGGTTTTCCTGAGTCAACAGAGTGCTTTCTCTGAGGCGAATGCCGGGGCAGTACTTCTCCACCTTTCCTGACCTCTCTTCCATTCTCCGTCCCTTCTTTCTCTAGCCCATCCGATAATTCCCGTTCTTGGCTGAAGAGGGACTCAATGTCCCTATAAAAGCCCGCCCCCAGTTGGGAAGTATTTAAATGACCCTGAACCTTTACCTTTTTTTTGCTATAATATGTGTAAGTTGGGTTGTAGGTCTCAAAGTTTCATAGCCCACCCTTTACACAAGATATTAGTATCATTGTTATTATAAATTTTTATTAAGCAACAAATAATACCTTGTTTTCGAACAGACGAAACATGCCGTACACCCAGAGGACAACCGGGTGAATGCAAACCAATAACATCTTGCCCAGCGCTTCTGGATGCTTTTGCAAATCCGAGAAGCCAAGCGGATGTTTGGTTTTTGAGTAGGTACATCTGCGAACGCAAGACTACTCTGCACGAGCGTATGAGGGTGTGCTGTGGAACTTCAGATGATTTTACAGTTTATGATAAAGGGAATGTCACATCTCAGCCGATAAAGGCGAACTTGACAAGACTTTCCGACACTCGTTACTGTGGTTTACAACACAAGGACGACTATATTACACTTGAGGCCGTCGACGCTATAGGAATTGATGAATTTCCATGGGTGGCAGCAATTATCGCACGAAAAGACAACAAAAGTTATACTGTGTGCAGCGGAACCCTTATAAATAACAGATATGTGCTAACATCAGCATTCTGCTCTTTCTTCTTTTCTGAAAGCAGGGTAGAGTAAGCATTTCTTATATTCTTCTAGCTAAGTTGTGATTTTTTTGTATTTAGAGCAAGCGTTCGGCTTGGCGAATTTTATCGTACTAATAACACGGATTGCGTCAATTTACCAGAGCTGGATGCGCAGGACTGCACTGATTATGAAGATTTCGATATCGAGGAGTTCATACTACATCCGTTCTTCGAACATTGGAATGGAATCCACGATGTACTTTTGCTCAGGCTGAAACAAGCCGTGACGTATTCTGGTATTTATAATTAAATTATGTTGTTTAATACCGTTGATGAAACAATCTTTACAGATTTTATTCGACCAATTTGTCTACCAATACCTGGGAGGCGATTTGCCAGCTTGAACGATACTCTTTTCACGTCTGGATTTATCGCAGGCTACGAAAACTTCACTCTGCTGTCTGAAGATTACATATCGCCATTTAAAACCAAAGGGGCGGTAACTTTAGTGGAAAATGAAGTTTGTGACGAATTTCCGGATTTTGCGACGAATAATGTTGTGTATTCCAATTCGATGTGCACTGTGCATATTAGAAACAAAAGCATTTGCTTGGACAACCAAGGTTCGCCACTCATGTTTGCTTCTAAACATCAATGGCATATCGAAGGCATTCTTTCACATAATTATTGTTCCTCCACAACAGAAACCTACACAAAGGTATCAAAATATTTAGGATGGATTCAAGCCAATATGAGATCATGAAAATAAAGTTATCGGGAAGGTGTACCTGTTTGGAACAAGTTTATATTAATATTAGTTTAATATCCTTAGGTTTTTAGAGTGACGAAATACCCAAATAAATAGCTTATGTACAATTCAGAAATAAGAAGATTCCTTATATAATTAATTGAATATGAAACGTATTAAATCTTTGAATTTTAATAATTATAAAAAATTGATAAAGTAAGTTAGATTCGTTACTTTACAAAAAAATCATTAGACCTTCCATACCTGGGTAAGTAGCAGATTTTCCATTAGCAGATAACTTTGCTATTCGTAGTAATCCTGCGTTTTACAACACTATTCAACAAGATACATATACAAATCGAGCGAACGAACTGCAGCGTCTTTGCTAAACATTCATTTGTGTTTACCTTTAGCTGTTAAGTCATCACATATTGCTAAATTATCAGGTGTTTATTCAGAAGTCTTTACAATAATTATGTACACATTTATGTATATAAAGAATAGCCTACGTTTCAATTACTAAAGCCACGGCTCAACACAAGCTACAAAAGCATTCAAAACAGTACTACTACAAGAATTAACGCTACTTCAACAGCACTGTTACAACCACCACTGATCAGTTCTAATCATGCAGTATAGGATGAAACTGCTTCATTAGCGACAGCTTCCATCCAAGCAAGATTCTTTATGGGAGCTCTGCACTATTTACGAGCACTGACAAATCCAGGATCCCAAACATCGTTCATAACTGAAAATTCTGCCCTAAGACTAGCAAATCCAAGAACAAGAATTCGGTTGGAAGTTATCGGCCTTGGTAAGGGAGAATCCAAACTATCCAGTTTCAAAATAAAGGTCTCATGATTCCCTAATAACTTTCACCTGAACATCAATTTTTAGTTCTTCCAACATTAACCCAAACCTTACCCAGCATTATATTCCTAACCATTAACGAACATGTTTACTAAACTCATATTATTACTGATCCTACTTAACACAAATTTGGTCCAATCGACAGGACTCTTAAAGCAGATATCCATTTAGTCACCATCACAAAGGGCGTAATTAAAATGTAAGATGGTTTGCTGGGTCAAAGCATAGATCTAGACTGGCTCCCGTCTGGAAGAGTTGCTCAATCAATCCAGACAATGAAATAAATGATAGTATGAACACGTACATAGACGATCAAGAACTTATCAAATTTTAGGAATTGGAAGCACATCCTAAGCAACGATCACTAAGAACATAAATTTTCGAGGATCATTAAGTTTGTTGGAGTTCCAAAATTCCTAGTCACAAAGTTAACAGGCATAAACAAAAAGAAATTGCAGTTCTAAAATTCGACAAAAGAAGCACCCAGTGAGAGATTGGGTCCAGAAATAACGACAACAACTGCAGAAAATGAGAAATCATATGAACCTATTAAGAACCTGACCGCGTGTGGAGCCTGGAATAGAATCAAGATAAGGTAGGAACTGAAAATCCTTCAGACTTGTGCAAACAACTAGTACCTAGTGGAAAATCCAATTCGAAAATTGCTGTAAGGAATGTGGAAAGCGCCGATGCCTATTGGAGGTGGAGGTTTAGTCAAGCAACAACATTAATTTACTGCCAAATAAAATTGAAGAAATTAGAGATAAACAGCATCTAGAAATCGATACTGGCACTAATCTTGTGGGTGCCAAAACATCATTAAGAAGAAACGTAAAAACTATTACTGATTTTGAAATGCATAAGAAATTGACTTAACAAGAAACGCAATGACACGTAATCCTTTTTCAGGTCTTCATTTTGGAGATTATGGACGACTAATACCCATCATTACACCAATATGAAAAAGACCGAATTTATACTGAGATACGTCATATTAACGCAAATACTGTTAACATCTTGTGAAAGAAGATAGATGTCAATAAACGGTCTATAAACGTTTTAAGTTACGATCGATAAAGAGTAAACGACATGACGGCAGTTAAAAGCTACTATAGCAAGTTTTTAAACGTTCAGAACAAGAAAGGAAGCAATTGGACTCGCCAGCACACCGAAATGTAGCCCCTGAGATTATCCTACGAGAAGTATGCGTCAGCCTCAGAGCCCAGTACGATAAATTGCAGCACCGCCGCCAATTCCAAGCCGCAGCACAACCAGAGATATCAAATGAAGGTGACCATTCTTCACCCCGGGAAGCGACACGATGTTTAACCTTGTTAAAACATTAGTTAAAATTTCATTTCAAAGTTCTGAAGCTCAAGAATGTGCTGCTATAGCAATTCAGCATTTTCGCTTAACACGACGCTCTAAGTTACACATATAGTTTCTCAACACTTTTCATCTGAAAATCCACCGGGCAGCGAAGACCAATTGCGCGAGTTCCTAGATGCACATCTGCAAATGGCAGAACCAACCACTGCGTTCTCAACCAAAGAAGTGCTGTACATAATTCATAAAAACTTATCTCCTAAAAAAGCCACAGGCTTTGATCTGATTGCATCTAAAATACTAAGAAAACTTCCAATAAGGGGAAGAGAGCTCATAACAGCAATCTTTAATGCAATACTACGACTAGGTTATTATCTTCCACAAGTAATCAGAATGCTTCAGCGATTCAACAAGGCCAAGATTGCGCCACTGGCAACGATTTATTAAGCGGATTATAACAAAATCTTAAAGCTTATATAAAATAATAAAGGTACAGTATACCATTGTAAGCAAAAGTCTCTGAGACAGTTTCTGTTACCCTTTGTGAACACGTCTATAAATGTATTTAATATCAAAGCAACCATGTCACAATACTGTCAACGTCATGAGTTGAGGTTATCATTCTAGTTTTTGCATAAGACAATTTCATACCGCTTAAAAATCCCACTATTCTGCATAAGACTTGTCCCTGATGCTATTGCATGTAATAGTACATTATCAGAAAGGTTAAATGAGTGGGAGTAATTTGAACAAAGGCAATTCTTACTACTTCTACCCTGTTGATTACAGTCGGGACGTGTTCTATATGCCAAAATAAACAAAACAGTTTCTATAAAATTTGATCCGAAATTGTGTCTTACGTGAACTACGGGGCATAGAAGGGCACAAGAAAACACATAACTGTGATACTCATAAATATAGCCAACTAGAACCCACAAAAATTGTGACTTTAAAAAGCTACAATAAGAATCATCCCCCTACCCATGCATAAACTATCTGTTCTGAATCGTATACCAACTTTGTTCAAAGTCCTCTGATTAAGCATAGAAAGCCGTGTACTATATGTGAAATTTCACCAGGTTTGATCTAGCTGCACTCTAAGTAAAATCACGGAAACACAAGGTGAACGTCATCAAATATTTAGTTATTAATTTTAAGTTACTGTTTGATGACGCCCACCGTTTGATTCCGTAATTTATCTATAGTTACAAACATTTTTAACACGTTGACCGCCATGTGAAGCACGAGTGCATCGCATGGCTCCTTAATATATGGGCCACGCCACTCACATGTGTTTCGCATGTTACTTTCACTCTAGGCCACGCAGCTCACATTTGCGCTGCACTATAGTCGTATTCTTATGAGAGATTAAGGAGTATGGCCTGGGAAACAAAACCTATGTGTTGGTCCGGCTCTAGACTAAATTTAAGACATTTTATAACTTATTTATAACATTTTTGACATGTATAAGCAAAAACGTTGTGGCCCCAGATATTCGAAAAATTTTTACTTATACGGCGGTCAACGTGTTAAGATGTACTTCAGTGAGGCGAACTGCGTTTCCACTTCGATGTCGTTCGTTCTCGAACTTACTTGACCTGTTTTCTTTCGTTTAGCATCCTCTAATTTCAAGCTAAACATTGGAACGGCCTTATCAGATATAACACTTATGATCACTCGGAACATTATTAGTAGATAATGGCAATGACGTCGTTTAACACAACTCGCTACATGTCTCGCACTTGAGGGTGTGGCGATGGTTAAGAAATGGCGGTTAAAGTCTATTTTTCTTCACCCAGCTCAGCGGATGTGGGCGTGGCGACCAATAGTAGAGGGCTGAGGAACAAAATACACCAGGCAGGTTTACGTAGTGAGTTTTCTTTAATACATGGAACAACACAAATAAACAAATACTTATATACAAGACAACTAAATCTAACTAAGGCTATATGTACACGACCCAACCGGCTTGACGGCTATAGTTTTGCCCTGTGTATACTGTCCCCCGGTTTTGTCTTTAGTTTGCCGGGCCGGGGAAACACTTTCTCATCACCGGACACGTCACACTACCGCGGGGGCTCGTTTTCGTCCGTCTTGGGACGCCGTCGGCACGAAAGCGTCTGGCTCTTGGGATGCGGCGGGGCGTTGGCACGAGCGGCAGCGGCGAACGGAGGCGCAGGCGGGTGTTCCTCCGTGGGTCCCTTCCCTAGGTGGAGCGGGCAGTGGGGTCACGGGGACGTCGAGGGGGCAGTTGCACTGAGGCCTCTTGCCTGACCTTCTCCCACAGCTATTCGAACTCCGCTTCTTCCTCGAGACTGAAGAAGAATTCCACGCCAAGTCGACGGGGGCGGCAGGTGAGGCGGACCTGCTGGAGACAGAGCCGCGGGCGGCCTTCTGAGGTATCGGCTGCGTGGGTTGCGGGTCCTGTGGGCATGACCCCGGTGTTAGACGTATGGGGCCAGCTAGAGGGCGGCGTCTCGGCGGGGGCGGCGGCCTGGATGCCTCGGGGGCGTCGGCACTGGCCTCCTGGGTGAATGGAGACTCGGGCGGGCAGGGCGGAGATGGCCCAAAGATATGTTCCAGAAGTTCTGGAGTACTATGAAACTAAAAAAACAAACTTTGGAGGTTAGGGTACCTCGTACCTTCGGAGGTGGTTGCACGGTGGCCGGCGGATCTGCTAGTGGGTCTTCGTATTTTTCCAGGGCTTACTTTTGCGACATTCTGGCTTGTCCCGGATTAAAGTGCGGCGGAGCGTTGTTGCGGAAGCAGCGAGGTCCTCGAGGGGGCCTGGGGTACAGCGGCGTTCAGGGCTAGGATTTGTAGGCGGCGAAAGGACCTGGGGCACCGCGGCGCTCCGGCTTCAGAGGTAATGAGCGACGCTCCGGGTGGAGGCGAAAGGCTGCTGCGATCGACGATCGAACAGGCGACTATGCTGAGACGAGGGGGTTTCTGCTATCAAAGATCGAGCAGGCGACGGCGACGAGACGTGGGACTTCTGCGATCAAAGATCGAGCAGAAGGTGGCGGAGGAGTGCAGCTCTTGTGATCAGAGATCTAACAGGAGGAGAGAAGTTGCTTCGAGAATAATATTTAATCGAATGCCGTTTGCTGCGGCGTTCCCTTTTTATAAAGGCATTCCACTACCATTGTTTTCCCCCGGACGGCTGGTTGCTGGGGGTTGACATGCGATAATTTCATGCGGGGGAAGATTTTGTAGATTTTAATTAATTTTGGCTCTGGCGCCCTTAATTGAGCGCGGCGGCTTTTTTAATGTTGTCTATCGTCTCCCTTATCAAAATTTGCGTTTATGCATACCACAGACGGTTATATGCGTAATAAGATTAACTGCAATTTATTCGATTCGCGCTATATGTGTCTAATCGAACGAGAATCGCCGGTTTTTAATCCGGGCAGGCGTTTTAACTTCCCGAAGGGATATCTTCGCTTTGGCAGGTACCCGCTTAATCCTTTCTAAATGGATGTCTGAAAGCCTTGTGCTTTTGTGTTCCCGGAGCTCGCGACCGTTATTTTCAAGATTACTTTTGGAATTCTAGTTCGGCGTGTTTCTTAAATGTTTACGCGGCCGCTGGTCTTTTGTCGGCGTTTATGTTTGTTTTTGGAGGCGCTTATATTTCTTAGGTCGACCGTTGCATCCGTGACGAAATTGTGTGTCTATTGATACCTTACTCGAATATTCTACAATTAATTTGGCGTTGCTCTTGTTAATGATGTATATTCCTTTTAATTAGAATTTCATTTCGCTCGCAGCATGCGACCCTTAGGCTTAATGCATTTCTGATTTGGCGAGCGATTGTGTAACCTGTCTACTTGGACATTTTAAGATCCGGCTAATTTTTTCGTGCGGCGTCCCCGTTTACTTTATGCAAATCACTTTCCTAATTGCGCTTTGTAGGTGGGCAAATGTTTATTTCGGTAACTGACTTCCGTTTGCTTTGTTTCGTTCTTCATGTTTTAATAGAATATACATTTGCGTAGCGAGTTTTTAGTTTTTCTGCAGATGTGGCGTTTCGCTGGACTGGGCCGAGAAATGCGTTGTCTTCAATAAAAGCGGTGTTTCAGCTTTTATTGGACGCTTGCCCTTGTCTATTTGTATTTATGATGCTGTTTACTTTTTCGGGCTGCATGCTTCCGTGCGTAAATTGTTGAGCTAGTTGTTTTAGAAATTAAGCGCTCGGTGAGACGCCTTTTGCTCTATGACTCTCACTCATGGCGTTTAAGTAGCGCCTTGCGTGTGTTTAGCGCCTGTGAGCTGTGAATCATATCACGTTAATTGAATTTCTTGGATGAAGGGATTATAAAGTAACTACTCATTTTTACAATATTATCAGTAAATGAGGTGGTGTATAATATTTATCTATAGCCAACAGCACAGGGGTAGCAACAAGTTGGTAGGAGTGTACTTATGAGCTACTGCAATTGTTATATTACATTAGATTCAACAATACAAAAAAATAATCTGTCCCACAAAAGTCGCTGCATTACTGATATTTTCAAATTAAAGGTGGCAAAGTACCGCAAGTGTAACAAATGAGCACGAAAGAAACTGGCGCTTATTCCTGAAACTGTACGACAGCGGTTTGCTATATTCTATGAAAGAGTTATGCTAACTTGGGTAGTATTTACTTCCGTCTGCTTTGTTTCACAGTGAAATGGGATTTAATCCCGTAGCCTTTTTTAAATCAGCGTTTTTTCCCATATTCGTCAGTCGCTAACGACAGAGTAGCCGCGAGAGGTTCGTCAATAAGTCTGTCTGTTTTCCTCCCGCAGCGGTATTACAGCTCTCCGCTCACGACTAGCCGCACTTAAGAAAATTAATATTGATTACAGAGAACAAGAATTTTAACGCTGCTAAGTTATAAGGCCCAAGAAAAGAAATCTGCTTCTCCATTTTTTTTAAATTTCAGGTTATCACTTTAACTACATATTGTAGTACATAGAAAGCGATCTGATAATAAAGTATAATTTGATCTGATAATAAAGTATAATTTTATTCACAAGAATTATGTTTTGTTAAAGACGGTCCATGTTGAAATACTTGGTATAGCTATTAGATACCTGCCAAAAAATATTTTGTAGTTTCATTTCTTTGATTTAACCAATTTAAAATACATTTTTTAAGAACAAAACTGACACACACAACGCCCAATGCAAAAATATCAAAATTTGTTAACGAATAAGTCTCGTGTCTGCTCACAGAGATGTCAGGCAACTGGCGACTGAACGTACGCGAACGGTTTTTGATAGTAACGACTCAGTAGCAGGTAGAAAAACAGACTTAAATTCATTGTAGATTTCTTAACGAACCGGTCGCGGCTACTTAGTCGCAGTCGTTAGCGACTAGCGAATATGTAGGAAAACGCTGATTAATTAAGGACTGTTCATATTGTCTTGAGAACTAGCAGAAATAATCCACCCCATTGCACTTCGATGCTCTGCAAGGTACTGTCAGGTAAATCCTATTTTTTTGCATAGTGATCGTAAAAGTCTTTTTTTAACAAAAGATCGTATTGAAAGTTCCACTTTTTTAACGCAAAAATTTTGAAAAAAGTGCACTTTTTTAACAATTTTATTGAAATGTCAATTTGACAGTTGTCTATTCCGAAGCCTTTTTCGACTACATTTCGACCAAAAAAACTACGTGTACAACACGTTTTGAAAGTTCTTTTTTCATTCGTTTGCTTGATTAACTCTGGCTTCGCCCTCGTTATCAAACTGCAAATTCATGAAAAAAAGTATAACTTTCAAAACTATACTCTATTTACTTGACATCTGCACTGTCTTAACTATACCACAAAAATAATGTGTTTTTTATTAGACTGTACAGTAATGTAATTGTTAAAATGTGAAAAATAGGAGTGGTGCCAACATAATGTCAGTTTGACAGTGCAGATGTCAAGTAAATGGGGTATAGTTGTACAAATTAATACTGTATTTGTATGTAACAGTGCGTCAGAATTATTATAAAGGGAATCTACGTATTTATTGACTTTTTTACAACTCGCTTAAACCATAATAGAAATCACTCTTCAAGCCTGCCATATTCAAAATCGCTGATAATATGTAAGAAAAAGTTCAACTCACACAGCTAGAACTATCAGGTTTTTAGTTGAATAAAAAGTTATGTTTTACGTAAGTATCCTTTGCACCAGAGCTAGCTGCTTTATTAGACTATGCAGTAATGTAATTGCTAAAATGTGAAAAATAGGACTGCTGCCAACATAATGTCAGTTTGACAGTGCAGATGTCAAGTAAATGGAGTATAGTTGTACAAATTACTATTGTATTTGCATGTAACAGTGCGTCAGAATAATTACAAAGGGAATCTACGTATTTATTGACTTTTTTACAACTCGCTTAAACCATAATAGAAATCACTCTTCAAGCGTGTCAGATTCAAAATCGCTAATAATATGTAAGAAAAAGTTCAACTCACACAGCTAGAACTATCAGGTTTTTAGTTGAATTAAAAGTTATGTTTTACGTAAGTATCCTTTGCACCAGAGTTCGCTGCTTCGACCGTGGATGGAGCAAATCCATATAGCTACGCGTTGAACTTTCACGGGGGAGCCCTAGAAATGAGCGAAATTTTCACTTTACTAAGACAAGAAGAGTAACGTGAACCTCTCCTTTTCGACGAGCAAGATACCGAAGATCGAGATGTTAATACCGCTGCCTTCTAACGCAAACCAATCTGTGGTAAGTGTACTAGTGGTTCGGTGTTGTCGTGAAATCCTGATTATACTGTAACGAAACTAATAATGGATTTTACGTGACTAAACAATTTCTCAAATATATAGTAACTAATGAGAAATGCTAGAGACCTTAAATACCAGGTGCCGACATAAACCTACTATCTTCTTTTGTGGATTGTTAAATGTAACCCTGTTAGAACAATATCCAGAATCTCGTACTTGCCGTATTTTTAGCTCAAATATTAGCATTTTCAAATTCATATTTATAATTTTAGCGTTAAAGCCTCAAACGTTTATTCAATGCGATCTTTATTTCCGCCCATTTTAAATACCAGCATTTGCAAGTTGTTCAGGGGCATCGATTTAATTGTATTTATTCATGTTCTAAAGCTAAATACGTTTTCTGCACCGGTTGCAATGACATAGCCCGCTATCGCGTTAATTATTGCTTCCGCGGCGACAAGAAGCTGCAATGAAGGAACGCTTGGTGTTTGCCGGGTATATTTGATCATATGCTGCATTTCGTGGTGCAAGACTTTGAATTAGGCGAGGCAAGATGTAGCGTGTCGTTGTAGAAGAGAGATGCATTGTAGGACGCGGAAACAGCCGTTGGGCGTGACCGCGCTTCTGAATTCACTCTCGCTCCGGCTTTGGTTGACCTAATAAGTGGCTTCTTCGTGAGAAGCGCGCTCCCTGGGGGGGCGCGCTGCTCCGTTAGAAGTGCCTTCGTTTAAAACCTTATCGGTGTGTTTTCATAGATTTTTGAGTGCCTTCCGAAGGAATTGAACTGTTTCGTTTTCGTGGCTAACCTTGGGGTTCGTTGAGATGTGTAAATTAGCTGTTAGGTAGGGTTCAAGTGAAGCAAGCAAATTAATGTGGTCGGGAGTCCATTACCGTGGGGGTTGCGAGACCCTTAATTCTCGCTACAGCGGATTATTTACCGGACCCTTAAAGGTAGCAGCGCTAACTTAACTAAGACGTCATGTTGCATCTCGCACGTTGAGGGTTCCTGTATGGAAGTTTGGTACGTTTTTACCCGTTTTGGGGATATCGTCCTGCCAACCCCTGGCTGTGGTCAACATCATCGGGGCCTGGTTCTCCCATCCCGCCAACACCCTGTGGTCTCCCGGTCATTTGGGGGCAGTTTGTCTAAGAAACGATCACTTACAACTCTGCCGCACAACTAACCTCCTTCAGGTACCATTTTTATTGTAATAAATTTATTGTGCATAGTGTGCACTTACGGTAATTGAAAATGAACAGGGTTATGCATGTCAAATTGACTTAATCGACGTTTTGCAATTGCGTGCAACGTTATTTCATTATTACGATGAGAGAGTTAGGACAACACGATTCTGCTTTAGAGACAAGGGAAATTCAGAAAACGTATATCAACTACTGTAATGTTTGTTGCATAGCCCTGTTCATTTTCAATGATTCTTTGTGTACAGGGAACGTAGCGTCCCGCTAAGTGTTGAATAATCTTGCGTAATGTTACATTTATTGTTAGAACCATGGTAGTTGCTGATTTGCCAAATTTAATGAATCGCCGTCATATTTTCTTGTTACTATTTAACTTAACGTTGTAGCAGTTTCGTTTTTGAGCCACATTATGCACTTACTGTGAAGTAGTTTTGCTATTGAGTCTGTATTTTGATTTATTTAACGACATGCGCAAAATATCATCGTGTATAATTTTGAAGAAATCAACACTAACGGTACGGATTCGCACATCTCCGAAGATATAATCAAAGTTAAATCCATTATCGGCCAGGTCTCTAAAATATCAACTGAAGATATTAAGGTTTACCGACTAGGAAAATCGATACAAGGCAAACCGAGCCCATTGAAAGTTGTTTTAAAATTATCCGCGGAAGCACTGGATGTTTTCCGAGGTAAATCTAAGCTTAAAATATCTAAAAGTCGTTACTCAATAAGTAGTGAGGATACTCCCATGCAACGCGAATATATGACACAACTGCGATCTGAATTACAAGACAGAATATCCAAAGGGGAAAATGGTATAACTATACGGTACGTTCGAGGCACGCTAATGATAATTTCCGCAAAAAACTAAGAACAGATAAAATTACATCTCTTACAACTTTACCTATCTATTGCACTAATATTGATTCATTGAACTCCAAGTTTTCCGAATTCTTAGCTTTTGTTAATGTTCATCAACCTGCTTGTTTTCTGACCACAGAGACGTGGTTAATGCCCTCATTACCCCACTCGTTAGACGAAATACCTGGTTATTCACTATATCGTGCTGACAGAGCCGATCGTCGTGGTGGTGACGTCTGTATCTTCACTAATAATTTTTTCTTCGCTTCTTTCAAGTTACAGCATATTGATATGCCCATTCCTAGCACAATAGATGGAATCTGTTTATCTTTTCAGAACTGCACTTTTAAATTTCCTTTAGTCTGTATATAGAGACCACCCAGTTGCAATATTAGATCTTCTACTAATCTTCAAAACGATAAAGATCTATTTGACCTACTTACCAAGATGTCCATTGAAACTACAAACTTAATAGTAATAAGTGATTTCAATTTCCCTTCCGTCAAATGGCCAATAATGTCTCATCAATCAGAAAGTGATGCGGATTCTACTTTTTATCTAACCGATATGATTCTGGACAGTAATCTTACTCAGATGATTACCTTTCCAACTCGATTTCGAATTAATCAAACTCCTTCTACATTGGATCTGTTATTCACCTATGATACGGATCTTTTTTCTAATATTTGTCATTTGTCTCCAATTGGTAAGTCAGATCATGTTGTTATATGTGCCACTCTACAAGCTCAAACCTTGGACTCTCGTAATAAAATTATATGCAAAACACGTATTAAGTATGACAACGTTACTGACGATCTCAACTCCATCAACTGGTGTCAAGCTATGAGTTCTCTAAATGTTCACTATTCTTGGTCGCTTTTACATACACAATTATCTACTTCTATCAAAACTAATTCCACTTTGAAACCTATCAAAGTAAATCCCTCTAAACCGTGGCTGGAAAGTAAGATATTCGCAATGATATCGACTAAAAAGCTTTTATGGAATAGGTATCGTAAAACAAAATCCATGGAAGACTACCATAACTATCGACAATTCTCGAACCACCTTATATCAGTGATCGATCTAGCAAAAAAGAACTACGAAGATAAAATTGCCAATTCCAAGAACTCAAAGCAATTTTATAAATATGTACGGGCATCCCTTTCATCTACTGTTCAAGTTCCTTTAGTTAAGTCAAGTGACGGAACAATTGAAAAAAATCGACACGAATGCGCAAATATACTTGCCGATACCTTTTTATCTGCCTATTCTGATGTACTTGATCTTGTTATTCCGCCTATTCAATTTCCGAGGAATACCAGAAGCTTAACCGATGTTAACTTTACTCCTGAACTAGTTGAAGAAAAATTATCTACACTGAAGTCGTCTACTGCGCCAGGCCTTGATCATCTATCTGCTGTGTTGCTGAAAACTTGTTCGCATGTTATTTCTGAACCTCTAGCAAAAATCATGCAAAATCCTTTGCCGAACATTAACTTCCAAATTCGTGGAGGAGTGCAGTTGTCACACCCATATTTAAAAAGGGAGACAAGCTAGACTCAAATAATTACCGCCCTATTAGTTTAACGCCAATTACAGCAAAATTGATGTTGATTTTCCTCGCGCCTTTGATCGGGTACCTCACTCTGCCATCTTAGCCATGCTTGAACAGGCTGGTATGCGCGGGAATCTATTGTCATGGATACAGGATTTTCTTCAGGATCGATTGTTCTGTGTTCGTGTTGGAGAATGTTTATTTGACATCAAACCAGTGTTAAGTGGTGTTCCGCAAGGGTCGGTGCTCGGTCCCATCCTATTCGCAGTGTACAACGCAGACCTTCCACATATTTTGCGTAGTAGCTCTACCTATTATGCAGATGACATTAAGCTGTACGCCTCAGTGAAGCAACGAATTGTTTTGCAAGATGATCTTCACTCGCTATCAGTATGGTGTGATGAGTGGTGTTTGCCGTTAAATATTACAAAGTGTGTAGTGTTGCATTTAGGAAACACTAACCCACTGCATATTTATTATATTTCGGGAAACCTGTTACTTGCCGTTACCAGTCACAAAGATCTAAGCGTAACAATTACCACCGACCTATCATGGTCTGAACACATCTCAGATGTGTGTAACAAAGCCAATAAGCTTCTATATATACTACATAAAGCATTTAGGAACGTCTCTCCAACTACATTTGCCAAACTATATCGCACATATGTTCGTCCCATTCTGGAATTTGCTGGTCCTGTTTGGCATCCAAACTTAATTAGAGACAGAAATTTATTGGAAAATGTACAGCGGAAAGCAACTCACCTACCATATGGTCGCTTGCCACGATCATACTACGAACGGTTGAAGTTGTACATTTAACCACCTTCGAAATGCGACGCTCTCGAAGTGACTTAATTATTACTTTTCGTGCACTAAGTAGACTGTTCTCTTGTGCCGTTAGTTCTCTCTACAAACTTAATGCCGATGACCGTCTCCGGGGCCACCGTGTGAAGTTAAAAAAAGAGTTAGCAAGATTAACGTGTAGAAGATCGTTTATTGTGCACCGAGTGTTTCATATGTGGAACAGTCTACTTGCCAATATAGTCGACACTTCTACGATCAATACATTTAAAAACAGAATAGACATTTTTCTTTCCGTTTATGTTAATAATTCAATTATGCTATAATTTTAAATCTAGATATAAGTTGTCTTATATAATTATTATTGTTTAGCGTTACATGTTATGGGTATAGTTTGTAATCAGAGCTTCATAGGGCCTTTTCTCTGCTCTGCGTTTATTTTAATAATAATAATAATAATAATGTGTAATACCGTTTGTGAGTCATGCCGTTCATTTGCAGTCAAGTTTACCGCTTTTAACTAAGTTAAGACGTTACGTAGTTTGTTACGGTATTAAACGGTTTTTACGACACGGCACCGGCTCATACAACAACCAAACGGCCAGCGCGGGCGATAATCGACAAAATCGGGACGAAAGGTTCTCCTAGGCCGCTACCCATGCCGCAACAAGATAAGCCGGCTCAGCATTCAGTGGAGCTAGGGCGGGTTCTTTACGAGATCACCTATGGGCAACGGCAAAAGGGGCGGTACATAACGATAAAGGTAAATAAATAGAGCGCCACCAAGCCTGTCTTAGGGGTGTATCCGAATAACCGGGCCTGGACGGTTAGACGGGTGAGAAGTACACAGAGTACTCCGTCATGAAGGTACTCGAGAGCTGTCAAACTCGGGCTACAATTTCTGGACAGAAAATACTTAATTCACGATTTCGGGAACTTGTGGTCGCGGCGGCGACGTCACCAGACCTACCTGCACGCTTCAATCTCTCAAGCCTCGTCGTACATCAATCTTCACACTGAGAGGCTTAATCTGAAAAAGAACATGCACAGGTCGAACAATAATAATAAGTCCCTTAATCAGATATTCGTCTACTGGTCGACTTCTTTACAATCGTGCAGCGTTCACGCCGCCAAGCTTATTTTAAATACTAAAAACTCGTTAATGCTACTACACAAACATGTAACCGGCCGATGTTGGCCCGTTAATTTACATAGAAAACATCAGTCACAAATAAGCGCCCTCGAGGGACGCATCAATCGCCAGCGAAGGCGACGAAGGCACTATAAATGACAGCAGGCACAGCGTCGCATAGGTGAGCGACGAGTTAGATAATTGCTAAATTAGTTAGGCACGCGGCCCGCACAACTGCAAGGTTTGACCAAATTACGGCAAATACAGCGTCGCAAAGGTATGCGATGAATTAGTTAAATATTTCAGTGACTAGGCACGGGGCCAGCATACTTGCAAGATTTGAATGAACGACAGCCAGTGCCACGTCGCCAAGGCATGCGATAAATTAGTTTCACATCTAATAAGCAAGACACGGGGCAAGCGTACACATGAAATGTTTCTATTACTGATAACAAGTACATCGTCGCAAGGGATGCGAAGAGTTCGTTAACTGTTTAATCGGTCAAGCACAGGGCTTGCACACAGGCAATTCTTAAATAAATGATAGCAATTTCAGCGTCACAAAGGTATGCGAAGCTTCAGATCACCGCAAAAGCCGTGAATACACAAACACGCCCACGCGGGCTCACAAGCGCAAACTCGCTCGCAGGCATGACAGATGTAGTCCATTTACTAAAGGGAAAAAGTTCTAACTTCGTTGACTCAAAACCGATTTTGAACATTTTTTTTATTATTTCGGAAAAAGTTTATAGAAAAGTTCCCCATAGGTGAGAAGGTGTGCTTTTTATTTTTTCAATTGTTATTAACAAATAAGTGTTTCATAATATATTCTAAATAAAAAAAATTATAACTTCTTTATTAATTTAAACTATGGGTGCGTGGTTTGAGTCCAGAACAAAAACACTGTAAGCCGGTAGAAAAACGTTTATTGTAAAACAAGATGCTACGAATTCGTACTCACCGAGGATGGGCTGTAACTGAACTGAGCTTATGTCAATCAAGTTAGTTATATCCGAAAGGGGTGAATATCCCTTTCGGGAATTCGCAGCCCCGTTATGTCAGGGTTTGTGAAACCAGCAACATTCCCGTTAGATGGAGAATGTAACGGTAAATTTTACAGTAAGGAATGTTACCTGCTTCAACCCTTTTGTCGAGGGTAGTGAACTACTACGAATTGCACCAAAGGAATTTTGTGTATCTATTATCGCCACAAAACCATTGCCTGATATTTGATAACATAAGGTTTTTGGGTTCACAGATTACGAATCTGGCCTCAAATTTGGTCTAAAAAGCAAAATGGCGTCTACAGAATGGCGTCGAAGGTCTAATTTTTTCTTTAATTTTTTAAATTTTTATTAGAGGTCGAAGGGTTTTTGGGGTAGCTGATTACGAATTTGACATTAAAACTCAACTAAAATAAAAATGGCGGATTTAAGATGGCAAAAAAATGTAATTTTGTTTCGGATTATTTCTTACCTAAATAGGGTTTTTTGGGTCGCTGATCTCAAATTTTATGTTAAAACTTATCAATAATGAAAAATAACGTCTTTAAAGTGGCAAACTAGCTTCATTTTTGAATTCCGCGCGTTGCCTCATATCGGGATTTTGGACACAGTAATTATAAATATAGCATTAAAAGGTTAATTTCTATTCTGTACGATTGTTATTATTATTATTATTTAATAAACATTATATACAAATAAAATTCTAAATTGTTAAACAGACTCAAATTTAAATAGATTAAATACATTTAAATATAACATATGAATACATATAATTTTCAACGCCTAAAAATGTGTTTTCTACGACCTCTTTGTACAATTTCCAAAACTGAATTAAAAGATGTTTCTGTTTGTCACCGACGGAGGAATGTTATTACATAAAAACAAATGGCAACTTGTTCAACAGTATGGTGCAGTTTTAGATATATATTAATTATGGAAAAAGCAATTGTTTTTGTCGATTATCAGAAACAGAATAAAATCTGATGAAAGAGACCGACGCCGACGTCTAAAAACGAAAACTGCACCAAATATTCGATTTGAAAGAGACTGGTCTTTAAAGTTATATCAAGAAACATTTCTGGAAAATGTCTTTCATGTCGTTTTATTGATTTTTTTAAAAGAAACTTTAGCTGCAAATAAGTAATGCTGATCGGTTAATAGTTACCACAGCTCTCAATGCATCAAATGAAACATAGTCGTAGTATCAGAGGATATAAACGGATTAGATATATTGCCAACTTTAGCTTCTCCTGATAAAGATATATATTTTTTAAAACCTGACAAAGATAAAGAAAATAAAACAAATAGCTTCTTCTAAAAGCCTGCAATTTGCGCATCCCAATTGTAGTGAGCATTTTCTTTCTGTGCACTCTTTAACTGGATGTGACACAATTTCAGCAAGTTTTAACAGAGGAAAGAATCTTCTTCTTCTTCTCGTTCAGGTGCTTATCCGATTTCGTGTGTTTGCGATCAACACCGTTATCTTCACTTTATTGGTTTCAATTCTAGATAACTCATTGGATGATTTCCCATACCACGCCCTTAGGTTTTGCAACCAAGATATTCTTCTGCGTCCTGGTCGACGTTTGCCATATATCTTGCCTCGTATAATAGATTGCAGTAGGGCGTACTTATTCTAATTCCTCATTATATGTCTGAGGTATTGGAGTTTGTATATCTTGATATTGTCCATGACCTCTTTATTTTTTTCATTCTCTCCAGAATTTTAATATTTAGGTATTACATGGTCTTTCCACAATATCCGCAATACTCTCCGGTATACCACATTTCAAAGGCTTTGATTTTTTTTTGTGATTGTTTTGTTAAGTGTCCAGGACTCGACCCCATAGAGCAAGGTGGGAAAAATTTTGCATCTTAGCATGCGAGTTTTGGTGTCAAGGTGCAGATCATGGCTTTTGAATATAATTTAGTATATTGAAGATATACAAGGATGAGGAAGACGAATAAGACCGGCACCTTATTAAAGATCCAGATAAATAAGTCCTAGTAAATGAAGCAATGGCTATGTTCAGGAAAGAATAAATTTGCTAAAATATTTGAAAATAGCTGTGATTTACAACAGACTGCAAAACTTTATATAAAAAAAATGCTGGGATACAATGTATGCTTGCAATGTATGGTGCAAAGGAAAGTAACTGCTTAAACTCTTACAGGAATGTTTAAATGATTTAACGTTTTTTATTCATATAGTACCGCAAGGTAAATGAGGTTACATGAAACAAGTCTTTAGCTCCGGCTATTTGTTTCGCCATTTAGTCACTCCCGGGCCAGCCTGTATATTTTCACTTGACTTATAATTTGCTGTATTTCGCAACGCAATTATTCTGTCACAGAGAGAGAGTGTTTAGCTGTCATCTTTGGCATTGAGAAATTTAGACCGTATATCGAAGGTACACATTTCACTGTGTTAACTGACCACTATTCCTTATTGTGGCTTACTAATATGAAAGACCCCACAGGCAGTTTCGCCCGTTGGAGTGTTCGTCTGTCGCAATACGATTTTACAATTCGACACCGACAGGGCAAACATAATGTAGTTCCCGATGCTTTATCGCAAGCTCCTATTCAGGTTTCCGCTCTAGAACTTGTTGATGGTGACTTAGACTCTTGGTACTTAAAAATGCTTGAACGTGTTAGCCAAAGTCCTAATCAATTTCCTACTTGGCGAATTGAAAATCACCGACTTTTTAAGTATGTTCCCAACCGTCATGCCATTGTTAGCAACTTAGTGGAATGGAAACAGGTGATACCTCGTTCTCGCCGAACTGAAATTTACAAACTCTTTCATGACAGTCCCACATCTGCTCACTTGGGTGGTTATAAAACCTTTTGTAAGATCTCCGAACAATATTACTGGCCTAAAATGCGTGCCGATGTCATCCGTTACATACGCCATTGTGAAACTTGTGCTGCGAGTAAAGTTAGTCAACTTGCTAGACCGGGTTTAATGGGCCAAAATAAGAAGATTGTATACCCTTTTCAATGTTTGTCAATTGACATAATGGGTCCTTTACCTCGCACGAAAACTGGTAACACTTCTATCATAGTTGTATGTGATTGGCTAACCAAGTTTACCCTAGTTAAAGCTGTTCGCGCTGTCACTGCTAAAGCAGTAGCCAAGTTTTTGGAGAACGAAGGCTTCCTCATTTTTGGTGTTCCTCAAATATGTATGGGTGATAACGGACCACAATTTATAAGTTCCCAATTTAAAGCCTTGATGAAACAATACCAAGTTCAACAAATTTGGTATAACGCTTCTTACCATCCCCAAGTCAATTTTGTCGAAAGAGTTAACCGAGTTATCGGTACTGCTCTTCGTTCTTATGTTTCGGATATTCATCGTTCATGGGACGAACACATTTATCAAGTTGCACAGGCTTTGCGTAACGCCGTTCATGAGGTGACGGGTTACACCCCTTCTTTCTTAAATTTTGGGAGGACTGTACCAGTTTCTGGGACTTATTACGGTCGTCTTAAGAATTTACAAGAAGAAGAGTTATCTTTAGAAACTCGTGAAGACCTGGCTTCAGACGTTAACCAACTTTCTGAACTTTATCAAGACGTTGTTAAACGCCTCAATAATTCCTACCAACGCAATTCCAAGCACTATAACTTGCGTAAGCGCCCATTAAAATTTAATGTCAATGATTTGGTTTGGAAAAGGAACTACGTCTTATCTGATGCATCTAAATCTTTCAATCAGAAATTGGCTCCTAAATATGTCAAATGCAGAGTACAAAAAGTTACCGGTCCACTTACCTATCAGTTAGTGACCGTCCCCGACAATAAAAACGTTGGAGTTTGGCATATTAAAGATTTAAAACCTTACTTTGGAGAAGAACAAGTGGAGGAGTGAATTCTGGTGTGCCTGATTGTATGTATGTGATTTTATGTATGATGATGTATGTGCATGTTTGGCTTATCTCGCCTATTCACCCTACGGATAGTATTATACTATCAACATTATTCTCAACCTTTTCGACTTGATAACCAATTTCTATTATGATTATTTTTATTTATTGCGTGCTTTTTAAGCCGCATATTTTTTTGCTTTTGGGTGCTAGTTAAGCACCTTGAGCGATTTCCCAATTACCGATTTGATGGTACTTTTCCCTATCATTAGATTATATTAGGTGAAACCCTTTTGAGTGACGGATTTCCTCGCTTCCCTATAGATAGGGATTGGACCTTTTGTCGAACTCTTCTTGAGTCTTTTGTTGATAGTGAAGCGAGTGTTTGGGTGAGTTGCTTTCGTGATGAGTGCTTTAGTCTTCTTTACTTTTTCGAAGTGTGTCTTTCTGACGATGGAGTTAGTTGTAAAAGAGTTTCTAGACCGGCACGATTTACTTAGGGTGGTTGGTTGGGCATGCAGGGTCGGTCTCTTTTTTGGGAAACCTTTCCATCAAATATCTTATTATTTCCCTTTCCCATCTCGCTTCACGAGATATTTTCAAAGCGTTAGGTCGACACTATTAGGTTCTTTAATAGCCTTTAGGATTTGTGGTATGCATAAGTTCATACTTGGGTTTTTTAATAGATTTTGGGGCGGGTTTCTTTCCGTCTTGTGGAGATTTCTGGGGGTCGGGGCGAGCGATTAGGTTGCCATCCGACTCGGTGAGGGAGTTACATTCAGTCCGTCACCGGCGCGCCTTTTTCATCTAGCTGCGACGACTGGCTGAATGCCCGAGCTGGGTTTGGTGGTGGTGCGGTCGTTCCCTCCGGCTTCTGGGGTCTTTACCCAAATTCGGGGCGGGTATGGTTTTTGGGGCTTTTTTGTCCTGGGTTTTACCCGAACTTTTCTCGCTTCACGAGATATCTTCTAATGGTTATCGTCAGGTCATCATAACCGATTTTTCTATTGCTTTTATTGCTTGCATTTTATTTTTTAATAATTTTTCACTTTCATACTTTTTTTGCTGTGGGTGATCTTAGATTTGAGGTGAGTGTTTATGATGCGGTTCGAGTTTTTCGGATATTTGTAGTTTTGGTGGACTGTCCCATGTAATGCCAGACTTTGCTGTGTTTAGCAATTTTCGTAGGCTTCTGTCCGTTTTAGACAGAACGTCTATTTTCTAGAGTGGTAGCTTTTGGGATTTCAGAGTTTTTTTTTCTCGAAAGAGGATTTTCTAGGGCGTTTGGTGGCATCATCGATCTCACTCTTCCATTCCTTGGTCTCCTACATAACCTTTTCAATTGCTTTAGTATAGTCATACCTCAGGTATTTCTCTTGGCCGTGGGGAGTGAAACAAATCTTTAGCTCCGGCTATTTGTTTCGCCATTTAGTCACTCTTGGGTCAGCCTGTATATCTTCACTTGAGTTATAATTCGCTGTATTTCAAACGATATCAAATCTTGTTCGCGCAAAAGTGCTGGATTTGGTTTTTTCGAAATTCACTTGTTATCGCTTTGCGCCAACGAGCAGCTATTCCATTGTTTTGCGGGCATTCTATTTCTGCATTCGGTTGAAGTAACTTGCTTCTACAACGGCATTCTCGCGTGCTACTGCACCAATTATTAATTAACTTCGTTTGTGAGCTGATGACTAAAATCAGGTATGTCTACGCTACTTGTTGATATTCATTTTAGTAATTTCCCGTTTTTTTTATTAGCTCTTTGACGATATTCTTCAACGTCACTTTTAAACGCCATTATTAGATGCCGTTTTTAGACGACTCTTTATTTGGGTTTTCTAATTAACACCCTAATCAATAACTTGGACCCGCAACTTTCTGGAATGTCACCTTGAGCTTGCCAAGTGGTACAAAGAGCGTCTATTCCATTATCAAATTCGGTCACGAGTTCGAGATTGTTGTCGGCTTACGCTAAGCTAATCCTGCACCAATTCAGTGCCTCCCGGCAACGTTTTTTATCGCCGCCCAGGTTAGTCTTGTTTCAACTTTTGTTGATAACTACGTCCGCCTATGAATTGTTGGCTGAATCGATTGTAACGACGCTTCCGATTTACAATTTACAAATGTAAACTACGCTTTACAAATTTAAAACGTAATGTATTAATTATTCACAAATCTACGCTTTACACATTTAAAACGTAATGTATTAATTGTTCATAAATCTATGCTCTACAAATTTAAAACATAATGTATTAATTGTTCCCAAATTTACAACTCACAGATTTCGAGTTTTGCTAAATGAATACGTATTAAGAATTTTGTAAAAAGTGCCCTCACGCCATTTTACTATCATTATCGAGATAACGGTTAAAACATATGACAGTGGTAAGCTTACTCCTTCATTGAGTTGTGATCACATTCAATCCAAGAGCCCAAAAGAGGTTCGCATATTTTTTGTGCGTGCTGCATTTTCAGCATTAGTAATATACTGTATTATATACTGTATTTAAACCTTGTGATAAACAATTTACAGACCTAATCACGATGTTGCGAGCAACTATTAATTATTAATTAAATAAACCTAATTGTTGCTGTAATTTTATTTATTTCTCGAAATCTGTGATTTCTGGCGCCCTGTTTTTTACTATTATTAAAAGAGCTTGCAGCAGTTCAGCTGACGATAGAAATCTGCGATCCAAGGCCATCGAATTTGAAGCTAGCTAGGTCATTGCGGTGAGTAAGAACATTTCAGAGCTACCGTGGTGTATACATGATAAGGGGGTTGATCTGCGATTATACCACCATAGATTATTATTAGTAATCGATCGCAGGTTGGGTTCTTTATTGTTTCATACAGACAATACAATACATATATTTTTTAAATAAAAACATTTTGAATTTTAGGTTTGACTCTTTTATTAAGACGTCTACTAAAAAAAGTAGCGTTAATTTAGCATCATTGTGCCCTACGATATATTCAGCACAACAACATTTCAAGCGCGTGTATTTGCAAAAGCAGTTGTGGCTGGGAAACCAAGATATTTCAACGGAAGATTGGGGTTGGAAATATGATACACGGAAGTGTTTTCCAATCCTAATGACACAAGAACCAGCTCCACAAAACATCTTAAAAATTTTGTTTTTGCAACTACAAAACTAGTTGCGGGTCAGCTTATGGGTGCAGTAAAAGTGGTATTTAGGCTCGGCGACTTGCGGTGCATATAATATCTTTAATACTCATTTAACTCTTCTATCATTTGTTTCCACCATTTTTCAGATACCGTTTTCCATTTTTGATAACTTTTTACATAAAATTTGGGATGCGCGAAGCAAAAAACCCCTAGGTATAGGTATCAGAAATTTAAAAAGATTGACCTCTATTCGCCATTTTGGATCCGCGATTTTGTATTTTAGTTGAGTTGTAATGTCAAATTTGTAATCAGCGACCCTTAAACCCCCCCAGCCATCTAATAAAAATACAACAAAATAAAATTAAAAATTAGACCTTCGACGCTATTTTGTTTTTAAACCCATTTTGAGGCCAGATTTGTAATCTGCGGCCCCAAAAATCTTATTTTATCAAATTTCAAGCAATTTTGTAAATAAATAAAACAGTTATAAATTTTTTTAATTAAGAGTATAGTAAAAAACACTTATTTGTTAATAACAATTGAAAAAATAAAAAGCACACTTTCTCACCTATGGGGAACTTTTCTATAAACTTTTTCCAAAATAATTAAAAAAAAATTTCAAAATCGGTTTTGAGATAACGAAGTTAGAACTTTGTCGAATTTTTAGAGTTTAGAAAATGGACTAATGATAGTTTAAATGGATATGTGTACAGGTACCTTATTTCGCTGACGGTCCGTGAGGATTTCGTGCGGTCGGCTGGCGGCCTACATCCGCCTATGGCACCTAATTAGAAGCGGGGCGATACATGGAGCAATAGTGCAGCGATTCCGCCTAAGATGGCGTCCATCGGAATTCGACTCTCACGAGAGCAACAACAACGGAAGGGAGGCCCAAAACGTCCTGCCGGGATGGATCCTCGAATTGTCGAGTTAAAGGGAACAGCCCCTTTCTTGAAAACGCAGAACTGGGCGCTCGAAATACCCATTACACCCACACCACGTGGTATAACCCACCACAAGAACACAGACGCGACCTGTCTTTTCTTTCACAGCGCTGCCGGAACTCTACAAAGGCATAAACAGTTTTAACAGCACTTGCTGAAACAGCACGAGACGGAAAAGGCTGACGCTCCCCTCCAAGGGCGGAAGCGCCGCACCAACACACACTATCCGACCTCTTAGATCAACGGCTCCCGGCTGAATGCCCAAAGTGACCGTTAGAACAGAAAATCGCGGGAACCAAGCGCGTCACCACGTGACTCTCGACAACCAATGGCGAGGCGGAGTCTACGCCGGCTAATTCCAGTTTGCCCGCGTTTAAAGAACATGTGTTATATAGGGTGACCTAAAATGGCTAGAACGAGACAGCTACGCCCATACACAGGGTGTTCGAACTCAAATGGACAAGAACAGAGCTGGTATTTGTGAATATTTGAGATGAAGAGCTTAAATGGCGGGAAACGAGTTTTAAATATAAATAAGCTGCCCTAAAGGCGCGAAATGTGAATCAAATTACTGCCGACGGCAAAATGGCTTAACAAGTTTAACCTAACCCATGACGGTATTGTTATTTTTATTCTAAATCTTGTTCATTGTCATTTACAAATTTTATTATTTCAATAGATTCCATTGTTATATACTTGCTCTTTTAAGTTGTTGTCTAAGATATTTGGAGGCGTTTTGTGTGTATTTTTGTGTTGTAAAAGAAGTTTAGCAGCTGCCCCAATGAACTATTTTTGCAAGATAAGTCAGTGCTGGACGTGAATCGTCGACCAAACTCTGCCAAGGTAAAAGCAGAAAGGTGAGGCACTTACTTCCACATTCAAGAGTGCTTTCACCTGTGTTGTTGATTTTGTTGTCCTGATCTAGTCCGAATGTGGTGGCTCACAATTTATTGGAACATCATTTACCCCTTTTACCGGAGTACAGCCTTAACTCAAAAGTCGTAAAAACCCGCCCTCGCGACTGAGTTTTAGCTGGAGCAAACCTTCTTGTTACCGCCATCCATATTTTGGTCCCCATAGTTATAGTACCTTGTAAATAAGGATACCCAGAAAATATGGTGGTTTTATTGTTAATGATCTCATACAAACTAATGCTTCGCAAGAAATTACAGCTTGCATCATCAGAGTCAAACTGCTGGAAGAAACCAGTGTATGGATTTATAAACTGGGGCGAAAACATGGGTGGTAAGGTAAGCAATCTCTAGCTACCATTAACAATTGTTTGGACTGCCAAGGTGCGGAGCACAGAAAGGCAAAGATTATTGCTGAACCTCTATCTACAAGAAAGAGACGGACTAAGACAGAATTTGATTTTAATATTGATTCCTACACCAGACATAAAAGGATGTGCTAAATTTGAAATTTATTATTGTAATGCAGTAAATTTGAAAACCTAGTTGCTACTGCGTCTGTTTACCATTCGGAAGATAGTGAGTTCTATTTCCACGGCCGTTTGCTCTGATTCAGGTTTTTAAGTGGGTTTTTTTAATTAACAGAGTATCTTTTCTGGGAGGAATGCCAAGACACTACATTTCTATTTTCTGGCCTTTCTTCTATTCTCTATCTGTAATTTCCCTCACCCAACCTAATCTCTCGATCTTGGCTAAAGAATTCCATTACACTACGGCTACTAGAACCGCCCTCACATTTTGCCATGTAGTTTAAGTCGAAACATCTGTATTGTCTTCTTCTTCTTCTGTATCCATATACCCATAGGGTGTCGGACATTTGATCCTTAACTATTTTCTATCCATTTTTTCCATTCTTTCCGGTCCATTGCTAATCTTCCCATTTCTTCCTTCGTCTTTTCTCGTTGTCTGCCCAGTTCTTCTATATTCTGTAGCCAATTTTTCCTAGGTCTTCCTTTTCTTCTCTTCCCAATCCTGCCTGTTTCCATAATTTTCTTCACTAGTCTGTCTTGGTCCATCCGCAGTATGTGACCGTACCAGTTCAGTTGTTTCCTTTCTATCTTCTTCAATCATTTGTCTTATATGTTCGTTTCTCTCTCTATCCAGCTTGGTTTTTCCAGTTATTTTCCTAAAGTACTTCATTTCTGCGGCAATTATTTTCTTCTCGTGCTTCTCATGTATAACCCATGTTTCGCATGCGTATGTCAATGTGGGTAGTACTATCGTATTATAGACCCGTAACTTGGTTTTCATGTCTATTTCTCTGTATCTGTATTGCAAAGGTAGTAAATAAATACTTTTTTTACAAAGAGTTACCTTTATTGGGGTGCATACTCAAACGTTACAATTATAAATATATTTGTACATTATACTAAGTTCAGCGCTTAATTTCTAACGATTTATGATAATTTTGAGATATCCGCGATAGGCCAAAGAACTCCATTCAGATAAGAAAATGTGTGGTTCTGATAACTTTATTTTTAGGGTCCTTAGATACATTAATTCGAGCTGATACAGTGCTTGTCGGTATATGCAGAAAACCAACAATAGGAAATGGTTATAATGTATGTAAAAGTAGTAGGTTTCTGTTATACTTCCTGTAACGAATATTTAGAAAATTTAAATTACTGGAAGGAGCCTAGCTTGCAGAAAAAAATTGTTTAATTTCAACTAAATTAAGGTAGTTACAACCGGCTTACCAAAAGCAATACTCTATTCAAATTTAGCGCTCATTTATGGGAGGGGCTTCTACTCTATCTAATGGTTAAACGTAGTACAGTTGCTTAAATGTAAATGTTAATATACAACTGCAATTAGTCAAACAAATTGTTTTGATATAAATTAAGATCCATTATAGATTTAACAGTTAAAGTATCCCCACATGACCGGACTGTTTAATATGCAGATATTCCTTTAATACATAATACATAATAATTCAAAGCTCATTGCTGAGTCGTAGTTATGTACTGCAATCTGCAGGAGGACAAACCCATTTTTAACATTATTGAAAAGCAGTTTATAATAACTACTATCAGCAATCATAAATTTCCTATCGTTTACATTTTAATTAGATTTTATCGGTTTTACACGACTGAATAATTCTTTTAAATGTTACGCAGTTGCTGTTTCAATAAACAGGTTGTAATTAATTATTAGATCAGTTTTAATTTTACTCGTAAGTTATATTTTATGCATCAACTAACAGATAGTTATAATTATGACGAACCTTAACTAAAACATCATATTATGTAAATAAGAACGCAGTAAGATATACTCGTATAGCAATTGTAAAGTTATATAAAATCCAAGGCGAGCCGATAGCACCAACAGTTTACATACAGGATGTGAAAACTAGTGTTACAAACGTTTAGGTGCGATATTCATCAATAAAATATGCAAAATGGTTGCTATGAATATGGCTCCGAATTGCATCTTAACCCTGAGCACACGCATCATGACCGTTTTTCTCACATCCGTTAGTTTGTGTTGAGATAGTTGATGGCTGTTGTTAAGTTACGTAGAGAATGAGCAGAATTTTTATTGCGCAACTTCCAGTATTCGGTTCACATTTTTGCATATAAAATCGTTCTGGGCTACAGTGTTTCGCATGTGTAAGCACTGTATTGCGTTTGTATTGATTGTTTTATTAAATATGTGGTGTCAGTGTTTTGTTAAATCACTTTCGGTACCTTTAAAAATGAGTTGTGGCAAAATATTAACTGAAAAATACAAACAATGCAACCTCAACCACCTAGTTTTAAAGATTTCCCAATTTATTTATCACCTGTATGTTTAATAATAAAAACAAACTGTTTACCTGTACCTTAACCCTAAACGAAAATTAAATCGAGCTTGGCTTTGAAATATTTCTTTTATGAATAATATGTTGGTGACACTGCAAGTCGATGTCAAATTCGAGGTTAGCAGGTTATGTTTTGCGTCAGTTTTGACACAAACTGACGCAAAACCTAACCTGCTAACAACGAATTTGACATCGACTTGCAGTGTCACCAACATATTATTCACAAAACAAATATTTCAAAGCCAAGCTTGATTTCATTTTCGTTTGCTCACATGTTTTTTGCTTTTTATATATGTACGTTTAAAAATATTAACGTTAATTTTTATTTTCTCCATTATGTATAGCCTTATATTTTTTGACTTACATTTATTTACCAAGCACGAGGTACACATTTAACTTTTTTCTTGACCCCTTGACGTAGAACTCAGCATAAAAAGTCGTATGAGCAAAATTATCAGATTTAAGAGAGCTACGGCATTCTGAGAAAGACAATGGAACAACACGTTTTCATTAATTAAAATAACAAAGAAAATATAATTTTGGTGGAATTTGGCATATTTACGTGAAAATGTATGCTGAATGTTATAAACAATTTGGTTTTTTGGAAGGAAAGAAGTGTTATACCGTTTTGGAGTCGAAATATTTGTCAATTTTGGTTGGATATTCCGAAAACTGTATGGAAAAGATACAGTTGTTTGGAACCGCTAGAAGCAGTAGTTTTCGAAAAATAGAAGCCTAAAAATTGAAATGCGCTTTGTCGCAAAATATATGCATTAAGTTTTTGTTTTGAACGGTCAACATTATCTCATTTTCTTGGTAAATTATTTGCCTGTCTTTTCAAATGGAGTAGGGCAAGTCATGTATTTTGTGCAAGATAATGCTCCAACTCATTTTGTCCAACGTGTTCTTGGTACTGTGACACAATTTTTTACATTGTAATTCTACCCTTTAGTAAGGGGTGGAAAATATGGTTCACTGACAAGGGAGAAGCTAATGTTCTTTTTGCTCAAAAAGTGGTAAGCTATAATGTCACTTTAACAAGAACATACTTCTACATAATAAAAATAAAGCTATTTTAATGATAAAATTATATGGTAGATGTTTATTTATTTGTATTTTTTTTTTATTTAACCATTTACGATGTAGGATGTGATCGCCATTGAGAGTTACGCTACTCAAATATATTCTCTTCAATCCACCCTACGTAGTTCTTAACTTTTGTGTACACCTCCGGCACACTGTCCGAGCAATATCCTCCAAAGGTTAGAAGTCCTTCCAGTTGCCACTGGCTTTTGGAAGAAAGGAACATTACCGGCGCGCCTTGTTCGTTTCCGCAGGATAAGCTGATATTGGTATAAAGTGCTTTTGTGCAAAAATGGTCATCTGTTAAGGGCAGTCCAGATTTTCCCAGCTGTAACGAGGACTCGCATTCTACGTTGCTTATTCTCCTCTTTGAAGCTTTTTCTTTGACACCCATCAGCCCTCCACTGCTTGAATAGTCCCATCGTTGTGATGACAGCATGTCTCCAACCGTCGAGATTTGGTATCCAGGTGTTGGTAGACAAACAGGGCGAATGTGTTCTGTATATATAAAAAATAGGAATTATTAAAGCAAAAACACAACTGCTTCCACTTTTATCAATCTAAATTGCACGTTGCTAGTAACTGTTATATGAATAAGTGTTTGCCATTTACCTGAATATGTTACCTTCTTATTTAACCTTAGCAGTGCTATATCATCAGCGAAACGTGTTGTGCTAAACAAAGGATGGCGCGTTTCATTTGCCACCTTAAAATCTCGAATGGGATTGCTGCACTCATGGTATTTGAAACCAACAGTGCAATTAGTGCTGTTCTTTAGGCTGTTTTCTCCAAGCCGTACTGCTACCCTGTATCAGAATAATTTCCTAATAAAAACCCAATAATAATTAACGTACTCATACTCACAAGCTTAATGAATCAACGTTAACGCAATGACCTGCAGTAAGAACGTATCTATCATTGATAAGTGCCCCGCCACATCTCATTGGTGCTATTGTGTTGTTATCAATATACTCGAACAAAAGAAGTGCTACCCATGGAAATTCAGCTACTGGCGTACCATGCTCTGCGTAAAAATAGTCGTCTGAGTGCTGGTACCCGCACATTTTTCTAGAAGCCAGCAGTCCTTTAGTAGGCCTTTGTGTGGTTTCAGAAAGACTTGTCGCTGTTGAAGCAACTGCAGTGAGCGATCCGCAGCAAACCATTGGATCTATGGCAGATCCGCCGCAATTTGATTGACGTACAAATTCTACTGATGCATTTGAGGATTTCACCAGTGATTCCAGTAGAATAGGGCAGGACGATAACGCTATGCATTCGGCGTTTTCGTTGTTTGGCGTAATGCATTTTTCTGAAAAGAAGGGTTATTATCATCCCCATCAAAGAATTTTAGATGATTTAAAGAATTAGTAGCATACTATAAATGGTTCTTCGAAGTTAATTGGCCTGTTTTTCAAAGCAGGTTATTTTCTTTATACACTGATACCTATACATTCCCATCACGCAGGATTTCGAATAACATTCAGTAACGCGTTTTCTTAAAATATGTTTATTTTCATAATATTTTCCATTTTATCACTTTAACCTAAAATATATTTTTTAAAATCTTCCCTTATCTAAACAGGTTTAAATAACTTTCAGCATATATTGAGATGGTTTAAAGCTCACAATTTAATTCTGTATCCAGAGAGAAATATTGAACAGTCAATTAAAGCAAAGTTGAAGTATTTTATTTAATTGCAATCTAACCAATATTTGAAGTTATTAAATGTATGGGTAATGAGATGCAAGAAGTATAATTAGAGTGATAAAAGCAGACGTAAGAAAATCAGATTTCAGAGGGATTGAATTTGAAGTTTGAGTAAAAGAAAGATTTAAGATGGCTAATATAATATAAGTAATATGATAGGTTTGAGCATCTTTGAATCCGGACCAAATGAAAATGAACAATACAAAAGGTTGGTTATGTGCATAATGAATATGGGCGTAGAGTTAGTAATAAACGTACAGGCCAGTGAAAAGCAAGTAAGCTGAAAGATAGATAGAAATCGAAGTAAGATAAGATATAATTTGCAAAGAGCAATACAAAACGAGGGCAACTGAAATGAAGAATAATCAGTGACGTGTTTAAAATTGAACTCAAGTGCCAGTGCATTTTAAAACTAAGTGTTCATAGCAGAGCAGTAATAAATAACGTTTTGTGACGTTTGTGACGTATGTGACGAGAAAGAACAACTTTTATGTAGAAGAAATAAAAACAATTTCTAGTCTAAAGCAACAAATATGTTGATCAAATTTTATTGCGTTATGTGAAATTGTAATTAATACTTGTTTCTTTTAAACAATATTAGATCGCGGTTACTAGGTAACGCAATGCTCTTTTGTTAGAAAATTAGAAATTAATTGCTGTAATTGTCAAGTTGTGGGCAAATGGTGCTCCTAAATTTTAACGTTTTAATACAATAAAAGTAATTTGCCAAGTAAAAAAGTATACAGAATTATTCTACAAGTTACCGGGCATATGTGGAAGTGTTAGCAAAGGTTTCTCCGATAAAAAAAGTTATAAAACTGATCAAACTAAGATCGGCTGGAGTTCGGTCCGAGCACCTGGATATTCCTAGCTGTCCGTTTGTACTTCAGCAGCTAGAGATCGCAAGTTCCACAGGCCAGGGAGAGGTGCAAGAGCATCCCAGAACAAGATTTGGGGCCAGGAAAGCGACTTCCAACGAATAATTACATTGGAGTCACCTGCACCAGCTCCGAGGCGAGATCGGCGAGAACTTCAAAGGTACGATTTCGTATGTTTTTATGTGGTTGGAGACCGAAAAGCTAGTGTACTTCAAGAATACACCTTGCTGAAGAGATCCATTGTGTTTCCGGGTACCCTGATCTGCCCCAGTTCGAGTAAATTGCGTGGCGTTACCAGAAAATGCGATTTTGGCCAGGATTTGGAGCTATCACAGAAAGTAGAACAAAAGCTAGCTAGCGTCGTTTTACGTAACAATCTGAAACAAAATTAAGTTAGTTGTTGCTAGGCGGGAGGTTTGCTTCAATTTACCTGTGGTTTCTTGTAAATTCCGCTTTTGAATATCAAAATAAATCGCTGTATGCACCCGCGAACCATTAGTGGTTAAGTCAAGTTTGTGAGGTTATGAGTAATTCAAGCGAGTAGCGCGGTTGTACTAAAATTTGGCGTATTTGAGCTACTCTGAGTTAAATATTCTAAAGAATAGTTTTAAAATAAAACTCAAATTTGAAGCTAACCTGAGATAATAGTCTTGTGTTTTGCCTGAGCAGGCTCAAAAAAATATTGCAATTCGATGAAATATGGAAAGGGGCAATTAACCATTTTATTAAAGAGTAATAAACACATTTCATTTTCATTAGTCTAAGATACTGACGGGCAAAGTTTAAAATTTTTCAAAATTTAAAATAACTACTCAGAGTATTGTCTGGTGACTTGCCCTATTTAATTATTCATATTTTCACTAAAGCCTTATTAGTTGAAGGCATCATTACACTATATACTACACCAGAATCCTTAAGCCATCCCGCGGCCGTTTATTGTTCTTGGACCCATTAAGTTAGGGTACTAGGAACCACAGGTTAGTTTACGTTGGAAGGCAACGGCGGGAAGGTTTCCGATCGTCTGCAGCTAGCTCGAGAGAGGCTGTGGCTCACGTTGCTCGTGAAGTCCGATTCTATCTTAATATGGTTAAAATTGTGATGAAATGCCAAAGCGTCACCGTAAAATTCAACTCGTAGCTATATGGATCTACTTTGTTCACAGTTGAAGCAGCGGGTCTGGTACAAAGTACTTTCGTGAAGGCTTAACTGCTTGTCAAATAAAGACCTAATTGCTTTAGCTACTAGAGTTCAACTCTTATTTACAATTACCCCACCAACTTTTAGATCTAGCGTGCTTGAAGAGCGCGCTAACGCATTACTATAATGAATTGTCTATTACTCAAAGCAGCAAATATATAAATTAACGAAGGAGTTTTATTAAGCGCTTAAATAACTGGGGTTGCAAAGCAGAAAGTATACTGTGGAAATACAAATGTGCAAAATATAAACCAATTTATAAAATTTGGAGCTCCGTTAGTTAAGAAACAACGAAGTATGAAATCTAAATTTATGGAGTAAAAAACACGGTGAAAATATATTTAATTGCGAAGGATCTTCTAAATAGAGAAATACTCCTACTAAAAATAGTTAATCTTGAGTGTACTAGTCGAAACACCAAACCTCGAGTGTACAAATCAAACAACTGACCCCTTGACTGTAGTACAATTTCGAGCTTTCTTCTTAAACAGAACAAATCTTGTTAAATGCCGACAAAATGATACATATGCTCTACATATGCTGATGTTACAAATTTAGATTGAATTATTTGGCAGGGTCAGAAGCACTACAAGGTAAAAGAAATAACGTACGATTACATTAAACCAAGTTAGTTGCCAGTTAAGTGAGCTCCCCTAGGGAAGCTCGATTACAATGTCGGTGAAATACTTTGTAAAGTTTTATACAGGTTTTATACAAGTAAGTTGAGAGACAGGTTGACCATCAAAGGTAATACTGCAAGGGGTTTGTTGTCACCAAAATTCAGCTTTGGCAATCGTAACAGATCCGCGTTACAGCTGGTTTTGGTGGCTCGACGATTTATAAAATTATGGAAACGGGAGCAACGAACCAAATTCCATGTAGGCAATTCTTGACGCCGCTCCAAGTACAAACAATGACGTTAACTTCAGGATATGTCCGAGATTAGGCCGCTGATCAAGTCCGCCGGAGGAAAGAGAGGACTCACGTGCGTAATATTAAATCAAGTAAGATCAGTGAAAGAAAATTCGGACGTCTATTCGGACAAAATAGCTAACAGACAGTATTGAGTCAACATGAGACCTTATTCGACGGAGGCTTCGGGTCTACGTTTGTACTCACAAATTTGTATCTTCTCTTGCTTCTGTTACCAATACACAAGTGCGGCACTGAAATCGATATGCGATTAACATAAATTAGCGATTACTCAAAGTTGGGCCACCCCGAGGGTCTGTAAGTGTCACAGGCAACGCCTTAAAAAAGTCTTTACTAATTAAGCCCTTGGCTAAGAGTGACGCTCTTTAATTAATCGACTTGCGCATTGGCAACCCACGTTTTAGTCTCACGGCTCTCAATCGCCCTTATGTCGTGGCAATTTTGAAATAAGCGCTGGTTCCTGCGATTTCTGCAGTTAGACGCTTACGTTGCAAATTTAGGCGAAGGCGTACGTATGACACGATGGATTTTTATTGAATGTCCCAATTCATCTCTGGGACGAGCGTCCGGTTAGAGCCTAAATGATATAAAACGCAATCCGAAACCACACGTATTGCAACATGTTGAAACATTTAAAATAGAACTCTTTAATGCAAAACAAACACCAAGCAACGCGGTGAATTTAATAAGCGTCTAGTGTGCACCACCTCAACATGTTCGAGGAAAAAAGCGCTTAAAATTAAAACTTAACATTAGAGGGTTCTTTCATAGGTTTGGAAAATTTGTACCGCCCCACAATTTATTTGATGACGTCTCGGCTGGCAAGTGTGAGTGTTCCAACCAGATCAGGTCAAATTTCAGTCAACAGCTACGCGTTGCATTATAGCAGTTGCCACAAGAAACGTGCTCCGTGTAGTGATAACACATTTTTATTTATATTAAGTTCCTGTGAAGAGCCTCCAACCCATAAAGGAAGTGTTACGGGGTGACAAATAAGGAAATTCCACCCACATGTGGGGGAAGGAGGAAAATCTAATAGTCTCGCGGATCAACAGGCACAGCGATGGAATGTGACCTAGAGTGGGCGGCTTTCAACCAAATGGCTGGCTATAACACCACAAAGTTTAAGAAAAACTGCCTGGGCAAATAGGGAGCTATAATACATTTAACGAACAGATTCAGTAGAAGCCCCTCTCGCAAATAAGCGGTAAATTTGAATAGAACATTGTTATTGGTAAGGGGTTTGTACGCAGCTCAATTTTATTTGAAGGAAAGTGATTCTTAAGTCTTCCAAGGCTTTTAATTTATTACTTGTAAAACTAACTTGCACAAGCAAGTGTGTTCCAGTAATTCTATTACTGGATCTGTTCGCTAAACGTAGTGACTCGATTCACCACCAAGTCGACTTATATCAAGACATTCATCTTCGGAAGATGATCTACACGAGGTGAATATATAAAAGATGACATTAATAGGAGTATTATAACAGACGTCACAAGTACACTAGCAGGCTCTACACACCCAGACAGGTTATTTTGTGACCCAACGGTGCAAGATAAACCGAATTAGAACAGGACATGAAAGATATCCCCAAGCATTAGAAATCAGGAATGAGAAATTCTTCAGTTTGAGATTGTGGAAATCCCATACAGTTGATGCATCACATAGTTAAGAACCCACTGGCCAGTTGGAAGTTATCGTATGGTTACATAATTTAGAAAGATATGATCTCTGTTTGAAACAATACCCATACTACTTTCGATCACGTTATCTTTGCAACAATTTTCTGAATATGCCAAATTTAAAGGTTAATATTAGTTTTCAAGCTTAGCGATTACATTATGTATCATATTACCAATACTTGTAAAGTTGTATTTTTTCTATTAAAATCTCCATGGTAGAGGATTATGATTAATGATGAGGGAGGATAAAATGTTACCTACTTTATTTACTATGTAATAAGAGAGTCCACAATCCTTAGCAACCAACAATTAAATTTTGAGGTGTGTAGATAAAAATTGGGGGTTAAATTTAATATGAATCATGAAAGTTAATTGAGACAATGGGTGAGATAATTTAATAATGATTAGAAATTGTATATTCAAAATATTGATGGTTGCAGTAAATGTTAAAAAAGTTCAAGCCAAGGTTAGAATTGACAAATGTATTTGTTAGAAAAATAAGAATGAATAACCAGTAATAATAAAATATTTAAAATATAGCAGTGTGCATTAAGAATGGTATCTAACAGGAATAAATATTTTGTTTAGAAATTAGTTACTGAAACAACTCATAAAAAAGAGACATGTAATTTTGAATATAACGAATTTGGAAAATAATAAACCAGAATTTATGCCTTATTTATGTAATTTTTTGATCAAATACCAATTAAAAAAGCTGTAAATAAATATACTTGGTGGAGGTATAATATTATAAATTGGAACTTATAAAGAAATACAATCGGTGAGGAGATTGTGCCAATGCAGTGAATTATAAATAAACAATATAGAAGTTTACATTATATGAAGAGAATTGTATTTATTGATACATACAAGATATAATTGGTATTCATGGGTGACATTGATGGTTGTATGGATGACGATTTGGACATTTGAGGGAGGTTGTCACAATTAACTTGTTGGTTTGGATAGTTTTCGTGGGTGTTGTTGGAGACAAACGATTATCTGAAAAATAAACTAGGTTATATTTGGATCTTCATAATAGTGAAACTTACGGAGGGTCGATTGGTGTGACGGTGACGTTTGGAAGGAGGCAGGTTTGGATTCTGGGAACAGTAGGAGTTGTTTACTGGTTATATGCAGTTCGAGGGTTGGCTGACCATCATAGTGATATTTGAGGATTGAGCGGTGAGCGTTGCAGACTGTCGACATTTGGAGCTGTTGTTGGTTGGATTTTTGCAGTGAAGGCTAGAGAAGTTATTAAGGTTTGTGTAAAAAATTTATGAAAGCATTTTGAATAACATTTAGAAATAGAAAGTGAGAAAATCAACTTGATATAGTACTTACGCAGTGAAATGATTAATATGTGTGTCAATGTAAAATACGATTGTCCATACCTGGTTTGATGAGTTATAGAAGTCAAGTTTGACAGCAAACGTCATTAGTAGTCAAAGAATTTGAAAATACAATTTTAAAACTTCAATTAACAGAGAACCATCGTGAGATAAGAGCACTTGATTTGAAAGTAATTATAGCTAAATAACGGGGCATTGCATTAATAAAGAGCAAACTTAAAGTAAATGTAATACATAATAAATGATTATGCAGTCGAAGAGGTGTTAGCATAACAAAACAATATATAACTTAAATTACAAATTGCCGTAAGGTCCTTTTTAAAAACAACTTTATTTTGACAAAGATTACAAATATTACGCAAAGCACATGTCACTATTACGAGTTCTAACTACAGACTGCCGCTGATAACATAAAAAGTGCAAGATGTCATAACTCAGGCGAGCGCGTGGATTCCGCTGACACAACAAAGTTACATAAGCCGCCAGGTTTACTAACACGGCTATTATGTGGGAACTGCCTGTAATATAACTCCTTCATCCCTAGAATGAAGCTTCCTCCGGAAGTTTCACTATTGTTTTTGAAGGTTGGGCTTCCAATTCTTGATTTTTTGATAAGATTCCTTTTCTTCGGATGTTTTTTCATTTCTTAGTTAATATATGGATTACGACGTTAATTAATATTACGTACAGAATAATCGTCCAGCCACTGGGGATATGATATGTTTCCCGATAAGTTTTCCTAATCGGAATTGTCTAATCGCATGTTAAAATTCAAATAACCGCCATAATATGCATTCTAACTTGATGTTCCCCTCTGATTAGTTATTTTTAAGTAGGTAGCGCTTAAAAAATTAGAACGAAAACGTCAGAGATTTAGTAGCGGAAAAAAGTAGAGCTGCATCTTTTCAACAAAGTGTAACTCTACCAAATAAATCTAATTATACAGTCCGCTCTACGTTATTTATTACAAATAACAAACGTTTTGGTCCAGACGAGCGGATTTTGGCCCAGTGAACAAGTTAAGTAAAAAACAAAGTGAACGATAACCCATAAATAAAACGGCATAAAAAGTGTTACACGCCATATTAAAAAGCAGTGTAACACACAAGCAGTCAACGATCAGCAAGTATTGTACGTAAAATAAGTGTGGACCAACCAGTCAAAGCGGACGGTAGCCAAAGAAGCAAAAAGTGGAACACGTGAAAGCAGACATCGAGGTAATAAGGCAGCCATTTCATACTAAAAGCAGAAGCGCATTACGAGCAGCGGATCGATATCAAATGCAACCAAGTGCGACGTCATCATAGTGTTCAACAGCTACAGGTACAAGGAGCAGTCACAAAAAACAAACAAGTAGGTTTATTCCATTCTACCTTTTGATGCCAGCCCTATGTATTGGGCTAATGACCTTGAAATACTGTCGTGTATTATTGATTCATTTATCAAAAGGCGAAATTCAGTTCTTAACATTAAAATAAACTAGCACGTATTTGCAGAAAGGGTTCAAGAGAGATAATTAGAAAATATAAATTTTGTTGGTATTTTGTTATATTATACTTACGTATTAAAATATACGGTCATTTAAAAACATAAATGGTTACAAAATGGCAAACGATGATAAACTAAAGGCCGCGATCATTCGCCGTGGTTAATTAAAAGGGCAGTTGACGCGTTTTACGAATTTTATAGAATCTTACGAGGAAAATAATAGGAATATTCCGGAATTCAAATTACGGTTAAAGAAAATTAAGAATATTTGGAATGAATTCGACCAAGTTCAGTTGAGGAATTGAGGAAAAATACACAATTAACGTTGGGTCACAATTAACAGAACGCAAAAGTTTTAAGTCAAATATTTTGGAACTCTTTCGCAAGCAGAAAATATTATAAAATATATGGCGGCGAGTAACGCAAACTCGAATACGAATGTTACCCCTGTTATAAGCTCAGCAACTGCAACATTCAATACAAATTTGCCTTTAATTAATTTGCCACATTTCAGTGGATCTTATGAGGGTTGGCTACAGTTTTTCGAAATATGCAAATCCATAGTACACGAGAATCCAAAGCTTAACAAAATCCAAAAACTTTATTACTTACAGTCATGTTTAAAAGGTGACGATTATCAGTTATTGCACTCTCTAGAAGTATGTGAGGCCAATTATGACGTTGCGATACAATTATTAAAAGCACGGTATGAAAACAAAAGAGTTCTCATTCACAATCACGTAAAAAGTATGTTTGCATTGCCGAATGTAGGTAAAGAATCACATTTATTATTACGAAAATTAATAGACAATTTCATAAATAACTTTCGCGCTCTTAAAAGTTTAGGAGAACTCGTTGAACAGTGGGACACCCTGTTAATACATTTAATCTCGACAAAATTAGATTCGCAAACGCAGCGCGATTGGGAAGGTTCAATAAAAGGGACTGACATGCCTAAATTAGACGATTTAATAACGTTCTTAAAAGGTAAATGCCAGTTGTTAGAAACACTTGATACAAAAATTGCAGATAAATTCATATAAAAAAATAGGACGGAAAAACAATTTATTAATTCATATTGCAACGAACGAAGATCGAAGCAACAATTTAGTGTGCGAGTTTTGTAAACAAAAGTTTCATTATACATATAAATGCCGAAAGCTGTTAGCACTACTATTTAAATCACGTTATATCGAACTCAAAAAGGCAGGTATTTGCACTAACTACTTAAGGTCAGGCCACGCTGCACAAAAATGTGCAGGCAGAGGTTATCAAATTTGCTACAAGCGACATAATACAATTTTACACGATAATGATTTTCAATCAGCCTATCGCAATCAGACAAGTCAAAATAATCGCGACGATTACACCGTCAGAACAGTAAATAATACGATCGCAGCTACAAGTCAAAATATTCAAACTTTATCTTTCAATCATAACTAATCGAAGAGTTCTCAAGGAGAACAAAAAACAAATAAAACGAAATTGCAAACGAATAATAACTCAGAAAATTCCTTGCACGTAACACTAGAATCACATAACTATTTACAAAATATAGGCCATTCAGTAAACACAAAAACATATAAATTTTTTTGAAGTTGGCATATACGTAAAATTTGTCTGTCAGGGGTTCTGTATTTTGTTTTGCAAAGGTTTCCATACCTGCATAAAAGTGACTTTGAATTTCAAAATAACAATTAATGAATATCATTAATTCAGTGTCAAAGTACATACTATTATAGAAATTCTTGCCTGAACTTTTATAAAATGTAATAAAATAACTTATTAATAAATGCTACATCAATAGTATCCAACACAGTATTTGTTTAACATCCTTAAAAGTAGTTATGACAGATGCTAATTAAATGTCACACTCTTAACTTATTTGTTTTAGTAACTTTTTGTAAGTACATTCCTAGACAAAAGATGCATTTTGCAAGTACACTCATGAAATTTTAGAAATCAAAGGCCACTTTGTGTTTTTATGTTTAGTGAACACACTATACGGTTCAGGTTTTATTAGCTACAGCAGTAGTTTATATAATGGACATTACTAATGAGCCAGTAAGATGCCGTGCATTGCTGGATTCCTCCAGTCAATCGAACTTCTGTACAACAGAATTATTCAAACGCCTAAAATTAAAAGGTATACGTATTAATATGCCAATCTGAGGCATCAGCCAAGCAACTTGTAATAGTTCGCATAAAATCAAAACACAAATTCAATCCATAAACAATTCTTATAAGGCAACGTTGCAATTTCTTGTCATCGATCAAATCACGAGTAACTTACCACAAGTCACGGTAGACATTTCACAATATAAAATACCAGAGCACATTACATTAGCTGATCCGAATTTCCAGATATCAGGAAAAATTGATATTTTAATCGGAACGGAATTGTTTTTCGAACTTTTAAATGCTCATAAAATAAAATTAGAAAACAACGGGTTAGTGATACAGAGCACAAAACTAGGATGGGTTCTAGCTGGTCCCATGCAAATAAATCAAACGAAATCACGACCAAAGGATACGGGGGCTGAATGTTTTTTATCAACAAACAAATTAGACAAGCAGCTGCAACGGTTCTGGGAGATAGAGAATATTAATAACACACATGCAAAATTATCAAACGCGGAGCTTGATTGTGAAATATTTTTCAGGCAAAATTTCGAACAAGATATGTCCGGTCAGTTTACGGTGAAGTTACCTTTCAAAGATAATGTCGGCGAATTAGGCGAATCATTGAGCATAGCAATAAGCAGATGGCGTTCGGTAGAACACAAAGTATCAAAAAACCCCGAGCTTTGTAAACAATACACCGAATTTTTGCAGGAGTATGAAGCAATGGGTCATATGTCCAAAGTGGACACAAATTAGGTCATAACAGAGACGACTAGTACAACTAAAGTCAGGTTAGTATTTAATGCGTCTTCCAAGACATCTTCAGGTCTTAGTTTAAATGATGTTTTAAAGATAGGGCCGAAAATACAAAACTATCTTTTTGACATAGTAACACGAATGCGTACTCATAACATCGTGATCACAGCGGACATCGCCAAGATGTACAGGATGGTAAATATACATGAGTCACAACGATATTTTCAGCGTATAGTTTGGAGAAGCGATCCAAAGCAGGAAATTAGTCATTATCGCTTAAACACGATCACATACGGCACCTCTAGCGCACCTTTTCCAGCAACAAGAACGTTGCATCAAATCGGCCTTGATTGCAAAAACGAATATCCACGAGAAAGTGAAGTAATCCTTCGCGATTTTTATATGGATGATCTAATAACCGGTGAAAGTACATAGAAAAATGCCATAGAGCTAAAAAAAACTTAGATCCAATTTTAAGTAATGCCGGGTTTATATTAAGAAAATGGATGTCGAGTGACATGCGAATATTTCAGGACGCTGACGAGCAACTTGCAGATAAATCACCATTTCAAATTAAGGACAGTCAAAATATCAGAACACTTGGCCTGTTCTGAAATCCACGAAAATATTCATTAAACTATACTGTTGAAATTCCTTTCCGAGACGATAATATCACCAAACGCACGATTTTGTCAAACGTGTCTCAAATTTTCGATCCATTAGAGCTTATCAATCCGTGTGTGGTTAAAGCTAAATTATTACTGCAACAACTTTGGAAAGGTCAGTTAGACTGGGATCAACCAGTTCCTGATTCAATAAAAACCGCTTGGTTTAATTTTATAAAAAATATTCAACATTTAAATTCTATTAAAATTCCGCGTTGTATTGTAATACAGAACCCAATAATCATAGACTTATACGGGTTTTGCGACGCTTTACAACTAGCTTATATAGCGTGCGTCTATTTACGTTCACAAAATATTCACGGTGAAATACAATTTTATTTAGTTTGTGCAAAGTCACGTTTAGCGCCACTCACACCTATTTCGTTACCACGACTCCAATTGTGTGGAGCATTATTACTCGCTCAATTAATACACAAAACCGTTTCAATATTGCATCTCAATTTAAACGAAATAGTATGTTCGACAGATTCAACCATAGTCCTAGCGTGGCTCAATACCGAACCGAACAAATGGAAAGTTTTCGTAGCAAACCGGGTAGCTGAAATGCAAGAACTCTCAGAAGAGTTTAGTTGGAAACATGTAGATACTGCAGATAATCCAGCGGACATAGTTTCTCGTGGTCTTGAACCTGGTCAATTAAAAAACGAATCACTTTGGTGGTACGGCTCTTCTTGGCTAGGTCAGGATGAAGAACACTGGCCTAAGGGTCAAACAGTTATTATCACGGACGTATCAGAAGGTCGCAAAGACAACATAATACTGTCATTTACAGTATTAAATGATTGCGGAATTTTTTCGAGTTGTTCAACGTTTCATAAATTACAGTGTGTAACCGCTCATGTTTTAAGATTCGTTCACAACTCTCGTCCCAAACACAAATTTACTGGTTACTTGTCAACTGACGAGCTTAATCAGGCAACAATAAAAATTCGTAAAATTGTACAATCGAAGACATTCTCTCAAGAAATGACGTTATTAAATCAAGCCAAACCAGTGCATAAAAGTAGCAAACTGATAACCTTAAAACCATTTCTAGATTCCGAGAGAATAATTCGTGTAGGCTGGCGTTTGAGACATTCTAATGTACCTTTCGACCAAAAATATCCTATAGTGCTGCCGTCAAAACATACTGTTACGCGAATGTTAATAAGGCATATGCATCACAAGTATTTACATGCTGGAGCACAATTCATGCTTTCACAAATTTGTAACCAATTTTGGCCGCTCAATGGTAGGAATACGGTTCGGAGTGTATTAAAAAATTGCATCACTTGCTTTCGGTTTAAACCAACCGACGTTACTCAATTAATGGGTGACTTACCAGAATACAGAATTACGCCCACAGGTCCCTTCACATTTTGCGGTATTCACTATGCGGGTCCATACCTAATGAAAGATGGCCCGACTCGTAGCCGAACTTTTATAAACATTTAAATATGTCTTTTTATATGCCTGACGACAAAAGCTGTCCATGTTGAGCTGGTAATAGATTTGACTTCAGAAGCATTTTTGAACACATTCAAACGTTTTGTTTTTCGTAGAGGCTTATGCAAGCATTTGTACACAGACAACGCCACCAATTTCGTTGGAGCTAGTAACTAATTAATTAAATTACGAGAAATCATTTCAAATGTCCACGATTCTAAAGAGTATCATGCTTATTTCACGGATAACTTTATAGTTTGGCACTTCATACCGGCCAGATCGTCCCATTTCGGTGGCATATGGAAATCAGCCATAAAATCATGTAATATCATATCCAGCGTATTGTCGGGGAAGCAAAATTAAACTTTGAACAATTTTACACGATAGTTACTCAGGTTGAAGCAATCCTTAATTCAAAATCTCTCACCCCGTTATCCAGCGATCCTTCAGACCTACAGGCGTTTACCCCAGGTCATTTTCTGATAGGCCGCTTTTTAGTATCAGTACCTCAAAAAAACGTTTTAAAAATACCAATAAAAAGACTAACCAATTACAAACAGCTCCAACCAATGATTCAAGTATATTGGAGTTGTGGAGCCGTGATTATTTACATACTTTACAACAAAGGTCCAAATGGAATCAAAACAGCGAGCACATAAACCAAGACACCTTAGTTTTACTAAAGGACGACTATCTTCCACCCATGCAGTGGCAGTTAGGACGAGTGATGTCAGTGCATCCCGGCGCAGACGATCTAGTGCGGGTAGTGACAGTGCGCACCAATCGTGGTATGTTAAAGCGTGCTATCCGCAACGTGAGCACTATGCCCATAGACGATCAAGGATGACATTGACATTTTTAAATATAGCTAGTTAAGTTTATTCTAAATGTTAACTTTGTATTCTTTTTGAAATATTTGGGAATATTCCAAGGCCAGCGGCATGTCTAATCGCGTGTTAAAATTAAAATAACCTCCATAATATGCATGCTAACCTGATGTTTCCCTCTGATTAGTTATTTTTAACTAGGTAGCGCTTAAAAAAGTAGATCGAAAACCTCAGAGATATAGTAGCGAAAAAAAAGTAGCGCTGCATCTTTTCAACAAAGTGTAACTCTACCAATAAATCTAATTATACAGTCCACTCTACGTTATTTATTACAAATAACAAACAGGAATTATTGGATATATTGGTAATTCCTGGAGATGTAAAGTATTCAATTTAATTTTAAATTCTGGCAGAATGCTATTCTCCAATTTAAAATGTGGCGTGTCCATTACCAACGGTCTTCCGTAACTGGCTTCTTGAAAACGTAGTTCTCGGCCTCGGTAAAACAAGTTGCAATGCGGATTTTCTTTTACTGAATCGATTCCTGACAGCAATTTTGTTTCGATGTCCTTCTGGCATTGAATTTGGAGATTTTCTTCTTTCGGAAAGACTAACAGATATTGGTTAATTTCGGGGATGATTTCGATGTGATATTCTAAGATTTCAATTTTTGTAAAGAGACACTTGCTTGAATTTTCATTCAATAGGATGTCCTCTTTACAGGATGCTTTATAATTTGATTGTAGTTGATATGAACAGTAGTAGGGTTTGCATTGGGTACATTTGTCATTTAGAGGTGTTACCATATTACCAAATTTTGACTTTAGCAAATAATTTACACTCGAAATAGTTGTCACAGATTCTGACTCATATTTTGAAGGAATTGGAACTAAATAGTAGAGGTCATATTCCTTTTCAAAATCAATAGGTATTGCCAGAAAATATGTAATTTTATTTGAATCGATTTTACAATTTACTTTTCGAATGGATTCAAAATCTAAGATGTTTTCGTACTTTAATTCGAAGGGAAACTGATTCCTATAATGATCCGAAATTTTCTGGAGTTCAAAGAACAATTCCTTGGATTTAATTATTGTAGAAAGTTATTGAATTTTCTATATCCTGTAAGATATTAAGTAGTGAGCCACAAAGAATTAGTAATTGGTTAAACAAACTTCCAGCGAAAAGAATATCTTGACGTGTAGCTTCGATCTTAGCACGATCACTGAGCTGCATTATTTTAGATTTTAACATTAATTCATTATGCTGAATATCTCGTATTCTATCATTAAAATTTCGAACAAGTTGGTTGCTAACGGAATATTGCATTTCTAGTTGAGTTTTTAGTGAATCTTGGTTATTTTCTAAATGATTAATAATTTTGTAGTTTTTTTCTCCGTCATTAGAGTCCAAATTATCAGTTAAGTCTTTAATTAGTGATCCTAATCCATTGATTAAACCTTTTTTGGTTCGGTTATTTAAGCTATGAATTTTTATATTTTCGATATTTTCCAATATTGTTTTACTACTAATTGAGCTACCTTATTGTAGTTATCTAATTCCCGTGTATAGGCTTCATTATTAGCTATACTTAACCTAAGATTTTCGTATTGAATATTGAGATTATTATACTCTATATATAGCGGTTCTAAATTATAATAATGGACGAACGTGTGATCCGTTCTTTGAAGTTTGGCGGATCCCAGGTTTATGGGTAGAACGCCTAAATTTTCGGTGATTCCTAATTTCTATCTCTTGTCCGGTGGCAAGGAACCTGAAACGTTTTTAAATTTGTAAGTTTTACACTTTGGTCTTTAAATATTCGAAATGTGTATTTTATTAACAGTATTATGATGAGTTATTGGATTAGTTTCAGCTGCTTTTAGATTGGGGTTAATGCTTTTACCTACTTCAGGTTTGAATTTATTACGCGTTGTGCTTTCTTTTTTTAATTTTTGACAAACACTCTTGTTGGAATTGGAATTTTGCTCAAGTTTTCGCGGACTTCGTTTGCTTTGCTTATAACTTTTTCCTTTTGTTGTATATCTGTGTTTAATTTTTGAAATAACAATTTAAGTTTTTCTTTGTGATTAGAAATATAATTGTTTACTAATTGTTTGTCTATTTCTAGATTAAAAGGGGACTCTGTACCTAAATGCCCTGTTATTATTTCGTATGGTTTAAGATTTTTTACAGAATGAATAGTGTTATTGTAAGCTAAAGGTGCATAATTAACTTTAATTTCGATTGGTTCTTTTTTATATTCGGTTTGATTATTAAGTAGCCTAATATGCTCTATTAAGGTTGAATGAAAACGCTCAATAATACGATTTGATTCGGGGTGTTGCGAACTAATAAAGTTAATTTTTATTCTATGGGTTTCTAGTAGTTCTCTTACAACTGAATTTTTAAATTCTAATCCGTTATCGGAAATGATCTGTTCTGGTATACAATGATGGGTAAAATACTTTAGAAGATTATTAACTACTTCCATGCCTTGTGACGAATTAAGCTTATATGCTTGACCATATTTAGAAAACGAATCTACGATTGTCAAAAACTTGCAGTTTTCTAAAGATATACTGTCGACATGTACAATTTGAAATGGTTTAACAGCAGTAGGTGTAATATTGAATTCTAATCGAAGTGGTCATATATTGTTAATTGGCAGATTTCACAATCGTTTATAAAAGTTTGAATAGATTTTTGTTGATTAGGCCAATAGTACGTATTGGTTATTCGCTTTACTGTTTCTTCGATCCCTCTATGATTACTTTTGCCTTCATGGTGAGCTTGAATAGTTTGCTTAATTTCGTCATCGTTAATGACGTCGATTAATTTTTTAGTACATTTAATCATATTTAATTGTTTCTCACTTCTAAACATCAATTTATCAAGTCACTGTATTTACCTTGAAAATGTTTCTTAACTGGCTAGCCACTAATTTTTTTACTGGCTGTTAGCTAAGTTATCTACATCACCCGTTTCGACAATAATTGACTCATTCTCAGTTTGATTTGGATTTGGTTTAAGTTGTTCGTTAAATGTTTCCATATACTCAAATATTAGAGGTTCTTTTGTGGCTTTGTTCATATTTAGTTCTACACGAGACAAAGCATCTGAATTTTTATTTAAACAACCTTTTCTATATATAATTTTATAGTCAAATTCCTCTAGTTTGAGACGCCATCTCAGTAGCTTTGAATTTGTCTCCTTAAGTGAAAACAGCCATTGAAGGGGTTTATGATCGGTTACAATTTTAAATCTTCTGTAAAGAGATATGGCCTAAAATATTTTACAGCCCACACGATAGCTAAAAGCTCTTTTTCGATTGTGGAGTAATTTATTTCTGAAGAATTAAGAGCAGTGCATAAGCTATTAGTAGATCGGAACCGACTTTACCTTGGGAAAGAACGGCGCCCAGCGCAAAGTTACTTGCGTCGGTCGTTAAAATAAATGGTTCAGAAAAATTTTGATATTGAAGGATTGGTTCGTTAATTAGTAAATTTTTACATAACTCAAAACATTTCATATATTCGGGAGCCTTAGAATTTATTTGAGAATCCTTCTTTAAGCACTTAGTTAAAGGTTTTGTGATTTTTGCAAAATATTTTATGAATTTTCTGTAATAACCTAAAAGACCAAGGAAGCCTTTTATTTGTTTGGCGGTTTTTGGCAATGGAAAGCATTGAATTGCTTTAATTTTTTCCGGGTTAGGTTTTACACCATTTGCTGTTACAATATGACCTAAATAAGCAACTTCCTTCCTTAGAAATTCTGACTTATATAGTTGAATTTTAAAATTTGATTGCCTTAGCGTATCAAATACTTCTTTTAAGCGATCGATATGTTCTTGTATGCTAGTACTAAAAACTATAATGTCGTCGAGATACACGAGGCATTTTTCATTTTGTATACCCCTTAATATATCGTCCATAACCCTTTGGAAGCAGGACGGGGAATTTTTAAGCCCGAAAGGTAAGCCTAAAAATTCGAATTTTCCATTTTCTGTGCTAAAAGCAGTTTTTTGAATGTGTTCTTCAGCCATTTCAATTTGGTGAAACCCTGATGCAAGGTCAATAGTGGTAAAATAATGACAACGGCCTAATTTATCTAGCAAATTGTTCATATTTGGCAAAGGTTACCTATCACCTATCATTTTTTCGTTTAATTTCTTATAATCTATCACACTTCGCCATTTTTGCTTGCCAGATGCATCGAGTTTCTTGGGGACTATCCATATTGGGGATGACCAAGGGGAATGCGAAGGCCTAATTATATTTTATTCTAACATACTGGCAATTTTCCTTTGTACTTCTTTCCTATGGATTTTAGGATATCTGTACGATTTAGTGTAGACTTGTATTTCATCTACAGTTTTTATTGAATGTTTAACTTCACTTGTAAAAGTTAACTGGTTACCGTCAACATGAAATATATCGGAATATCCCTTAATTAACTTTAAAATAGTTGCACGTTCTTCTGAATTCATATGTTCAGTTCGAACCATTGAAATGTCGAATTTATATTGTTCGAAATTCAAATTATTAAAATTAGGACTGCTTTTACCAGATGATCTGTATTCATCGAATTTTTCTACTTTTAATGGTTTTATGGTACCTACATTTTTAATATAATCTGATGGATCCAGAATGGAACAAATTGCTTGATAATTGTGCACTTTAGTAAGGCACTGTGGTATTTCTAAATCTGCTATTTTTGTATAAGATACGATTGCGTCACCTTCTTTAATATTTTGAACATCAATTTTAATTATTTGTTCAGATTTGGGTTGTACTACTATTGGCGATTTAAAATAATTTATTTTTATTTGTGCATTGGGTGTTATTGACAGGTCTTTATCTAAATCTACTGTTGCTTTAAGTAATTTTAAATTATCCATTCCAAGCAAACAATCAAAATGCTTATGAAAATTGAATAAATAAAATTTTAATGGAGCTACGTTGGATTTAGATATTTTTGAACAGGGGACACGAGTACTAAAATTTTCTACTGATGTACCGTGTGCTGTTGATATTTGAAAAGGGTAATTTATAATTGCGTTCCTGAAACAGTTTTGAGCAATTTTAGGATTTACGAATGATTTAGTGCTTCCAGTATCTATCAAAATTTTTAATTTATTTTCTGGGAATAAAATATAGGGTAATGCACTGTCATTGTATGAATTCAATTGAAATCTCATGTTCATCGGGCATTTCAACTGAGGGTTGAGCGTCATCGATATTGTGCAGTTCTTCAACTATATAATTTTGATTGTTGTGTCTAAACTGGTTTTGGCGATAATTTTGGCCTGAAAATTGTGAATTCTGAGGTTGCCATGTATTCCTTGTTGAAATACTCATGGGATTTGGTTTTGGAAAGTTTTTTGTTTGATTGGGCCTAAAAACATCAACTTGATTTCTACTACTTTGTGTACGTGCATTATTATTCGAAGAATGTTCCGGTGCATTGCTATAGTAATTTTTTTTTTAAACGCAGTTTGCGAATTATGAGGATAATTTCTTAATTGCAAGGGAAATATCATTCTTGGTCTATTTTGAAAAGATGGTTTATTCTGAAGGTTTAATTTTTGTGAAATTTTAAACTTGGATGACTGAGCTGGTTTTTGCTGGCTAGCCGTTAATTGAAAATCCTTGGTTAACATACGCAATGCAGCATTTAAATCTGCACAATTTTTAGTACGCATTAAAGAACCAATTGGATCTTTTAAACCTAGTAGTAACACTCTTAGAGCTAAGTTGCGAGAATATTGTGTTAATATAATGGCTTCTGCTTCTACCATCTGAGTTGTTATGTTAGCAATAGTTAAATTTAATACTTGTTGAACGCTATTATAAAACTCAAATGCGTCTTCGTTTTCCTGTTTTAAATTTTTGAGTTCAATATTTAAAGTGTAGATATCGCGTTTATCAGCATACGTATTCAACAATGCAGTTTTTAAATCTAATCAATTTCTAATTACACAAGACGAGATGTTAATTGCAGCGTCTCCTTTGATTTTAGCTAGACATCAGATATTCATTCTGAAAGTCCTCAGGGCTTTCCTTATTATAAAATTTGGTAACTAATTTTTGGCATATTTCAACAAACCCAGGGAGTAGTTCCGTTTCTCCATGAAATTCTGGGATCATTTCCAAATATTCCTGTTTTAGTACAGGTGGTTGCATCATTTTTGACGTATGTAAATTACATGCGTTTGAATAAGTACTGTTAAAAATTGTTGGTGGTAAAATTTTAGTATGCGAGTCTGAATTAGAATTTGTATCTTCGTTAGAACTATCAGAATTAAATTGTTTACAAGGGCCTCTATATGACATAGGTGCTTACAGCAAAATCACTATCCTGTCCATGCGTCCTGGTTGAACACAGAGCCTCATTCGATGTGCCTTCGAAGTCTTCTCGTTAAGCTACTCTCCCTTTCACTTAACTGGATGCGGAAAGTTGGAAACTCCGAAAAAAATTAAATTTCCGGATTTTTGTTATTTATGGTGAATAAATCGTTGATACGAATCGATATTATGTCCATTAACACCGTTTGACCATCCTACCGACTGCGCCACTTAAATTACGAATTGCCGTAAGGTCCTTTTTAAAAACAACTTTATTTTGATAAAGATTAAAAATATTACGCAAAGCACATGTTACTATTACGAGTTCTAACTACAGACTGCCGCTGATAACATAAAAAGTGCAAAATGTCATAACTCAGGCGAGTTATATACACCTGCTTATCAAGAACACGACGCCACACTGATAAGGCACATCCCAGCTCATCGTTATCTTTTTGCCACATTGCGAATTATGTAAAATGTTAGATTTATTCTTTGCTTGTTTGTAACAGAGTTAAGACGGTTTTTGCTTTTACCTGTAATTACGAAATAAAGTTTATGTTTAAAAAGCTGTTTTCCGATTTAATCATTTAACTGGCGCAGTCGGTAGGATAGTGCGCGGTTGTGGAAAATCTCTTTCGCATCGTGTCGGAAAATTAGAGACTTTTCGCGACTTTGGAGTTTCAACCCCTTTAGCGTAGATTCTGAACCATTCCTTCGAGGACATCGGGAGCAGCATCTCTGTGAGCAGCAAAGGATCGGAAAAGGAACACGAAGGTCCCAAGTAGGTCCCACATTTTTTTTTGCCTTTCGCAGAACCTCTGTTTAAGGACTTTGGGGAAGATAGGGTAGTTTACAGTCTATTGCAGACGATTTAATATTTAAGAGGATATTTTTGAATAAAACGTTCATTTAATATTTAACAAATAAAAAGTAATTATAATTATTATCACATATAATCTCACAAGAGCATTAATTCTTTCCGGAAATTTTTTGAGTGCGTTCCAACAACATCGTATTAATTTGCCCGAGCGGGACGCGAGGGCAAATTAGGACGTTGTTGGAATGCACGATAAATAATTTCCGTATATGAATTAATGCTCGAATGCAGATTCGGTAAGAAAATCGTAACGACACAAACCCTAAAAAGAAGCAATGTCTACCTACAAAAAATTTCCAAGAAATTTTGTTGTTGTCTGGGTTACGGCTCGTGAACTAATTTTTCTATTGGTCATTAATGAGTGTCGTACGATTTTCACATATAATCTCATAAGAGCATTAATTCTTTCCGGAAATTTTTTTGAGTGCGTTCCAACAACGTCGTATTAATTTGACCGAGCGGGACGCGAGGGCAAATTAGGACGTTGTTGAATGCATAAAAAATAATTTCCGGATATGAATTAATGCTCGAATGCAGATTCGGTAAGAAAATCGTAACGACACAAACCCTAAAAAGAAGTAATGTCTACCTACAAAAAATTTCCAAGAAATTTTTTTGTTGTCTTGGATACGGCTCGTGAACTAATTTTTCTATTGGTCATTAATGAGTGTCGTACGATTTTCGATAAAATATTCTTTATGATTGAAATTGACGAGCTGTTGGATCAGTTAAATAACCTTACGTTTCAAGAAAATCCAACAAGTTCTGACATTGTTCAAATTGAGGCAGGTTATTGTAATAGTGAGAATAATACAGCATTAAATATAACGATAACTAATCAAACTAATCAACCAAACCAACCGGCTCAAGTGAACTGGGTTCTTTTTAAGTCTAAAATAGAAATTATTAAACCTTTTGATGGCGACAGTGATACTTTGAATAAATTTATCACTCGCTGCGAAAGTTTAATTGCAAGTTATAGTAAATTTAAAGACCCAGAGATTGATCAACGCATTTTCGAATGCATCCAAGAAAAGTTAATTGGTAGGGCAGAAGCGATGGTATGTAATAGAGTAGAATTGAATACCTGATTGAGTTTAAAAGAGGCTTTAATGCAGTGTTTTTCAGACCGTAGGGATTTGAATTGCTTAGTGCAGGAATTTACCAAAAATAGGCCGTATAAAGGTGAACATTTACTAAATTTCGGTAGCCGTCTCCAATTACGAAGAAGCAACGTTGCACAAACAACAAGCAACGATGTTAAACTTAGTGAATCAGAAAAATTATGTCGAATCAATCATTATGATAAAATTGCACTTGATACGTTTATTGCAGGTTGCACGGGTATTTTAAAAAATAACATGCATCTAAAAAAGCCAGCTTCTTTGGAAGATGCCATGGCATACGTTTATGAATTTGAAAATTTTTAAAGACTTCACGGTAGTTTAAGCGATAACAGTAAACAAAACTTCAAAATTAATTTTGGCAGTAATAGAAATGTGTACCCAACGTTCATTCAAAACAATGCTTCATACTTTCAACAGAATGGGTTTCAATCGCACTTTATTGTCTCTCAAAACTTGCAAAACCAAAATTTCTCAGTAAAGCCAGTATGGACCAATCAGCCTATAAATATTCAACCCAAACAACAACCTCCTAGAAGATACCCCACTAATCGGGAAGTGTTTGGTCCACCTCGTAATGTATTTAGACCAAACCAAATTCCAACAAACCAATTGCCTAAACCGGAGCCCATGTAAACGACATCGAAACATCCAACAACGTTTTCGAAAAGGTCCCCTACGCAACAATTTAATAAACCGCAGTTTTGGAATCAACATTCTCAAAACAATTTTCAAAATTTTCAGACACCCTAACCAACAACGAGCAAACTTTATTTTCGAGGAATTGCACGCCAATGCAATAGCGAGAACGTAGATTCTTGCAATGTTTTTGACTCAGAAGCTTTTAATTATGATGAGACACAAAATTACTCTTTAGAGGATCAGTATCAAATTTGCGAAAACGATTACAATAATGAACAATACTACGGAGATAACATTGAGTCGGACACCAATGGAACTGAAAATTTTCCCTTGGACAGCCGAACACAAAAACAAACCTACCAGAAATAAATATCTCCTCCCATAATGCGTTACCTTACGTAGAAATTAAAAACCCAAAATTAAAATTATTGATCGATACAGGTAGTTCTAGGTCAATTATTAAACCATCTGTAGTAGAAGACTTTTATCCGCAAACAATTTATCACGCTAATATCGTAATAAAAACAGCTATTGGGAGCAAAAATTTTAGATATTAAGCAATGATACCAGCATTTTCGGAATTCCATAGCGACCACGAAATTGATTTCATTTTATTTGATTTTCACGATTATTTTGACTGAGTAATAGGCTTAGAAAATCTTATTCAAATGAATCTTAATATTGATCTAGTTAACAAAAAATTAATAGGGCCGCATGTGCAAATTTCGTTCAAATTTCGACAACCTGCTGATGTAAATTTTTCGTTTTCGGTAAACTCCTAAAAGAAATTGATTAAAAATTTCCCAGTTACTGTGTATAATGGAGAAATTTTAGTTAACGCACGTAATATTGATGAACTTTTCATTCCACAAGTTTTAACTTATGCTAAAGATGGTTATGCACCCGTAGAAATACAAAATCCAACGCAAAGAACAATTTCAGTAACCTTAAACGAACCTCTATCAACAATTCGCTTTGAGCCATCTTTGTATGAAACTTATAAATTCGAATCATTCACTAACCCTTGCGAAACAACAAACTCCCAAGTTGACAAAAGTAGCATAAAAGACCTAATACGTACCGATCACATGAATCAAGAAGTGAAAATTGCTATTATAAATCTTTGTAACCAATTTTCAGACATTTTTCTCAAACCAGGCGATAAACTAACTTTTACTTCTAAAATTAAGCACGCGATAAAAACTACAGACGAAAGACCAGTACACACCAAGTCATATAGATACCCATACGTACATAAACAAGAAGTGCAACGACAAATTCAGGAAATGTTAGAAAAATGAATCATTAGGCCATCTTATAGCCCGTGGTCGTCCCCTATTTGGATAGTCCCGAAAAAATGAACGCATCGGGGAAAAAAAATGGAGACTAGTCGTGGATTATCGCAAAATTAACGAAAAAACAATTGATGATAGGTACCCCCTTCCTAACATTAATGATATTTTGGATAAATTCGGTAGAGCTCAATATTTTAGCACGCTTGATTTAGCTAGCGGGTTTTCCCAGATAGAGATGAGTAAATGTTCTATTGAAAAGATCGCGTTTAACGTCGAAAACGGACATTTTGAATATTTAAGGGTTCCATATGGATTAAAAAACGCCCCTCAACGTTTCAGAGAGTGATGGATAAAGTTTTAAAAGATCTACAAAATAAAATATGTATGGACGACATAATTATTTTTAGTACTAGTTTGCAAGAACATGTTCAAAATTTAAAATTAGTATTTTTCAAACTAAAAGTTCAGTTAGATAAATGCGAATTCTTGCAGAAAGAAGTAGAATATTTAGGGCATGTTGTGACACCAGATGGCATCAAACCAAACAAAAAGAAAATAGAAGCTATCAGAAAATTTCCCATTCCACGTACACAAAAGGAAATCAAATCATTTCTCGGCTTGTTAGGTTATTTTCGTAAACTTATACAGAATTTTGCTAAATTGCCCAAGCCAATGACGCAATATCTTCAGAAGAATCAAAAGGTAGAACACACCAAAGAATTTATTGAATGTTTCAATACATGTAAAAATATACTAACTGCGGAACCAGTATTAGCTTAACGAGACTTCGATAAATCCTTCGAATTGACGACAGACGCATCCAACTATGTTGTGGGTGCTGTACTCTCTCAAAATAATCATCAAATTTCGTATGCATCTAGAACGCTAAATCCAGCCGAAATAAATTACTCGACTATTGAAAAAGAACTCCTTGCTATCGTGTGGAGTTATAAATATTTTAGACTATATATTTTCGGTCAAAAATTCGTAATTCTAACAGATCATAAGCCATTACAATAGTTATTTTCGCTCAAAGAACCAAATTCACTTTTAATTAGGTGGCGTTTAAAATTAGAAGAGTTCGATTATACTATTAAGTATAAAAAAGGTAAAAACAGCCAAGCAGCAGACGCTCCTTCGAGAAATCCACCAGATTTCGATTTTAACCCTTTAGAAACCTCTTCTATTGACAAGATATTGATCAACTAATTCAAGAAGCACTAAATGAAGATCAACCAATTCCATATTTGGATAATGACACCATTTCCGAAATACTGGAATCATTAGGTGAAAATCATCCAAAAGTTAAAGTAATTTCTGATATTCAAATTAAACTCCCTGTAACAACACAGCAAAACGACGAAACTGATCTAGAAACAGTACATACATCTCAAGAAAATCCTATTTGTACTATACCCATAACAGAATGATCTTTAAACACATATAAAAATCAATTGTTTATAACAAACGGCGACATAGATTCAGAACAATGTCGAAAAAAGGTAATCTTTGAAAATTCGAGGTTCTACATAACGTTGCCAAAAATTAACGTCAAATATCACGTTATGCAACTTCTTAAAGAGTACATAGACCCTAAGCAAATATATGCCGCTTACTTTCAACATTCATCATTACCCAAAATTTTTGCTCTAACCGTTCAAGAAATATTTAAAAATTCGTCTTTTAAGTTTATTCACTGTACTAAATTTCTTACAGACGTAGAAACGTTAGAAGAACAAAAAACAAAAACTTGAATACTATCATATTAGCAAATCCTGTCATAGAGGAATAAACGAAATGAAAATGTCTTTAACTTCAAGATATTATTGGCCGAAAATGGCACAAGATATCGAATATTATGTTAACAACTGTGAAACATGTTTAAAAAATAAATACGACAGAAATCCTCCTGTAATTAAATTTAATCTTACTCCAACAACTTCAAAACCCTTCGAAAACATTCATGTAGACACATTTAAAATAGCTAACGAAAGTTATTTGACTATTAGTGACGCATTTTCAGGCTACGGTCAAGCGTACCAAATGGATTCTGTCACAGGCATAGCAAGTAGTGGAAAATCTTTTAAATTTCATCTCACACCACGGTTTACCTCAAAAAATAACGACTGACTGTGGTACCGAATTTAAAAATCAAGATCTAGAAAATTTCTGTAAATTGCATCGTATAGACCTCCACTACACAACTCCAAAAAACAGTAATTCAAACTCCCCAGTGGAGCGATTTCATTCCACTCTAATTGAACATTTTCGTTGTTTAAAAGAACATCACGAAAATCTCAATTCAAACCAGCTTATGAGGCGAGCTACATTAGGTTACAATAATGCAATTCACAGTGTCACAAAATTCACCCCGTTCGAAGTTATAAAGGTCACATCAATAATACCAATCCCTTTGATTTAAATGATCATGTTATTGTATCAGACTACATTCAGGACCATAAAGAAACCTCAACAAATTATATGAAAAAATCAAAGACGCTAATGAAAATGCCAAAGAAAATATTATTTCCAAACACAATGAAAATCGAAATGCCCCTCCAAATTTCCCAAATCAAAAAGTTGCATTTTTGAAAACAAAATTTCGAGATAAAAAGTTACCAAAATTTAAAAATGCTAAAATACTAGAAGAAACTGATATTAAGTTAATCACGGACAAAGGAACATACCATAAAAATATTGCTATAAAACCTAAAATTAATTCCTTGTTACAGGAACCTAAGCGAAATGAGGCTACTAACCTTATTCCTGGTTCTTCAAATATTACGAGTACGTAGTATAGACGAGGATATTAAAACCAAGATAATTGACAACCCTATACTTCCTATACAGTTAGGAAATGCTAGATTAGTTTATAGTAAGCACACATTTTTGCATTACTTAGATTTAAACGTAATTATTAATCAGTTAAATAACTTAAAAAAACAATTTTTCGTAGTTAGAAATAGTATAAGCAAAGTAAATATTACAAACCCTATATCCTAACACAGCTTAGCCGAAGGCATGTTACTCAGATCAGAATATTTAATTCAAACAACTCAACAGAAATTCGAAAATCTGCACCCTCATATTCGAAATAAAAGAGGCGCAATTAATGGTATAGGCAAAATTAATAAGTGGCTTTTTGGCAATCTTGATGCAGACGACGAAAAACGTTATAATCACGCTATTAATGTACTAGAACAAAATCAGAAAGACTTAACGCATGAAATAAATTTACAAATTTCTTTATCCAAAAAACTGATTGCCAACTACAATAAAACAATAATAATATTAAATAAAAATCAAGAAAAACTTGAAAATGACTTAAAAACTTTCCAGGCAGCAGTTCAGAATACTATTAATGACCTCAGTACTTACATTACTTTTCAAGGCACAATCTCTCAATTGAATTTGGACTGTCAAATTTTAATAACTTTCATAGACAATATAGAAAATGCTATAGTATTCTCGAAATTGAATACCCCGCATAATTCAATAATATCAAGTTATGAACTCCGAGAGATGCTCAATTACTTAGAAAAAATATACAGTAAAACATAAATTCCGAAATTCAAAAATCTCCTCACGTACTACCAATTTTTGGGAACGCAAGTAACTTTTGTAAACTCTAAATTAGTTTTTGCTATACACGTTCCTATAATAAGAACCGAAGTCCTGGACTTCTACCGTTTTTATCCAATTATCCGAACCCTCCAAATTATTATTCCAAAACACCGATATTTGGCACTGAAAAACTCCAAGGCCCAGTTCGAGAAAGAGGAATGCCCGGTACTGGAAAAAACATTTTATTGCACCGAAAACTTCATTGTGGAAGACAACTGCGCCCTTAGGCTTCTCAAAGGCAATCCAGCGAAAAACTGTCACGCCCTCGAAATATTTATAGAAGAGTCGATCGTCAAGCAAGTCACCCAAGAAGAAGTGTTGATAATTCCTGCAAATCAAAAAAGGCTGTTGTCCAAATGCAAATCGGACCAATATTTAGAAATAAATCTTGCATCCTTAATAAAGATTCCCAAATTGTGCGAAATCCAAGTGGACGGCAAGAAATTTATAAATGACGTTAAATTGTAACATGGCAAACCACTCATTTTACCGAAGTTTGGCATAGGACATTTTGAAATTTTGAAGCAACACAAGACTTCAAATTTTACAAAACTGGACATAGAAGAAATTTACCAAATTAGTGAAATCGCAAGACAACTAACCCCTATCAAGTATATCGACTATCCGGCAAACATCACCCCAATTATTAGCACCCTGATTGGTCTACTAATTCTCGCAATCATTGTGCTGTTTATGTTAACGTTTAGAAAACAATGCAAGAAATCATTGGAAAGCTCAAAGGCAGCCGAAAAGGAAAATCAAAATGAAGCTGAAGAAGTGGAAATGGGCCAGAATCCAAAAAACAGCTCCGTTATTTTTGCATCTTAAGGAAGGAAGAATTACATGCACCTGCTTATCAAGAACACGACGCCACACTGATAAGGCACAGCCCAGCTCATCGTTATCTCTTTGCCACATTGCGAATTATGTAAAATGTTAGATTATATATATACCTGATTGTATAAATCCTCCATATTTTTCACAGATTCAGATTCAGTTTTGTCAGAACACTAAAGGTTTTTTAAAAATAAAATAGCAAAACCCAGTAGCGTGTCTTTCCCGTTCGCCGGATTTTGTTCTCCCCATTTTGACTCGCCGGAATTCGTTTCGCCGGATAATTATTTCACCGGAAAGCTATTCGCCTGATTCCGTTTCGCCGGAGTGTAGGAAGGAAATCGCGGTAGGTGCATTAAAATAGCCGATTCAATTTTAGGTTAGCTGCAGTTTAAGATTTGTGTGTACTTAGTACAAATATGCTTGTGTATCACCATAAAAAAGCAGTTAGTCCAATAGTCGACATTATAATTAAAAAATCTTGATATCCAGCTAAATGCATTCCGTACAGAAGGCTTCCGGCGAATTAAATTCCGGCGTGACGAATTCCGGCGTGATGAATTCCGTTGAAAAGCATTCAGCGAATGGAAACGGAACCTCCAGTAATAATAGCCACCATTTAATACTATGGATAACTTTGCTTCCAAATAATATTACAGATAACCTTGCTTCCAAAAAATTAACGCCAGTGCTACGAAATATTTATTTTAGCATCGTTTATGCTGATTACAGATTCTCTTTGTTGGTCCGTTGAATATCGATATCATTATTTTAGATCACTCATGTTATTTAAATACTAGAATTGAGCTAATGAGGTTGCTACTTCAAATTTATTGAAACAAAAACTCCATTTTCAAGATGGTTTTTTATCCTTGACGAGTCTAAAATAGTTATAATTGCTTATCCTGTACACAAATTTAATTATTAAACAAAACACTTAGAAGGTGAAATTGTGATAATTTTATAATAAAGTGCTTTACCTGCATTCAATGTTGATGGCAGTAAAACAACAAACACACAAAATAATGGCAGATGCATAGCTAAACTAAACCTCTCGACTAAATCTGATATCGCCAACTAACCTATACGAAGTTTGTCGCGGATTGAATCATGAATTATTAATGAATTACAAGCACTCTCGGTTATAGGTATTCGGATAAAACCACAACGAGCTAGAAATTCCAATCAGCTATTGATCCATAACATCAGATTATTCTTCTCATTTTAGCTTAACAAGGTGCACCGTATCAAACTGGATTTCTTTATGTAAAAATGTATACATCTAAATTTCTAGGTATTTAAAAGAAATCTGAAAAAAGCAAAACTGTACAGTAATTTCAACTAGAAATAAGGGATAACCTACAATTTGCAAATTGATGTGTAGAATATAAATTACAAAGTTTTCAAAGGGCTTAATAAGCATTAAATTCTGTTAAAATTAATTAAGGTGAACTACTTTCGCAAGTTCTATAATATGAGTGCTTGGAAAATCCAAGATGAACATAATAGCAGAAATTGCGATCAAAACATAGTTATTTGTTTTTTTTGTTACCGACGTCGTTTATTTATTTGAATGCAAGTTGGATTCTACTTATCCATATACTGATAGCGGTACAGTAGGAACTTAACGCGCATTTTATAATTCAAAACATTAAGAAAACCTGTATTTGTATGATCTTACGCAGGCTGGCTTAGTAGAGTGACAGAAACACGGGCAAACATCTGAAGGTAAATTCCACAAACAAACAAAAGCACTGGTATATAAACAACTAATTTACTGAATGGTAATGAACGACCACGCACTTCTGATCACGAAGACGGTCATTTTCAATCTTGCCCCAGTTTGAGCCAGGGTGAGACGGTGAGAGTACATAACAAGTAGGGGGTGGAGGATGAATCCTAGTGGCCAATGGCTTAAACAGTATTAATATTGTTATGTTGTTTGCTCTCGTCTTCTTCTACTATTTCTTCTTCTTCTTTGTCCTTTTCCCACTCAAAATAACAATTTATGGAGAAATATAATTGCTTTTGTAAAGTACTAGATTTTAGAGTAATACCGTAGACTTACCAAAGAAGAGCTAATTTAAACTGAATAATAGATTTATACCAATACGGGGTGGGAAAAACGTGAACCCTTTAAAATATTTGTATTTTAAAATGACCCAGGTAGTGCATCTTAAAAATTGCATAGTTTTGTAGTTTTTCAATGCAAAGTAACTAAGAAGCCTAGCAATAAAATGTCATTAACGACAATATACTTTAGTGTTCATTTTTAACAATAGCAAAAGCTAAATTTAGGATAGCTGTAATGCAAACAATCTGGTGTGATACTCGCACACAACTTCCTTTTACAGTGATCTTATAATTAGCCAAAAATTTGATTTTAAAATGTTAAGCATTTGTTAAAGATTTTCAAAAATTAAAAATTTTGCAAAAACGGTACAAAATAGAGCGTTAGTTGAAGAGACAAATTTTCTCTAGAATTTTAAGCTGACTTCAAAAATGTAATAATATATTAGGTGTTCTATTTAAAATAGAAGTTAATAAAAAGAATAGAAAAAAAAACAAAAGAAACCCATTTTAGAAGTATTCAACTGGAAAATCACTTATCTCACATCAATACACATTCAAAATGTAATAAAAATGTAAAGTTTGAAAAAAATCGTTAAAGCCGTTTTTGAAAAAATCGAAAAAACTGAAAAATCGCAAGAGTAAACACCTACTTCCGATTATGCGATTTTCTTCAAAAGCTTGCTGTCGCATTTAGATAGTACACAAAACTTATATATGAAGTTTCAACGTTATACCTCTTTTCGTTTTTGAGCTATTCTGTTCACAGGGAGACACACAGACCAATGAAAAAAGTATTTTGGGTTCAGGGAACTCTAAAACGTGAAGATCTGTTGAAAACTCAATTTCGAATTTTTGGGGTAAATCCAATACTTCCTTTATTGTAAAAGGAAGTAAAAAAAGAAATCGTTACTATTCACTCTAAAATATACAGAATATACTGCAGCGAAGCATTCGAGACTATTTGAGTAGAGGCAATAACTTTCTAGCGAGTTTTGTAAAGCTTTTAGGTAGTTGTGCTTTTTGTTGTTTTAGGTAACCTACTGGTGTACAGAGATTGATTGCTTGTTGCGTTAATGAAAATGGTGGCTGGTGCCACGTATTTTGTTAACCTTTAACTAGTCGTATAGTTTATAACTACCCAAACATTTCTTGTATAAATGTAACAAAGTAAATTGAATAACTAAGCATTCCGCCTCTTAGTTTGATCGTTAAAACTTTATTTCAATTGTCTAGCTTTATATAACATGAATAATTTAAATCAGGATTGGGTTTTAAAATAAATAATAATTATTAAATTGTCATTAAATCAATTTAAACTTGGTAAAACGGCATTCTCACATTATTCCAAGTGATCTGTATTAATTATTTGAAATAATATCAATCACGTTTAATATTAAATAAAACAACTAATTACAATCTCTTTAATCAGATAAGTCTGTAACCGACCTGATTCGTTTCCCGAGTACTTTTTAAAATATAAACCCTCTGGAGTGAAGCTGATAGTTTTGGTGCTGTATTAATTATATTAGGGATGCATTCTGCATTTACAATCGCGTCATGTGAAAACCCGGGCTTTCCGATAGTTTATTGAGTAAAACAAGTCAATTAACACCGAATATAACTAAAAATAGAACGAGAAGACACGGTGTTTTTATGGAACTAAAGCCATTGATGTTTGAATTGCGGCGGCCAGGAGGTGCAAATTAAGTGCAGCGTCTAATTCCTAGTTTTGGGGGGATATCCGAGCCCCAACAGTATTGCACAGCCTTGAAAAGCATCTCCGAGGTCCATATAACTAACAGCTGAAGGCCTCTATAGCGACTTCAACGTTAAATCACTCAATTTACTTACCGAGCATGATAACTGCAAATTTGACCATCGACAAGATAAATGAGAGAGGTTTACTGCTTCGCTGGAAGCAAAGGTGCAACCAGGTAATTCTATTTACTACCAATGTATTTGATTAAATCCAACGTCAAGTGCTAAATCGTATCATATTTCGAGCAGCGCACATTATTGCATCATATTTTAACGCTAAATTACAACACCAGATTCAAGGCGTGCCTTCATCGCCAGCAAAATCTGTGAGCAGTTACGCGTGGTGCAGAACTGGACTAAAGTGAATTTTTCGGAGAGCGCGAAAGATATTTTCGCCGACGTTTATGTTAGTGTTTGCGTTCGACATTTTGTTTCCTGTATTTGGTGTAAACTGTAGTCGGGCGTGGAATTTAGATTTTAGCTCGAATCCAATCAACTAAATATTAATCTTTGCATATTGTCGTTTTGTATTTCTTTTATTGATATATATTTCAACCAAGATATATAGTATATTACGTTAATGTAAGCAGCCTTGGCTTTTATTCCTAGCCGGTTTGAAGATTTATTTTCAGAATTGAAGGTGTATATGAGACAAGCTCGGGGAAATGCTGTGTTGGCATGCCCATAGCCACTGCTAAGGTAAGAAATGGATATTGTGCATTGACGTCTGAGCTAGCTAGCAACTTAAGGGCAACCAAAAGGGCTGAACAAAGGTCGTGTGACCAGTCATATCCCTCAGTATTTATTAATTCAAATGTGATGAAAGAATGCTCATCTTAAGTACCTAATAGAAGGCTGTGATGTGAAAAAATATGTTCTAATTGACTCTAGCAACTAATGATAATAGCAATTTTATCAATGAAGCCAATAATAAACCCTTAATAAAGGAACAACATTTGCAAAACACGTTTTTTAAAAAAAATAACTTTTTTAAATGGCACCTACTAAGGGCCATCCTGCCATTAAACTGCAAATTTAATTACCAGTCTAACGATATGCATCATGCACTAGTTTACATTTATCTAAAATTGAAGAATAATTAATTAATTTCTTTTATATTTCTGTGTAATACCGAAGCAAATGCGGCAACACTGTTGTATGTAATTTGAGTCGTAGACTGCGAAAAACATAAAATATATACGGTGATCCATTTAAAAAATCAAAGTTAGTGTTATTTTTGGTGAAACCGAAAGTTGCTCATTTTGATTATACTTGTATGTTAATCCGAAATTATGTATAGTATCGGTGTATCAAATTTTATCCAAATTCATTCATAAAATAACGGAGATGGCATGGCCCTGGTCTCATTGTCACCCAGTATATGATCTCGTAAAAATAACACAAAAGGAATATATTGCCTTCTTTTAAGGGTATGATCATCTGAAATAAAAAGCACTTGAAATAGTTGTAATTGTAAAATGAGTGTCACGTGTCTATGTATATATAGGATTTTATAATTTCGGTCAAATTTACTTTCGGTAAACATTCCTTTCGGTAAACTTTCCTTTTGGTAAAAATTCCATTCAGAAAAGTTTCCTTTCGGTAAACATTCCTTTCGGTAAACTTTCCATTCGGTCATCTTTCCGTCGGTAAACTTTCCGGGATCCCTTCAGTTGCGCGGCTCCAACTAACGTAGTATTCAATCTACTTTGTCTACCAGCGATACAATACATTCGTACACGAGAACCACCATCTACCTCCGCTTGTACACAACCACTTACGTTTAATATTGTTCTAGCTCCACGTTGCGGTGCCTTTTATATTATGACAACATTTGTTATGCTTTAGCATTTAGCTGTTACGTTTGGCTTTTCTCATTCTATTTAGTTTTAACAAATTCTCTTTAAAGATGAATTTAGGTACTCGTAATTCAAATGCCCTTGAATATAAATTATTAATTATTAGTGTTATTAAGTATTACTAGCTCCAGCAGAAACAAGTACTCTAACAAAACAGGTCGGGTCTCATCCGTATTTCAGATTAATGTTACAAATGAAAAGTGATTTTGTTCAATGAAAGTTTACTCTGAAAATTATCTAACACGTCTATACTTGTCAATGTCAAAAAAATTTATAAGTGGTAAATCAGTCATATATTATTTGCTACAATTCCAATTACTTGATAAACGTGTTAAATGTAAGTAGTTCCTTTTATTATACAATTAACTTTATTATAATGTTTATACGTTTAGCCTTTTCTACAAATACCTGGAGTTTTCACAACTCCAAGCACTTCAGTCTGCTTCTTTACCGCTCCAAATGCTCCTCTGCACATCAACCTAAGAGCGATCACACACGTGTTTCTTCCAAACACGACAGTACACCCGCTTACTTCCACCAAGAAGCCAGTCAGTGTCCCATAATAGTATCTGCAATACCTTTTATCCAATTCACAAGACGTTTACTCCAACTAGAAGCTCACTGATGTATGGTATCAGCAAATGAAACGCCCTTTATCCAATTCACCAGATGTCTACTTTTACAAGCTCTTTGACAAAGCACAACACCAATTAACTGAAACGTTCTTCATTCAATTCACAAGATGTCTACTCCAACTAGAAGCCACCAAATGCAACGCCTTCTATCCAATTCGACGAAATCCGCAACCAACAAATGCATCGTCATTCAAACCATATGATGTACTCAACTAAGAATAAATGCAATATAGCATCCAATTCCAGAGAACACTTTCTTTGTAGATTGTAGCAGTTTAACTATTAATTGTAATTATACCATGCACTTTCTTCTCCATAAATTCATTATACAGTTTATATACTGAGTTCCAAAAAAAAAGTTACACCTTGAAGGAAGTGTTATAAATCTATAATAAAATTTAGTAAAAATAATGTCTCATGGATGTAAACAACCGTATTCTCCATTCTTCTCTATCTTCCCATTCCCCGTCCTCTAGGTTTCTCTTTGCCATAGCTTCATCCATCTCGTCTCGGCATGATCGTCTAAGTCTTCCCCCTTTCCTTCTTCCAATGGGATTCCAGTCTATGACTCGTTTAATCCTTCTCTCGTCTCGTGCTCTTCTTACGTGTCCATACCACAATACATTTACGTGTGTTTCGAATTTTTGTGCAGGCTTTGGCATTGTCGCGAACACCTATGTTTGTTATCGCTCGGCAGCTGTTGCAAGCTTGGCTACTACAGTGCTTTCTGCATTGAATTTAAAACGCGAGTCTGTGACAGTAAAAGAGGGTTTTTGAATGTTTTTCGTTTGGTCTCCGTCTGTCTGCGTTGTGGCTGTCCTTCCCTGTAGGCGGGGTGACGTGATTGAGTTGAGCTTAGGCAGTCAGTGTTGGTAGCTAGTTGCTGGCTGTTACTGCGAGCGGGTCCTTAGAGTGTGGCTTGCAGCCGCCCCGCGGCTTCTGTCGCGAGGGCGGCTTGTCGAAAGAGCATTTCGAGCCGTCGAGGCGTGCAAGCTGTGCAGTTGTGTCGTTTTTGGTAATGTTCCGCTTTGGTGACCAACGCCCCCGTAGTCTCGTGTGCCATGTAGGCAAGTTACCACTAGTTCATAGGTGGCATCATATCTAACGAGGGCGTGCAAAAAGTCTCTCTATTTCTTTCCCCTTGCGATATCCGTCGCATCGTGTCTTGTGAAGGTATCCCGGAGTATGCGTCATCAACAAGTGCAGCTGCGGCCTTGCGACATTCCGAGCTGTGAGACGAAGTCCTGCCACCAAGTTAAGAGACAGGTGACACTGCAATAACAGAGGTAGCGTGTATTGTAGATGTTAGCCGTTATATCGTTGGTTCGTGCATTTAATACTCATCCCTTGCATTTTGTGCGCTAACTAACGTCAATAATTATAGTCTGTTTTTTGCTATCATATTTCACGCACTAAATTAACGTTAGTGACCCTATTTTGCGCCAGATGTAATAGTAATGCATATTCCTTGTATTGTGTACGCTAGCGAATGTCAATATTTATATTTGTTGGTGTAGTTTTGAACCACATGTGTACGTTAGACCAATAGATCTGTTTGTTATATGTTGTCTTGTGTTTTCCTAGCACCTGTTGCATGCATATTTTTAGGCTGAGTTGTCCGCAGTGTAAAATCGATATGAGGTGGACCCTGGAACAAGTTGAAAGCGGAAAAAGTAGGCCAGGGCGCTCCGTCGTTGCAGTGCGCCGGCTGCCAGTGCAAGGCTGCGCACAGATTCTACTATACCCCGTTGAGCTTTTGGGTTTTGTCAAGGTGAAAAGTTGAAAGGTAGGCTCATTTGCCTTCCGGTTTCTCTGTGGGCTTGCCTTTACATTTTCGTTCTTATTGATGGAACTGGGTGGCGCTCAATCTATTTTAGATTTGTTTACCTAGTATTAGGCCGTTGCCCGTAGGTTATATCGTGTTGAACAACCCCTTGCTTCACCGAGTCTAGTCGGCACTTCTTGTTACGGGCAGGGCAGCGGTCGTATGTGAATTACTCTCTCCATTTTGGAAGTTATCGTACGCGCCAGTCGTCTAGCTTTTTCGTGACTTTTCGTATGATTTGGCGCGTTGTCGTAAATGTCGTTTTAGACCGTAACAAGATGATATAAGACTCACCCATAATCTTCTTCAGTATTTAGTATAAATAAATTTTTACTTAAAATAATGCGAGAATATAACTTAACCAAATTTGCATTGCATCTAATAGCAATTTAATAAAATTATAATTTTACCCAAATGTTAAAACACAACCTCGATTTGAGTTATTCATGTTCTACCAAGTTAGGCAATTGAAATAAATATATAGCGAAGAAACTAAGATGCAGAATACTTAGGTATTCAATTAAATTTGTACCGAATATTTATACAAGCAATTTTTGGGTACTTAAAATAATATTAATTAATAATAATAAACTAATAGTAATTCCATTCATTGCATAATTTACTTACGTGATATTCCTAATAGCTGTGTATCTATGGCTGTTTAACTTACCTTCAATTAATTGATTATCATTTCATACAAAACACATGTTTTATAGATCCGCACGTGAGAGTTGGAGGTACACATTTGCTGTAAATTTGTATTTTTGCTATCAGCAGAATTTTCATGTACAGGAAGTGTTTTAGTGTTCCATAAGCAACCATTTCAGTGTCATTCTTTTGCAGACTTCGAAATTTTGACATTGTTTGTCTACTCTAAGTAGTCATGTAATATTAAAATAAGGCTTCCTATGTAGTGGATTCAAAAATAGTAAATAAATAGTTTTAGCCTTTTGTTGTTGCTGTTTAATATTTTATGTACCTATCTGTCAGAGCAATAAAAAGAAAACTAAATATGAAGTATTTATTGTATAGAAAATGTAGGTACATCACTTGACTACATTTCTATGTAATCTCGACGATGCATTTCGACTGCATTATGCTGTTCGGGATTGAGAATTCAACCAGAAAAAAAATGAATGTTTATGGCGAGAAGTTCAGACTTAGCGGGCGCAGTACGCCAAAAACTTGGATTTTTTCTGCCTGAGAATATAGACTGCAGGACAATATTCAGCCAAAGAGGCCGATACAGAAAGTATAAAGAAGAAGCTAACAACCAAGGTGAACAGTAAAAAACCTGTATCGCGGTATGATAAATGCCGTCGTCGAAATGGAGACTATATAACAATGTAGCTGAGAGATGTCCCTATATTTTTTTATACAATAAATGTTTTATATTCGTGTTTGTTTTTTTCCTACTGAATCGGAGGTTGAAAAAAATAACCTTAGTACCATATTGGAGAGCTATATTTCTGTAATTTTATTTTGTAATTCCAAATTGTTAAATATATCATTCCTGAATTGCAAGAGTTACTTCGATTCGTAGAACCATTAAAACTCACATAACTTCTCAGAAGATAAAAGAAGATTAACAAGAATTTTTGGACTTGTGGGAAAGTACAAGAATGTTTGTGGAAATTCAAGATTTAGACAGGATTAGCAGAATTTATTATATCAAACGAATTTACAGGGTACATTCATCTAAAACACTTTTACCTTTTTGAGCGTACAACCCAAGCAAGAAAATACATCTTACATGCAATGCTTAACTTCTACTAGAAGTAAAGTCATGGTGATTGAGATATATATAAGATTATATGGGGCTGGAGTATCATAGAACTTTTGGAAAGTTTCAGATGCAGATTGTTCTACTTGCAATTGCAGCCACTTAATGTGCGCTTTTCCAAAGTTATTTTTGTTTATGTTTGCAACTCACTATGTAAACTTGGATTTAACTTGTTTAGAAACAGCAACTGTGCCGTTACCGAGCTGCTAAATATGCTAAAGGCGTCATAACCGCAAAAATGACGTCAAACATTCAGTTTTATTTACTTAACAATGACCTAAATTATATAGTATAGGCAATCCATGAAACACTACGAGGAAGCTTTGGAAAATAATATATAAAATTACATAATTGTAAAATCTATCTAACGATGTAAGATACTTTAGTACTGCATTTGTTTATCAATATTAAATTCTCATGGTGGTTTAGCCACAGAATTAAACAAGACTAATTATTTTGCCATTTTAATCAACTATGGGAAGAAAGGCGACAACAAAAGAAGATGAACAATAGCACTGGAGCTGCGCTTCACCGATGATGAATTATTTAGACCATCTATTTCATTTTCAGTTTATAATTCTCGTTTAAGTAGACCCTGACCTTTGAAGTCAACAATTTGCCTTTGCCTGTTTCCAATCAGTTTAATATTTGGTCGTGTTTATTGATCCCTAAAGGCATAAATCTGTACGCTGAGATTTCCTTAATGGTTTCAAGTAGATAACGATATTGATTCAAACACATAAATTGCTATCAAATTATCCCAATACCTGTGTATAGTTGATATCGCATCTCGAATAACTGGATCACTTGTTTGTTGACCTTTATTCTTATTCTTATTTTATTCTTATTTTATTCCGTACTCCGCCAACAGCCGTTAGGCCAATTATAGTCGTCACTGTCAATTGTCTCTATGCTTTGATTACTTTTTTAGAAATGTTGGCTTACAATATTTGAAACTGGTAAACCATCACGAGTTCTTCCGTATTTTGGGCGAGGAACTACTCAAACGATTCAAAATTCAGAAAGTTGTGTGAATTTTACAGTTAATCTTACAACAGCTCCACAAAGAAGTGTTTTAATAAATGGAACGTGTCAAATTTGAAATGATGCATGATTAAGCAATTAAGAATAAGAAACTTAAAAGGATCTTAGTGACAACAATAACTCTTCAGCAATTAAAGTTAACCTTCTTATTGATTGAACAATAAAGTGATCTGTAATTATATCATGTAAAGCAAAATTATGTAGGCTTAAAAAACCATAAGCGTGCATATTTCCTACTGTGTAACTAAAGAATCACAGAAACCTCTAAATTACTATTCTCTGATTTCCCAGAACATTATTGCTAATAATAGATATCTTGATTTGTACGTCAACAATTTAGTGAGACCTCGAAAATACGTAACCACATTATTTTCATGTCGTCTTGTTATTGACTACTAATTTTAATTGGCTCTCTGTATTACTTTATGTCTGTTGACAGCTATTTCTTGGAACACCATTGTTAATGCTTGTAAATATGGTAAATATGATAATATTTACTTAATAGCGTTATTAGAGATTGGTGGTTCAAAGTTTTGAATTAGCTACAGCTTAGTTACGCCGAAATTGACCTAAGAAAACAACTTCGAATAATGTGACCAAGCTGGTTCTGCTTTAGCTTCTGCAATTTTTTAGTCATTTGGTATGTCAGATTTTTATCGACAAGATCTTTAGATCTATTATGTTCGCCAATTCACTCGCGTATCTACCACTGTTTGTTGGCGAAGCGCTAAGAAAGATAAAGGAAGACTTTAAAAGTGCTTTCGGTGGTAAAATGCAACAATTGCATTATGCCTCAAGGAGACTGGAGAGTATTGTAAAGGATACTAAAGTTCTGACAAATTGCAGCCATAGCGTCCAGTAGTTCACAGCGGTCTACCATGTGGCATCACAATAATCATATGGGCTCAATGTTCTAGCGTTTTTCTGAAGGATATCCTTGCTTTATCAATTTTTTTTATTAATCAACGAGTTTCCATATGCTTTTCTATTGTAGAAACGCTACTTGAAAAGAGGCTCGATCAAGCTTGGCAGCATGAAAACATCTTCGATTATATGTCACTTCCCCTCTTGTCGTTTCTGACGAAAACAACGTGAAGGTAATCTTACATTCACCAGCTTACATACAGTCAGATTTCGTCTTCTTTTTCAGAATGGAAATGTGTCTGCTTGAAATGACACTAAATGTCACACAACCGAGCTTTAAAAAGTACTTCAGGCAGTGTGTTAGACGGTGTTGGGAAGCGTATCTTAAAAGATGTAATGTCCCCTCTGACGGGTTACTATTATTTTATAGTTTGCAATGCCAAACAAGTAGTTTAGAGCCAAGGTGTGTAAAGATCTAGAGTCAATCGTATACAGAGTGTAGAAAAGTTTTCAATGGTAATTTTTTCATAAATATTTGCTTCTCTAATTATTTTAGAGCAAACCTGTATGAAAGTTTATTGCAGAGAAAAAAATTCTGTATCCATTTATGCCAGCATTTGTCATCTAACATTTCGGAAAACCAAAAATTAAAAAAAAATGAGAGTTACCATTTTTAGACAAATCAGTGGTGCTTTGAAATTATTGAAGCATCTCAAACCATCAACAAATTATAGTTTTCTGTTTATTTGTTTACATCTATCAAATGTAGCTACAACCATAGCACTTATTGCACCTGGTCTGCTCCCAGCATACCACCATTTCACAATTTGCAGTTTTTCATACATTTTTTACATATAAAACTTAACACAGGCGTGAAGATAGATGTCTTTTGACAGATGCAAACAAGTAAACATCAAACTAATTTGTTTTAATAATTTTATGGTACCACTGATTTTTGAAAAAATTCTAATTCTGGTTTCTTTCATTATTAGGTTTTCTGACGCAAAATGACAAAAGAATTGTTTGCTCTACAAAAACCTATTTACAAGTTTGCTCTAAAATAATCAGGGAAGCAAAGATTTTCATATAAAGAAATAAATTACCATTGAAAACCCTATGGTGCGTAAATCATCTCTATCTACACCCTGTATATTGCTATGATATTAACTTGGCAAAAAAAATTATAAAAAGTTCACTAATTTAAAACTGGTCAAGATTGGTATAACACCTGCAAAAATAAGAGAAAGTCAATTAATATAATATAAATCAGTATCGATAGGAATAACGTATAAATGATCATTTAATGCACTGTTTTTGAAGGTCAATTGACAATAGCATGGGAAATTAGGCCCAAAGTAAGTGGTTTTAACAGTTTAAAATTGTTTATTGTTCACATGAGAAGCATTGTAGAATGTTGCAACGTGCTGAAGTATGACTTACTTTTGTTAGTGTGGCGGTTTTTTATGATCAGGAAAAACTTCAAATACATTTAAAAATAATAAATAAATGTTGCTAACCTAAAAAAATTACTTCTGTCAAAATTTTAACTAGATTGATTGAAGTTGGTAATTAGTAAATGTTCCTTCAGTAAAAGAATGCCAGGAGAGGGAATAATCAATTGTTTTTGTTTTAAAAAAGAGAGAAGCTGGCGGGTAGAAAAATTTAAGAAAATTTTGACAGCTATTAAAATGTTCTTCCAGAATTAAAAGTAAAACTAATGAACTCTGGGTAGAATCTACAGAAAACAGTGTTAAAAGTGACTATTCGTGTACATCATCTATATAAAAAAACTGTCATCATATTTTGAAGATATCAATATAGAAGCTGTATAGCCAAGAGAGTTCCAAGAGCAACTTCTAGCAGAGAAGATTGCAGACACGTAACAAGAAATGTGGAAAACGCAAAATGAGTCTATTTAAAATCAATTATCAGTACTGAGCTACGAACAATATAAATCCAAAAGATTAAAAAGGCCTATAGAAACTTCTAAATTCGTTTAATTTACATTTATAATTTAAGAATGGTTTTGTAAACTTAAAGTTTATACATTTACTAGATTATTGGAAGTATCATCAACAAAATTTGTTGGAACTGTCAGAAGTACCAGCAACTTCAAAAATAAACATTAACAATTACTTTAATAGTTTATGGTATAAGATTGGATTAAAGAACAAATATGATAAGTGTCATTTGAAGGTTTGATTTGTTTATATTAATAAAATCAGATTATTATCTGCCAAATTATTTTTTTAATTTAATGTTTAAAGTACATTGTATTAGACTGCAGTGTATTGTCAGGTTCTATACCACAGTTACCTTGCAGATTGAGAGTAGTATTGAACTAGCCGAGTGAACAATTATATAAGAGAAAAATATTTACAAGGTAGGTTTTAGGGTGCATTTAGGTTTTAAACCAACTTTGTTCGTCGCAATAATTATAAATAACAAGATATGGTATTTTTGGGCTTGGAATTGCATCATTCCACAGATCAAAGAGTCTGATGGGTCTGCAACTCAACGAGCTTTCGTACTAGATTCTTTGAGTGGCCACGAAGCTGGCGCTGATCTCGTACGAATGGCAATAATAGCAGGCTGTAATTAGCTTGCGTTAGTGGTGGCCGAATGCTTACTTTAAAGTGCGCTCGAATTGGGGGATGTTTTGAAAGTGCATGAATCGGGAGAGCGAAGTGAACATCTTCTCAGTAATATCGGCCAGGCAACAAGTAGTTTACCGGTGTCTTCTACAATGGTCCCAATCGAGAAACCTTTGCGGAGCTTCTTCGCAGTTTACACTCGCGATCGGGTTGAAAGATGCTATGAGGTAAATTGAACGCAGCCTCGTTTGACGTACTCTCCATGGATAATTTTCAACTTGGTGTAGATTCTAGGTCTGGCGAAAGCAGTATTTGTGACATATTTTTGGCATGCCCGCGCTTAGAGAGCTTTGCCATAATTTTAAACAGAGACGCCTACAGCGAGGCTAAGTCCGCTCCTGGAGGGCTATGAAAGTGCTTTACAACTGCGGGTTTCTAGCCACTTCAAGTGAGTTCAGGCTGCTATCCTGACGCTGTTATCGAAGTAGATCGATAAGAACTTGACGGCGGGTTCTGAAGGTAATTATTGTTTTAGGTTCTGACGGGGAAACGCCTGGACCGTCATAGGTTAGACTCCAGGGTTCTTCGTTCAGACTTAAGCGACATCAAAAGGGATATTTGGGCTAGAATATAGGCGACAGGCAATTTTACTAGTTCGAGCTTCAGGAGAGTCGTCTTAACTCTTCACCGATCCAGCGTTCTCGGTTCAGACGTTAGCGTTATCGAAGGGGATTTTCGGGCTAAGATATCAGCAACAGGCAGTTTTACTAATCTGGACTTAAGGAAAGCGTCCGAACTCGTCACAGGTTAGACTACGGCGCTCTTAGTTCTGACGTTAGGGTTACGAGATGTGTAGGTAATGTTCACGTCAGGTTAGATTAGAATCTGGGAAGTTCTCCTGGGCAGGATGCAACAAGGACGCAGCCACCCCGAGAGCTAGCTTCGCTGGACCAGCTCTCGTGTTTTGGACTGGCGGCACTTCGATCAGCAAGATTAAGTGGGACTGGCGGCAACTAATGGAGCTCTAAGCCTTCCAAGGCTGCTCGCGGCTGAATCTCGATTCAAGCGTTATCAGGTTCTAAACCCAAGTCTGAAAGGGGTCAGGTTATTTTGGCAGGCTAAAGCAATATAATTAAAAATTTAAGCCTTCAGAGCAGCCTGTCTGTACTTTCTTCTTAGCTATTTAATTTTTTATCACATATTGTAGTAATAATGAATTCGAACACCCTTTATCATAGTTGTCCCGAGTTGGCAACATTTTCGGCCACCCTTTGAACGCCGTTCCTTGCAGGTGGCTGTCTGGGTTTCGTTCCGCAACATTAGTTTTCAGGCTAGTTAAAAATTTAGCCTGTTAGAGCAAATGAGAGGGCCTCTATTTGTCCCTGTCGCTCCGACAAGCTTTTGCTTTATCCGGCGGGAGTCCTGCCTTGCGATTGGTTACTTGTTGCAGCCTGATGACGCTTCTTTTTGGCGCGCGCTTTCCTGCAGTGAGTCAGTCACGAGACAGAAGTTGTGGCACAAGGAGCGTTAAGTAGTGTTCTGCTTTTTTGCCGTTGGTGGGTGGGTGGTTGTTCTCGTACCTTGATGGCCGTTAGTTTTGCTTCAGTAACGTAGGGCCGAGATTAGGCCCATTCTTCCCTACAAGGGAATCAAACTCGCAGAGCTTCTGAAATTGTTGGCCGTCTGCAGCCGTTTCGCCCACGCTCGGCGGGCGTCCATAGCAAGGTAGCATGTGCGCATGTAACTTTAATTAATCGCCTGTTATTTATATGGCCTAAATTTGCATACTATGGTCGCTAACCCAATGTATTCTGACTACAATCATACGTAATTAACCATCTGTTATTTGTATGGCCTAAATTTGAATACTGTGGTCGTTAATCTAATGTATTCTGACTGCAATCATTCGTAATTAACCATCTGTTATTTGTATGGCCTAAATTTGCATATTGTGGTCGCTAACCTAATGTATTTTGACTGCAATCATTCGTAATTAATCATCTGTTAATAATATGGCCTGAATTTGCATACTGTCGTCGCTAACCTAATATATTTTGGCCGCAATAATTCGTAATTAATCACCTGTTATTTGTATGACCTAAATTTTGCATTCTATGATCGTCAACTTAATGTACTCTGTCCTGAATCACTGATAATTAATCATCCACTACTTGTAACGCCTAATTTGCTTACTGTTACTGCTAATTTAAGGTGATTTGGGCGCTATCAGTTTTAATTAATCTTCTATAGTTTGCGCTGGCCCAATTTGGAATATTGTTTTTGGGTCACGAACGTTGTAGCCCCCGCCGCTGTCAATTTAAGGTTTACGTAACTGGCCGACCAATGCCTGTCGGATTATTTGAGTTTATGTCGGCCGCCCACGGCCGGTTGTATGTTTATGGCCATTGATGTACTAGAAATAGAGTGCCTCTCCAGTTGGGGCCCTAGATTTAGATGTAGGTTAGTTTTGAAGTCCTGTAAATCCCCAAGTTGCTTACGTCAGACCAATAGACGAGTATTTGAACAAAGGTCTTATCATTGCGGAGAATCTGTGCATGCCCTTTTTATGATAAGCTTTATTATGTAACGATTTATGTACGGCGAAGCCTGACCGTTGGAGCGACACAGGTAAGTTTGACGACGCTTGCCGCAGTGACGACGAGGTTAGTGAGACCGAGGTCCTGTTAAACGAGAGTCTTCTTGGACCTTGTGGCGCCTATTTATTTCGACACACCCTATATATGTCTCGGCACGCTTGCCCGGTGACGTACCGTTTAAACGGGGTCGATCTCCCTGAGCGTACCAGCCGAGGCCTATAGCCTGTTCTTGACGATTCTCAAGGCGAGCGTGCCACCTTTTGCCGGACTTGACTAGTCTTCTGATACCCACACCGTGTGGGTATCGTTAAGTCATTTTGATACTGTAACCAAGGGAAAAGAAAAGAGACTGCTCGGGCATCGTCCTTCTATTCCCGCTCGAGTCTTCCTTCCACTTCAGTCAGCTAGAAAAATCTAAGTGGCGCCAGCAGGTGGATTGCTGAGATAGCGCCGTGCAAAATGAAACGTGTATATTTCTAATTGAATTTTCAAGGAAGCTAACGTCACAAGGACACGAAAATTGCAAGATACTAGATATACCTACTCTGCTTTTTATTATACAATTCTGCGAACTTTTTGAAACCCCCTCGTATATATCAGTATTTTATGATCGTTATAATGTTGAAATCGTCAAATGTTTCTTTTAAGCATTGAGCTCTATTAATACGTGCATATTTATTCCTTACTTAACCGTTTTTGCTGTTTCCTAGGGTGATTATCTTCGCCGTTCATCATTTTTGCTTATTTTTTATTTTCAATATATTGCTATAGCCCCTATTTAAGGAAACTATGCCTTCAAAATAATTCTGTTATATTTTTAATGACTTTTAATATAATCAAGACCTCTTATCTCATTGGGCTGGGTTCATCGAATCTAGCATGCTATCTAATATTGCAATGAAATATTATAACCTAAAATTAGCTTTATATTTGAATGTCAAAATTTACTTTTCAAACTCTTCACACTAAGGTGTACTGACAACTATGCTTTTACATTTGACGTTTAAAATTTGTTGACTTTTCTAGATAATTTTGCTTCAGTTTCAGTTAATTACTTTCAACATTTGACAGTATTCAAAACTTCAATATAAACTTATTTTAACAAACCTGTTTCTGTTACTTACGTCCTCACTACGCACAACACTCACCACCAACAGCCTTCTCGAACAGGTAACACCTTCAAAACCTCCAACAGCTAATCCTTCCTTGGTCATATGAACTGATGCAAGCTCCAACCTCCTGCAGCTGCCAATGTCAGACGTCACAACCAGCTCCTACCTTTAGCCCTGTAAGTTACTGAAAAGAACACTTTTTTTCAGCAGCTACCGCTTCCTCTAGTCCAATCACCACAGCCACCAGTTCCTGTTGTATGCCTGTACCATCAATCCAATTCCCGTCACTATTCTGCTCACTCGCTCACATCCAACCAACTCAACTGCCTCCAAAACCTTGTCCTATTTACTGCTGCAGACCACAATCCTGCTATCACACGATCTATTTGTCCAGGTAAGTTTCTCTCCTTCTGTTATTTTCAACTATTAACTTTGTCCAATTATTTTCAGGTACGCTGACATCTCAAACTTAATATTCCAAGTATCGATCCAATTCTTCACATAATCAATATGAAATTACTTCCAATCACTTGTAGTTCAATGCAATAAATCCACTTTCAATCGATGATGATTATTTTTGTTTACCAATATTTCAATAACTGTTTTTCTTTGCTTTTAATCTTACTATTCATAATACCATATTAAATAAATAATTATTGCAGTTATTCCCATTAATTTTTAATATTTAATTTTCCATAAATTTTCTTACAACTGCCTTTATGAGTACTTATTTGGTAACTGTTTTATAAACAACTTTTTTTATATACTAGTAACGATTATTTATGCACACTATTTAATTAATTTAAAATAATACTAACAATACATAATTTTCTTAACAAACACAATTGTCGATGTAACCTTAGTTTGAATTTTTTTATTTCGTTAATTATTTATTTCAATGCATTCAAATCAGCCTACCAGTATTTTATGAATCCCAATGAATAATGCAATCAAAGTTGATCTTCATCAATTAATGTTAAATTTTTTATTTTATCTATTTAGACTCAATTTCTGTAACTGTTCAAATTTACTCGTTCAATTTTCAACATTCCTTTATTATAATTTCTGTCCATATCATGTATCATAACAATATACTATTTAGACTAAGAGAACCATAAAACTGACATTAAAAACTTTTGGTCTCCCACTATCAATTGATTAATGCACTTGACAACTATATAAAAATCACTCCGCTAATTACTAAACATCGTGGAGCAAGAGTTTGTCGAAAACATTACCCAGTATGAGATTCCAAGAACTGAAAAAGATACACTCAAAAGTAACTCTAGCAACTCTACATAGGGTGCTACTTTAAATTAAACGTAGTTTTTTTTATGAATTTTTATGGCAATTCCGCTGTGTTAATCAATATGAACCTACTTAAAGCAAATGGTATTTACTTAGCCACATAAACAGTACGTATCAAACGGATTAGTACAGCTTAATTTGATGGTCTTTGACATCGAAAAATCCTCACCAAAAACATTACCGGCTTCCGGCAAATTGAAGAGCGGAAGTACCAAAGATGCTAAGTGACAAAAATCAAAAATATTAGTTGTTGCGTTAATAAGGTTCTATGTGCCAAGGCACATGTCCTGAGAAAAGAGCCAAGTGCTAGTTGTCAAACTAACGTTGAAACAACGCCCAAAGATGCCTTTACGTGTATACGCCGGACATGTTTTCTATAGAAAAGTGCTAAGTGCCGTGAGGCAGGCTGAACTTGAACTGTTACCAAAAGAAAGTAAAGTATCAGAAAATAAGAAAAGGTATTGGTGTAGATGATAGCATGTTTCGAAGACGAAGAATATAATTTTTTTATCATAATCTTCTAGATTTAAATGGTTAATATGTATGTAATGTATAATGGCACTTAACCCTTTTCTATATTTTTGTTGTGTTACTGTTATTAATACTATTTAGAATATCAGTTTGCGTTTGAATCTTATTTACTTTAATACTCTAATATGTTTATACATTTTAACAAATTTGCAGGAATAAATAAAATGTTTTGTAGCGCTGTACGTGTTTTTCTTGATTTATTCGAAAGTATGTTTTTGGTACTTAGCACCTTTGGTACTTCCACTCTTTAATTGTAAAATTTTATCAATTCCAAAACCTAATCAAACAGCTGTCTGCGACACTTTTAGTTTACGAAAGACGCTTCCTACGATTTTCTGAAGCTTGCAACTTTTTTTTAGTAACCTATTTTTGATTTTTTGGTAATCCTACAAATAGAATAATGGTTGTATCGCTTTACCCGTTTTAGAAGGTGACCACATGTACCGGGTGTTAAATACAAATCAAAAATAATTTTCCTGCTCTTAGTTTAAAACATTTTCAAATGTAATCTGTCAGCTTTCTCCCAAATTTAATAATTTGATAGTATCAGAAACAGCGGCTAGCTGATGAATGAACTGTGTATCGTCCGCGTAAAGATAATATTATAAAGAAACATTGTAAAGAATAGACACGAAATTACTTGTGTACCCTGAAAAGATAGATGGCTTAATATCAAACCTTGTGATACGCTAGATACATGTTAAAATGTAGAAGGTCTTGTATTGTTAACTAAGAAGTACACTTACAGCACGTCGATCTCAGGAAGACTTACGACAGCGTACCAGAAAACTAACTTTTCGAGGATTTAAAGCTAACAAACATCAGTAGCCGTCAAAACACAAATATTTACAAACCTAAAATTGGAAACTCTATCTCAGAAAGCTTTCATACCAATGAAGAGTTCAAACAGGGATATTGTTGGTCGCCAACTCTCTTTAAAATATATGGGGAACACGCTTTGAAGGTCTGGAAAAGAAAATGTAGAAGCACGCACATAACACTGATCAGTACCGCCCTACAGACCTTATGCTTTGCTACGGCCAGATAGTTCTATCGCAGTAAGCCGAAGGTCTGGAATGCAAAAGTGGGAATTACGGGTAAAAATTTCAAATACAACATGTACATTGTTGGCCAACAGCAAGATCTAGTCCGAGAAGAAGAATAACAACTGAGAATTCACTGTGAAAAATATAAACATATAGGCATGTACATTGCAACAGAAGCATGGACCAAGTAATTGAAAACGGAAATAGCCAAGGTAGAACAACTATCAACCTACTTAGCAGTGCATTATGGGACAAACATGTATCAAAAACAAACAAATAATAGGTAAAGTATGGCTTTTGAAAGATACAGTAAAAATCCAAACTAGAAAGGAACGACAACTATTATGGAATATGAGAGATAATAAACGTGAAGCATTCTATAATGGAAGATGTCAGAGTCAGTCAACTGAAAGGGTACAGTGGTATGCAAAGAACTGCTGAAAATTCCACACCTAAACAAAGGTAAACTGGGTATCATTGGGAAGACAACGATAAGAAATGCATTATAAGAGCGGGAGCAAAGGAATTGATTATAAAATCTAAGAGAGAGAGAGAGAGAGAAACAGACACACAGTGGAAATTGGGTATCGGAAAACTGTGAAGAACGTTGATGGCGATCCAGCTGATGGGTCTTTTGTATGTTGTAGACATATTGTAGTTTGCTGTGAATTAATTGGTAAAAACACTCACCGGCATGAAAAACGGGCCACCCAAATTTTTAAGTAAATGATGTTGTTTTTTATAGTTATAACATAAAAACACTAATGTTTTAAAATTTAACTTCTTTCCTAATCTGTTTAGAATCGATTGTAACAAAAAACTGCTTTCAATTTGTTTTTAAATTGTTTGTTTACATGGTTTTAAGTATGTGTTGCATTTGGGTAAAAATAATGGCAGCAGAAATGATTGCATTTGTGCAAAGTTATCGTGGCATATTCAATTGTTTTTACTGTTGTGACGAAATTAACAAATGCCAAACACAGCGATGGTTGTAAACCCTGAAACAGCGGCTGCTATTGTTGCATTACTTCAAGACGGAAGAAGTAAGCGATTTGTGGCTTTTCAATATGGAATATCCAGAAGTACAGTGCAACGAGTTCATACACGTTTTTTGGAAACTGGTGCCAACACAAGACGACCTGGAACTGGCCCTCGACGACGAACTAATGCCCATGATAACCGCTTTATAATGTTACAAAGTTTGAGAAATCGTCGTTCTACAGCTGTAGAAATCAGAAATCGTCTCCATCACGTCCGGGATGTAAACGTAAGCGAGTGGACAGTTAGACGAAGACTTGGAGAAAGAAATCTTACCAGCCGCAGACCTGCTACAGGTCCAGTAGTCCTCAGGCGTCATCGTGTAGCGCGACTTCAATTTGCCAGGAATCACATAAACTGGGGAGGAAACGAATAGCGGCAAGTTTTATTCACAGACGAGTCCAGGTTTTCTCTGCGATCTCCCGATGGCCGTGAAAGAATATGGCGAAGACCAGGACAGCGATTTACTGAATGTACCTTTAGCCATAGAGTAAGCTACCAAGGAGGTTCAGTTATGGTTTGGGCTGAAATTTCTTTAACGGCTCATACAGAGTTGTACATCATTCCAGGAGGCTCCCTGACAGCTGTCCGCTATGTAAATGAGATTCTTCAAGATTTTGTTGTTCCATATGCTCCTTTTGTTGGAGATAACTTTCTCTTTCTCGCTCAACAATATTTGGACGAAGTTAACATCCCCGTTATGGAGTGGCCAGCAGTAAGTCCAGATGCCAATCCAATTGAACATGTTTGGTCGAAGAATTCGAAGTCGTGTTCCTGCTGCTTTGACTTTGAATGAGTTGCGGCAAGCACTTTTAGAGGAATGGGAACTTATTCCTCAGGAAGACATTACACACTTAATTTTAGGGAAGCCCCGAAGAATGCGAGCCATTGTTAATGCACGTGGAGGCAATATACACTATTGAAAAACTTTGCGTGATTGTTGGCATAAGAAATGTTTGTGTTTTTATTGTTTAAACGCCTTTTTGCTACGAAATCAAAATGTTTCTGTTTTTGACTTTTTTCGTTTTGTCTTGAAAGCAGTCTTTTTACTTTAAATAAACAGTTAATTAATCTTTAAAATTAATTAAAACAAGTTTTTTGTTTGTTTTTAGACAATAGTTTAAGTATTTATTTATAAAAAAGGTAAAATTTTGCGTTTTTCTAAAAAATATTTAGGTGGCCCGTTTTTCGTGCCGGTGAGTGTAGTTATTCGTTGGAAAATCTACCGAAAAGTTTGCTTTTGTGTGGTAAATGTTCAGTCAGGATCCAATAATTTTTTTCTAAATTTTCTCCACGCCTCTAATAAACTTTCAGAAAGTTTGTAGCAAGTGTTTAACTCAGTTTTAGTACTATGTCATTTGGCAACCATTCTCGGCGAAATATTAAAAATTCTGAAACCCTACATACTTAATCATAAAAAATAGGATTTTCTACTTCTCTCGTAATCACCAGTGCATACGCTACACTTATTGTAAATGTTAAACCTATAAAATAACAATGAGCATTATCCAGTACTATATTTTGCAACTGCGATATAATATATCAGTACATTTACAATACATTACAAAACATCGATCTCCAACTACACTTCAATAGTTTCTAAAATCCAGTCTATATAATACGCCACCTTAAGGTGGATTCCTGTTTTCAAGGAGCAGTTTGTAAAGTTCGTGAAAGAATTGTATATGCCTTCCTGGTACCACTGGTGTCGAACTGAAAACATCACAGGCCCACCGCTGTCGCCCTGGCACAACAATTTATTGTGGGGTTCTATACCGTTAGCATATTTTGAAACACAGGACGCTAGGAGCATAGGACCATATACTGCAAACTGATTGGTTGCCTACGAGCGACCGAAACGTTAGAAGGACATGACACATGCCCACATGCCGGCGCGCAAACCAGATCAGCTAGCGGTAGTGGATGCTGTGTAGCTGTGTATGTTTATGATTCATTTCTCTTGTTTAGTAGTTTTCATTTTAAAACGCTTTCAGCCTTTCAATACAATCGTGAAATAATGAATTCGGAGGACGTTTTACGTTTTACGCGAACAGGTGGATGTCAATGTGAAATAGAAGAAGCCGACCGAAATCGTTTTATTTTACGTATAAATGTTACTAACAGAGACCAATCCGATGCCTATTTAAAATTTTTCGAGGCTGATACTTCCACTAACCCCTTATATTTTTAGATATTTGAAATCGGCGCGAAAAATGCTTTATGATAGCATGCTTAAACAAAAATTTTGAAACGCCTTATTTAAAAAAAGAATTACCTAAAGCAGGCCATGATTTACAAAAACGACCTAGCGCAGCAAAGGTACTAAAACAATAATGAAAACTAGGTTTTTTAAATAGAACAATATGAGTGTCATTAAACAGTTGAAAACTACAATAAAAGGGCTTTCCAACGATGTACCATATTCGCTATTTCGTTTAAAAGTAGCTGTCAAAAATACGTAAAACAATTTAAGAAAATTATAATTTCATTCTAAAAAAACATGGTTTTCAATTATTTTTGTACGTTTGGTGCGATAATTTGGTAAGGGTCAACTTTTAGAGCCAAGTGGAATTTGTTTTGCATTTCTTACTTAGTCGTAAGTGATGTTTTCGTAAGTCATGACCTACTTTAGGTACATATTTTTATTTTTTTTACAAAATAATGAGTTTCAAAATTTTACTTTAAGCATGCTATAATAAAGCACTTTGAGCGCTGATTTCAAATATCTAAAAATATACGGGGTCTTTCATTTAATAAACCAAAGTCGTGTATCACTAAGTAAAAATAGGAGGCGATGGTTTAAATTGGTTTGCGACAATTTGTAGGCTCTTTACTGATATTAAAAATTTAAGTGTTTTTCGATATGTCTATTATTAAGGAAGTTAAGGGCTGTCTAGCGATCTACAAACACGTTGTATGTATAACAGAGAAGCACCGAAAACATATGATTTAGATTATTTTAGGTACGTTGATTAATATTTCCAACAACCAATGTGTCCCAAGTAAAAATCCCAAAATAATGTTTTGTGTATACTTTGCTTTGATACAAACGAACTAACTAACGTCTACGTTATACCCCAGACCTGCATATTTGTCCGCTAAAAAATTCTAAACCAGCGTTTTTTTATTTTTCTTATTCGATAACTTTAGTGACAGTGCAACAATTATCGCAATTTTCAAATCGTAAAAAGGCGCCAATGTAGCACCTCCCGCTTATGTTTCAACGCACCAATCAGGCTGCAGCATATGGTCCCATGCTCCTAGCGTCCTGTGTTTCAAAATATGCATACCGTTACTGCAAAACCGATTATATAGAGGAAAATTAGGGTATATTGCCAAACACTCCGCATTTGTTATTACTATCCTGTTGACTTTTTTCTTCGTTTCGATTCGCGTATTGTTAACCATTTTCCGCCCCCACCCTACTATGGTTACCATATCTCCAGGCGCTGCCGGGATGGTTCCGGTTAACGGCAGGCATATTGGTCGAATGAAATCTGAAACAAATATCACTTTAGACACTTTAGTGTGTAAGTTTACGCTTATTTCTGCTTCTTATTTAATCACACAGAAATTAATAGCATCAGTCGAAAGAGAACTTATTGTACACAACACCGTAAATAGTTTATTTTAGTGAATTTTAATAAGAAGTATGAGGGTCAAAAGTGTTGTTAGACGTGCAAATTCGTTCCGAAACTAAGAGTGTTTTAAGTGCAGACTGCCCTCGAATAGTATTATTAAGAAAAGTCTGGAAAAGTATTGGCAGGAAACCGCAAGACGGTTAACTAGTTAAGCGATTCTGCTAGCGGAAAGGTCCGTAACCAGCGCTTAAGTTTAAAAAGTTGTAATCGTTATACAGAGAAAAGTAATGGATAGTGACGACTAACCTACAGGTGAAGGGGCAAAGAAAAGAAAATCCTGAAGGAAACGAGGTGAAAACATTTAGTAGGAGTAAAAAAACGATAAAATGCCAGATAAGGCATGGAACAAGCGGAGATAATCTAGAAAGGATAATAAATGTGACCAAGGAGTTAATAACAGAGATAAAATAATTACTAAAACAACCATACAGATAGAATATAATAGAATTATAAACGGAGAACGAAAATATTAAGTAAGAAAATGAGGAAATCAAAAACAAGGTTGGTGATACGATAAAACGATTGGAGAATGATAAACGAAAACAACAATGTAATTATGCAAGGTATAACTGTAGATACTGATATGAACCGGTAACTATACCACAAAACTTGTCTAATAGAGCTGAAAAGAGCAGAAGAGAGAAGTAAAGATATGATAAATAAGTGAACGAAAATGAACTCAATTTAAGAAAGAGGGATTTGTATGGGTAATGAGTTATCAAGAAAAGAACGAAAAATTCAAAGAAAAATCAGAATTAAGGAAAATAAGCAAAGAAAAAATAAAAAACTGCCAAAATTGGACTTTGGAAAATATTTATCATCGAATGAAATAGAGATACAACAAAGAAAAAGAGGAACTGGATAAATTTGCTGTATAACAAACTTTTCTGAGAAGTGATAAAACAACTGGAAAACGCCTGCATTGGCAAGGAATAGAATTATGATAACAAAATATGTGCAATCCATTAACCACATAAGGAGAAAGCAATGGATGCAATAAGAATACAAAAACGATATACACTTCGACACATAGAATGTAATTGTATGAAGAATGGGCGCTATTAAATCTAATAATGGAGAAGAATAAATACAATATGCTTGTATTAGCACTACCAAAAATCCAGAAAGGAAAGGAGTACCTATTAAATACTGGAAATAATATTTTATTTACAAGTGGTAGTTGTAATTCGTCCTTCTCCCATGCCCCTATATTCTATGGTATTATGAATTTAAATTGCCCTTTCTTTGCTAGTTAACCCAGTCGTAGAAACGCAACACCCGCCCTTACTTCAGTTTAGCTGAGGGACGTCAGCTTGCTCCTTCCCACCTATAATTCTGAGATCAAACATGCAATCCCTGCTAGGAATAAAAACGAGACAGTTTACACAAACGACATGTACTCTAAGAAAAAATATACATACATGGAAACAGGTATAAAGAATGCACAATGGCTATGTATAAGTGATATACGCTATCAACCATGTATTACAGTTGAAGAAATATCTACGGTCTTAAGGCTGATGCTACTCGCTTTTATAATCGTATTATATAATGAGTGTGGTTATTAATTAGTGACGCTAAGTCAAATTGGTTAATTCCCGCGAACAATTCCGCTGATACCTGTCCTGCCTTCACTCGCTGGTTTGATATAATGCACTGATTCGGCAGATGATTCTGCAGGGGCGCTGCCGTTGTATTCGGAGCCACAATTACACGTCTAAACAATTGCGCAATCTGTTGCAATACTTAGTAATTCGCTATTACGAATCTGGTTCTCCCAATTTCTCTGGACTGTGCATTCCATCGTAGGATGTGTTTATAATAACTAACCCCGCCGTTATTTTGTTGCAAGATGACCAAGAGATCAGCTCCGTAGGCTCGTTTGAAGTCGGAATCGCAGCTTCTTACAGTGTTGACTGATCGGTATATCGGGGTTGCTTCCATGGTGGCCATCTGTTCTTGAAAACTGTATTTCAACACAAGAACTAAAAGATGGCTGTTGGTTGCAGCATGCCCCGCTTAGACTTATATTACGCTGCAAGGCTTCGTGTGGCGTCCGTTCGCTTGGACGAAACTAGCCGTGTCGCTACTGTCAAGCAACTGTTCCCCCCACTCCCATTCGGTTATTAATCAGATGCTTTGCACTCATCGAATACGCGCAAACTTGTTTCACGCGGTTTGAAAATATCTAATACGCTTTAACCTAAATGTTACACTATATAAAAAAACAGTCTAGTTTCACACTAACAGCATGGTTATTAAAATACCTCAGGTAACACGGATCGGTTCGTTACATAGTCATATCTATAGAACCCTGGAAGATTTTTGATAATGAGAAATGCAAGAAGAAGCTTTTGTGTATTAAGAAATTAACCCGTCATTGTCTAGTTGATAGAGGGTTCGGCATAAAGCACATCCCTGTTTGTTTTTCTAATAACTTCTAGTGTACAAGGTGGTCCATGAGAGCGGAAAGTTTTTAAAATTGCATAATTCTGAAAGTAATTGTACTTAACTGAATCAAAGTATAACAGTAGTAAGGTAGTTTAGTTACATGCTATTTTTATTGATTAAGAATTATGCCGTGTAACTGACCTCTCCTTCTCTGTATGCACTCTTCAAGGTGTTTGTTAAAGTTTTGCGTATAACACAACGCAATATATTATCCAATGGAAGTAAAGAAGTCTTAGATAAGTATTGTTTGAGGCTTTCGCGGTTACTCGAATTATTCTCCTTAGCATAGAATTTCGGCTTAGACCGCGTAGTATTTGTATATGAACACCCAGCATTTTCTGGCTTAATGTGCCTTGCACCTTGTGAAGTCGAGCAAAAACCCGCGCGATGGCCATGCTCTTTGGTGGCTCGTGTTGTTTGAGTATCTTGAGAACGAGGATACTTAGGCAGATTTGGCCGTTTTGCTGTTTGTGCATCCATATTCACTAACGTTTCGCAAGACCTTGCAGCTTGCATCATCAGAGTGAAAGTCGCACTAAGAACCGAAGGTCGGTGTGGAGCTATTTATAGTCCTCTGTGCCAGGCGCGCGGAGTGGCGTAACGCTGGCGCTGGTTGGTCGTCCGAGTGCAACGTAATCCGTGGGGCGTGGCCGTATGACGCAGAGTGGTTGTAACGCTTTAGATCGTGTATCACAGGGGTCCACGTTTTACTAAGCTTAAAGCCATCTTCCCTGTTGATATTATTTGGATGTTTTTCTATTTCTATGGCTTCACGTATCACTCGCGGGAAGTAATGAGGTATTCTGGCAAGTACTCTGGCATGCTCAAATTCTAAAGTGTGCCCATTTGTAAACGTATGCTCAGCTACGGCTGATTTTGTGATGCGTTTGTGTTACACAAACGCATCACAAAATCAGAATGGGCACACTTTAGAATTTGAGCATGCCAGAGTACTTGCCAGAATACCTCATTACTTCCCGCGAGTGATACGTGAAGCCATAGAAATAGAAAAACATCCAAATAATATCAACAGGGAAGATGGCTTTAAGCTTAGTAAAACGTGGACCCCTGTGATACACGATCTAAAGCGTTACAACCACTCTGCGTCATACGGCCACGCCCCACGGATTACGTTGCACTCGGACGACCAACCAGCGCCTGTTATATTATGAATAGACAATGGTCTCCTGTGTAAAACTGCAAGCTTGCAACCTTGAACGATAAATAGCTTCTTTATATGAATTGCAAGTCTGCAACCTTGAACGCACGTGGCTTCCTGTCTCACGCTCCCTTTTAGAGATAACGCTTATCTTAGCTGATTAGGCATAGTATATATACTAGTAGCTTGCACTTCTAAGTTAAGCTCCAGTCAGTCGATAAGTTCCATTGTGTTCGTATCATAGCTAGATGTAAGAAATTGTCCGGCGGCTAGCTGTGTGCTTCCAATGTTATATTTCATTGTAAAATAAAAATAAACGTTTTTTAAAAAGTCGTTTCGGCGGCCTTTTAATAAAACTGGCGCAGTCGTTCGGATTTGTGGAGGAAAACCTGGAAAACTACAAACATCGAGTCGACCAGCAACTTTCCTTGAGGTTCAGCTCTTTGCCACAAATCGAAACCTACCACCCAGCGGATCTTCGGACATCTCCAACAGGGACAAACATCGCCCGATCGTGAGAAGCGCCCGTCGACCCAGCTCCTGCTCCTCCGTGGTTATTGGAACCACCTGGTCATTGGGACCACTCTTGATCATTGGGATCAGTCTCTGGTATTGGCAACGTCAACAACGACGACCCCAGGACAACTTTTGGATAACGCTCTAGCGCAAAGCTGGACTATCCAAGTCGGACTTCAGGACCTCTGTGCAGGCCAGCCGACATCAATAGGATCGACGCATCCTTTTTGAAGACAACAGGACGTAGCTTGATCGCACGCCGTTCGTCAATTTTAACGCACAATGTAAGTGCATATTTTTATAATAATTTTCAAGCTTTAGAGAAAAAGCAAAGGTATATTTTAAAAATAATAATTTTCAAGCTTTAGAGAAAAAGCAAAGGTATATTTTAAAGGCAACAAAGTAACGACTATTAAAGCGTTCGCCTAAGTAATAATTTTCAAAGTTTTAAAGAAAAAGCAAAATAATTAATTTTAAAGGCAACAAAGTAACGTAATATAATTTTCAAAAATAATTATTAAAGCGTTCGCCTAAAACAACAAAGTTAACTAATATAAAGTTTTAAAAATTATACTAACATAGTTTTAAATATTTATTTATAAGTTCAGGCAAAACGTAGTAAGCCAGACCAATTGCTGCACATACTAGGTGTGCTTAATTTGCATTTGTGCTTGCGTTCTTGCGCGTAGGGCTCCTACCCCCTGTTAAGCATCCCCTAGTCATTAAACTGTTTACTAACATAAAACAAAATTAAAAATCAAGTGAAACAAATAAAGTAAAATTAATTTTTGTCTACAAAAGAGAATCTTAAGTAAAAACACCTAGAAATTTATTTTTTTTAACAATTACAAAATTTTTATGTAAAAAAAAATTATATTTTGAAACAATTGTAAAATTTTATGTCTCGAGATCGATCACGCTCACCAAGGAATTCTATCCCTAGAATTTTATTTTTAAATAATTGTAACAACATTAGCAACCCAAATATGGTTGAACAAAACGCATCATTGTTTCCCCCACATTTTAATGTAGCTTTATTAAATGAAATTCCCACATATGATGGTAATCAAGCCACTCTTTCGGAATTTATCAGATCCGCAGAAATCATTGCAACTAAATTTTGTACGGAAAATTTAAACGATTATATCAACCAAGTAATTTTAAATTCGATAAGGAATAAATTAAAAGGTCAAGCGTTAGAAGTAATCACAGGTTACGAGTATGATACTTGGAAAGACTTAAAAAATGTCTTAATTGAAAACTTTGGCGACCAAAGGTCAGAATTGAATCTCTTAATTGATTTAACTAAATTAAAACAGAATAAAGACTCTCCCATAGAATTTTTCAATAAAGTTAGAACTCATTTAGCTATTTATAATTCAAAAGTTTCTCTGAGTCAAGAATCAAAAGATATTATCACTCATAAATTAAAGGCTAACAAAGATTTAGCACTTCGCACTTTTACAAGTGGACTAAATGAAAATTTAGGAAGCTTCGTAAGAAGTAGAAACCCAACTTCACTAGAACAAGCCTTAAGCATAGTAAAAGAAGAAATTGATATCAGATATTCTCAAAATCAAAATAATTTTCAAAGTCAAAAATTAAATAAATCAAATTTAACTTCCAATATTCAAACACAAAATTCATATCACCCTAAATTTAATAACCCAAATTTTATGCAAAGACCATTCCAACAAAATCGAAATAATTTTAATCAAAATCCCAACTATTTTAAAAATCCAACGAATTTTAATAATCCTAATAATTCTAGAATAACCCAAAATTCAAGCTTTAATGCATTTGCACCAAAACCAAATTTTTCACCAACAAATAAACCAGAACCTATGGACTTTAGCACTATAAAAAGACCAACTACTCAACAATCAAATTTCCCTAATAAATATCGAGCAAACTCTCAAAACGTTAATAGAAATTTTAATCATTTAAATTATCATCAAGAAAAACCTCCGGATGAATATGAAGACGTAATCGAAAATTTATTTGAAAATGGAGAATTTTCAACTCCAGAAAATTTTAACGAAAACTTTCAGGAATATTCTGACCCTGATAATTCACAAGACTTAGATCACACCCCAGATTATTTCGAATATCCAGATCCAAACGATACTGTAAATTTTCATTAAGAGCCTCGGAAAAGAATATTTTAACTTTTAATATAAATCCAAAATCAAACCTTCCTTATATTATAATTCCCGCCACCGGCGATAAATTATTAATTGATACAGGTAGCTCACAAACAATAATTTCCCCAGAATTTGTACAACAACATTTTCCAAATTATATTTATGAAACAGAATTTGAGATAGTTACATCTCATGGAATTTCTCAACATAACTTAATTGCAGATTTACCCATTCCTAATCTTTTTTATAAAAACACATACGTGTTATTTATTCAATTTTCACCAAGACTATGTAGGACTTATTGCATCCGATTTACTTTCAAAATTATCCGCACGAATAGATTATAAATGGATGCACATTCAAACAGAAAAAACAGTAATACCGTTCTATTATAACCCATCAAAAACTAAACAGGAAATTCAAAAACGTAACGAATGTAATTTTTCCAAATTTAAAAACTCAGATTTTGTCAGAAAACTTGTAGTACCTCCGCGTACAGAATGTTTTGTAAATTTACCAGCAGTAGGAAAGAATGGAACTAAAATAGCTCCAAAACTAAAATTTAATGAAAAATTAATTATGCCTTCAGCATTAGTGAAATTACACAATAATTGGTTTAAAACCAGTGTAATTAATACTTCAAATGAAACACAAGAAATAAATATTTATAATCCATTATTTTTAGAAGACTATGAACCCGATAGCAAAAATCAACCTATCAGACTTAACAACTTTAATATAAAAACTCCAAACACCAGAAGTATTTTAAATAATAATTTAAAAAACAATTTAAGACTAGACCATTTAAACGAAGACGAAAAAACTCTTTTGACTAATTTATGTTTTCAATACAGAGATGTATTTTACTCTCCCGAAATACCTTTATCCGTTACGAATTTGACAAAACACCACATTAGGACTAAAACCAATGCACCTATATTTACGAAAACATACCGTTATCCCCATATTCATCGCGAAGAAGTCAAAAGGCAAATAAAGAAAATGTTAAACGAAGATATTATAGAGCCATCGGAATCACCGTATAATTTTCCTATTTGGGTCGTCCCAAAAAAGTTAGACGCCTCCGGAAAACAAAAATGGCGCATTGTAGTTGACTATCGAAAGTTAAATGAACAAACTATTGAAGATAAATATCCATTGCCCCGTATAGAAACTGTATTAGACAATCTTGGCAGAGCCAAATACTTTACAACATTGGATCTTGCCTCTGGTTTCCACCAGATAGAAATCGAAAAGAAAGATCGCGAAAAAACCGCTTTTTCAACCGAAGAAGGCCATTTTCAGTTTAAAAGAATGGCTATGGGTTTACGTAACAGTCCTGCATCCTTCCAAAAGATGATAAATACAGCCTTAATTGGACTTACTCCAACACAGTGCCTAGTTTACCTAGACGACATTATAATTTTCGGAAGTTCTCTTCAAGAACACATGCAACGTTTAAAAAATGTATTTCAAAAATGTAGAGATGCTAATGTAAAAATTCAGTTAGATAAATCGGAATTTTTACATAAATCTGTAAAATATTTAGGTCATATAGTTACTTCAGAAGGAATAAAACCAGATCCATCTAAAATATCAGCAATCAAAAATTTCCCAGCACCTAAAACAAGAACCGAGATAAAATCATTCTTAGGACTATTTGGCTATTATAGAAAATTTGTTAAGGACTTTGCCAAAATAACAAAATTTTTAACTGTATGTTTAAAGAAAGAGAATAAAATTGTACACACCCCTGAATTTTTGAAGAACTTTGAGTATTGCAAACAAATTTTAATGAATGAACCAGTACTTCAATATCCTGATTTTGAAAAACCTTTCGAACTGACTACCGATGCATCTAAATTTGCGATAGGCGCGGTATTATCCCAAGATGGTAAACCCACCTGTTATGCCTCCAGAACCCTTAATAATGCAGAACAAAATTATACTACAATTGAACGAGAACTCCTAGCCATAGTTTGGGCAACCAAACAATTTCGTCCATATCTGTATGGAGTAAAATTTAAATTGTACACCGATCATAGACCGCTTGTTTGGCTCAAAAATTTAAAAGAACCGAATTCCAAATTAACTCGTTGGGCACTTAAATTAGAAGAATACGACTTCACCGTAAACTATCTACCAGGCAAATTAAATAAAGTTGCCGACGCTCTATCGCGTGTTCAAATTCACCCCATGACTTTAGAAACACCCGATAGACTTCATACACCAATACCAATACAAGGTAACGAAAGCTTAATGGCAAGTAGGGCAAGCACCCCCGACATACAAGACTTTTTTTCGGTACCGACCATCGGACCACCAAAATCAAAAACGCCTAAAGTAAAAGTTATATCCGACATCCAAATAAGACCACCAAATAACGACGATAATAAATCCTATGTCGAAACAATACATTCGCAACAATCATCTACCCCCGTAATAGATATTGCCGAAAAACCTCTACAACAATTTAAAAATCAAATTGAATTTGTAATTTCTCAACTACCACGAGATATCGGAATCACTAAATACGACGGAATTACACATTATTCTGTATCCCTAAATAATACAAATAAAATTGACGTATTCAACAGGCTATTAATTGAACATTGTGAACCTAGAACACATTACCATTGTTATTTTCCTAACGACGAACTTTGTTTAGATTTTTCAAATTTTCTGCAAAACATAATTAACGATAACACACCCAAATTTCATCGATGTATGTCACAAGTGACTTACGTTCTAAATCCACAAGATCGTCAATATCAAATCCAAAATTACCATCTAGGCAAAACTAATCACCGTGGTATCAATGAAACAATCGAACATATAAAAAGAAAATATTATTGGAAATCAATTAATAAAGATGTCACCGACTATATTAATAATTGTCATATTTGTAAAGCGCAAAAGTACAACAGAAACCCAATTAAACAGCCTTTACAGCTTACTCCTACACAAAACCAACCATTTCATACTATACACTTGGACATTTTTCAGATAGGTAAGAGAAGCTATTTAACAATAATAGACTCATTTTCCAAATTCGCCCAAGCATACTATATTAAATCTCGAAATTTAACAGACGTCATTGAACAACTACTTAATTATATGTGTACTTTTGCTACACCAAATATCATTATAGCTGATGGAGAATTTAACAAAAATATTTTTAAAGACTTCATAGCTTTACATAAAATCCAGTTGCATACGACAACCCCACATCACCATCAATCTAACTCCCCAATTGAACGACTACATTCGACAATAATTGAACACTATCGACTATTGACGGATGTACCTGAACAAAACAAAATTCAATATTGTATTCTTGCATACAATCATACGATACACTCTAATCTCAATTTAACCCCTTTTGAGATTGTATTTGGTCATACTGAATGTAGAAATCAGTTCGATTTAGACTATACAAAAACTTACTATCATGATTATTTATCTGGTCACAAAATCCGCATGAAAAAAATTTACGAAATATTGCAAGGCAAGCAAATTGATAGTAAAGAAAAACGAAATTTAAAATTAAACCCAACCCGAAAAAATAAAACATTTCAATTAAATGAAAAAGTATTTGTTAAAACAAATTCCAGAAGTAAAGATGAACCAAAATTTATAGGACCATATACAATATCCCAAATTCTAGAACATGACATATACGAGTTAACACCGCATAATGGATCGTCCAACATTAGACGCCATGCTAATGAATTACTACCCTATTCAGATTTATTACCTTCACCGTCTGTATCTTGATTAAATATTCAATCATACACGGCGATATAATATTGTAAATATTTTAAAATGTAATCCAGAACTATATTCTTTAAATTTAGGCAATGTAGTTCTTAAATAAAGCAAATAGACGCTTATTAGAAATATATATGATATTCCTATTTTATTCGTTATGATACACTTAGAAACAATCTAATGAAAATCGTATTGCTATTTTATTATTCAGTATAAAAGAACCTTAAATAAAATTGCTAATTTAAAAGTTTCAAACATTGACCGCTTAATAATTCCTGAATCGAATTCATAAATGTCTCGAAGATTAACTTGATACCAGTTGACACCCAGAAATTGGTTGAGGACCGAATTAAGCTTAATAAATATGAAAATTTGTTAAAACCTGTTAATTTTATTAAATCTGATAATTTAAGTGTGTCTGCAATTATATTTACTCTGTGTACTATTCTTATGTTAATAATTTTTATATTGTATTTGTATTATAATAGAAACACAATGAAGATTAAACTTATTAGATTTCTAAATAAAGATTTTGAACCAGATAACGTAAATGCATAAGTTTAATTTTCTTTTCTTTTTTTGTAAGTTCAATAGAGGCATATTTGAATACCGCTATTGAACATTTTATCGGCGGACGTGTTATATTATGAATAGACAATGGTCTCCTGTGTAAAACTGCAAGCTTGCAACCTTGAACGATAAATAGCTTCTTTATATGAATTGCAAGTCTGCAACCTTGAACGCACGTGGCTTCCTGTCTCACGCTCCCTTTTAGAGATAACGCTTATCTTAGCTGATTAGGCATAGTATATATACTAGTAGCTTGCACTTCTAAGTTAAGCTCCAGTCAGTCGATAAGTTCCATTGTGTTCGTATCATAGCTAGATGTAAGAAATTGTCCGGCGGCTAGCTGTGTGCTTCCAATGTTATATTTCATTGTAAAATAAAAATAAACGTTTTTTAAAAAGTCGTTTCGGCGGCCTTTTAATAAAACTCGCCAGCGTTACGCCACTCCGCGCGCCTGGCACAGAGGACTATAAATAGCTCCACACCGACCTTCGGTTCTTAGTGCGACTTTCACTCTGATGATGCAAGCTGCAAGGTCTTGCGAAACGTTAGTGAATATGGATGCACAAACAGCAAAACGGCCAAATCTGCCTAAGTATCCTCGTTCTCAAGATACTCAAACAACACGAGCCACCAAAGAGCATGGCCATCGCGCGGGTTTTTGCTCGACTTCACAAGGTGCAAGGCACATTAAGCCAGAAAATGCTGGGTGTTCATATACAAATACTACGCGGTCTAAGCCGAAATTCTATGCTAAGGAGAATAAGTCTTAGATAAGCCCAACGACTGCCACTGATTTTGAACAGATTGTTGGACTGCGCTTCATAGTTGCTCTAATGCGATCAATGTTATCAGGGTTTCTAACACTTTTGTTTGGTTTCTTATGTTTGACATTTTTATCTGAATCTTTTTTTTTATTTACGAACCCACTTTTTTATGGCATGAACAGAGAGAACTACTCTCCCATGACGACCGACCCACTGTTCCGTGGTTACTAAATGGCATACAATGACAGATACGGCGCCGTTAAATACACCTTCCGAAGAAGTGGTATTTTCTCTGTTTTGTACTTTGGGGGAGCAATCTCGACTTCAAGTCTAAAACCGCGTGGCGCCATTAAATTGACTACTCTGAACTGTGATCTAACCCCAACTTATCGCTAATCGAAACCCACAAATTTCTCAACTAACCCTGCCCGGCATAAATTGTGTAGTGCTAAACAACTAATTGTTGGAGACTGTAATCGTCAAAAGTAATCATATCTAAGATATTAGCATTTGCTTATTGCTATAGTGTTTAAGCCTGTAACAAGTTTTAAGACTGATCACATTTGCAATAGAGAATAAAATTAAAATAAGTAAATTGAATATACACAAAGGAACAATTGCAGTATCAGTACAAAACGAAGAGAATCAAATAAATAATGTACTGATAAATAAAGAATACTCACACTTAATTACTAATGTAAGAACGAATAGGGGTGGGGAGAGGTTGCCCACTGAGCGCTTTCTATTAAGAGCAAAAGTAAAGTATCCGCAATTAGAGAAACAAAGACGCTAGAGAAAACCCAATAATAGATATTGGCAACACAAAGAATAGAAATTCGTACAGAAGGTTGTTGGAAGACTATGAATGTGGGTTCCGGAAAGCTACATCTACATCAGATATTTAGACTAAAACCAATACTAACATAATGCCAACGTACATATTATTCATCGACTTTAAAGCAGCTTAACACTGTGCAAAAGAGCAGCAAACTTTTTGAAGATTTGTAGGAATGCAGATCACAGAGAAATTAGTTAATTAGTAATAATGACGTTGCCGAATATCAGCTGTACTGTTAAGATCAATGGAAAATTGTTAAACAATTTTGGAGTGAGAAGAATACTGCATCAAGGTGAACCTCTAGCTATCTAACATAGCACTAACACTAACATATCGCTGGAAAAAATAATAGAGACGCCGTGGCGAAGCAAGAATAAATAAAAATATATAACCTGGCAGCTAATATACAACACGCACGAAAGATTCAAAGCCCAAATAAAAAGGAAAGAAATCTTAGAACTTGAAGAAGTGGAAAATGTTCAGCATCTAGGTGTTCTAATAGACAGTAGAAAGTAATAAGTGCGAAACAGTTCCAAGACCGACTCTGGCTAATGGCTGCGAAGTCTGGGACTTGAAGAAGAAAAATCAAGTTAGACGTTTGAGAAAGAATACTATGAAGAATATTTGAGGAAAAAAGCTTCATACGGGCGAGAAGCCGTACAAATGCAGAGATTTAGGAATTTTGCAGTGAACCTTGCAAAACTAATATAATCAAGGCTGCAGTGTCTGCGACAATTGGAAATGGTGGACAGCCACAAAATAATTAATGGTATCGGTTGGAAACTACTATAAGGGAAGAAAAAACAGAGACGACCAAGGAGAAAATGGAGAGAAGCTATATCACAAAAATTCTCGGAAAAGGATTTAAAAATGAAGGACGATTGCAAAGAGAAAATAATAGACTCTTGAGTGGCGGATCTAATCGAAGCTATTTCAATTTTATGTATAAATCAATACCTATTGGTTGAAAACCTTCTAAACCACACTGTATATTAAGTACAAGAATCATGGAGTATATCAAAGTCTTGATTTTAGTGGTAATTTCTGTTGAAATTGTGGTATCAATAGAAATGATATAATAATTTATTAGTTTCATATTTCATTTTAAAATAGCTAACCAGTAGATAATATAGGACGTTATTGCACTAGTCTTCTTTATGACCTAACTAGACTACTACTCAAGCTAATAAGAAAGAGGAGACAATATTTACGTATTTAATCCAAATTGCATCCACTGTGCAGCAGCAGACAAAACATGTCAACTGAAAACTACGCGACAGCCACTGCCGATGAAAAACAAATTGATAACTATCAATTATATACACCCCCCTCCAATAAAGCGAAACTTTTTTTTTTAATTTTATTTTTATACAACAGATCATTTTTAATGTCTGAATATGCATTTTATAACTATGTAAGTATTGCTTAATGACATAATAAAAATCAAAATTAGCAATTTTCTTATTTTAAAAAATTAAAAGATATGTAATATGCAAAACACAGCTTTGATTTCAATAAATCAAAAAAACAATTCAACTTTCAGTAGTACTATGTATTTCCAACTCTTTTTCTTATTACAACTTCCATTCGTCGTGGCTTGCTGCTTATGAGGTCTCGGATAAACTTACACTAAAACAGCAAACAATTAATAAATTGTTTTAAGCGAAATAAACACAAATTGTAATTGTTGCTGAGAGTGACGTAAGGTCACTATGTTATAAAATAATACTTAAATAAATTTAAAATGCCTATTCAGACATTTAAAAACTATTTGTGTATAAAAATATGCTTAAAAACAATGATCCGTTTTTTTCTGGGGAGGGGGGGGGGAGTGTAGTTGGTGAAATCGATAAGCGAGAAGACAATGGCGTAATTTGTGGAGATGTTAGCATTGGAGGCCGAAGAGTGGAAACATTCACTTTTAACATTAGCTTAAAGCAGTTACCAACAAATACTATTAATATCGGTATTAATTAACAATAGTTATTACAAATTCTCATAAAACATGAAGTTGCTTTAGCTTGTGCTTTAACCGCTGGGTTTCAGTAGGTCTTTTCATAGATTAATATTCATGTGTCCAAACCTACTGTTGTAGCAAGTTCTTTCTTACTTGGATACAGAACGAGAAAGCATTTGTTATGCTCACTCACGTTGTTTGCTATGACAACGTAGGCGAAAGCAGTGAGGTAAAAACTTTTTGCCAACTCATTTTCCCCACTGCCAAAATATGTAAAATTCGAGATTTGCAGGTTAAGATTTGAGCCCGACTGTGTAAAATAACAAACAAAACCTAACCTACCAACCTCCAATTTTACTGACAATACACTTCAGTACTGCCAAACGTATAAGAACAAATTTTATTTCAAACCAAAGTTCGTTTTTTGATATAAATCACGCAGATTATAAAATTTTAATATTTATTCAAAAATTCAGTGGCAGGATTGAACAAAACGCTATAAGTACTCGTCAGAAACTAAGTCACTCACTTGTCTCCCAACACTCGGCTTCGCCTCGTGTATAAAATCGACAAAAGCGTGAGTGAAAATCTTAGTTTCTCCACTCGCTCAGTAATACACTATTTACACAGTTCAATCATTAGCAATCTTTTGAAATATCTACTCTAAGTTATTATTTATGCAATGATTAAGATGTAGGTATGTTACCCACTAAAATTACTTTATGTGCGTCTTCTTACCTGGAAAGAAGTTTAATAGTAGATAAGTAAACATAAACTTATGTAGAACCTAGTTTTTACTGCAAATCATACTGATCAATCATGCATAAGCATGAGTCATAACTAGTTCTATTCAGAGAAATTACGAGTAAAGTGGTTTATCACAACAATTACTGAACGAAGTTGACGATAGTAAAGTGAGAAGTTGTGACGCGTCATTTAGTAAAACTTCGTAGATGAAGGAAAATTACTTTAAAAATTTTATTGAAAAGTTGAACATTCATGACTAACATTCTATTTAGAAGGATTATATTTACAACATTGCTCTCATAAAAGTTAAGGGCGTCTTTTATATCGCTAAAATTCTTATGAACTTCATAGGAAAAGCTCATGCGGTACGGCATGCAATATAAGGACAGAATTAGCGGTGAGTCATGGCTCCAAAAGCACACGTAGTTCTGTAGTGCTTTTTTACCACCTTATACTACTGTGATAATATCCGCCTTATATACGAAATAATTGATTATAACAATGGAAGCAAAGAAACTGGATTAATGTTGTATTCTGTATATTGGGTAGAATGGATCTTCTCCTGCCGAATAATATGCCCAAAAAAAATTAAAACAGAAGTACTAATTACTTCTAATTAGTTGAACATGTTTACTGTACAAACTCGCCTTTCTTCATAGCAACTTTAAAATGAAAGTAAATGGCTACGGTTAAATAGCGCCACGCTCCTATGGCACCTTAATTTTCCCGTCTATTTTATTCCATTTTGACTGATTTAGCGCCTTGGTTCCTTATCTTTTCGAGGTTACCGAGCCCGTTTAGCCGCCTTGACGGATTATTGATCCGTTGTTAAGCGTAACTAAGTCTTATCTTCAATTATTTGCGGATGTTTCTGCACAACTGCACGACGTATGCGTTTGGCCCCTTCTTTCTGTTAGCGTCCATTTAGTAGTTGGGCACGCATTATTTCGTGGTTAACCCTTATCCCTTACTGTTTAATAGTGATTTTCGAAGGCAAAATTGTCTCACTTAACTGACTCGCGTTGGCATAGAACCTTATGTACTTACCCACTATAAACTTACCTAAGGTTATTGGGTTTTCTCTGCCCATCGCATTTGATTGCGCATTCCTTGAAGCCGTGAGTTTTATGTATGTGTGCGCTTTTTCCTTCTTGTTCTTTATTATACTTAAGCACTCGTGTTACTTAGTTTCGAAGTCAACCCTGAAATTGTTAAGGGCTGCGCTGTTAATATGCGGCCGTTTTGCAGAGCCATTGCTGAGTCGCCGATTATTAGATGGAAGCTGTTGTTGCTATCCATCATGTGTTGACGGAGGCACCGAAGATGCGCATCATAGAAGAGTACAGTTGTCTGTCCAAAGCTTTTGCCAAGGCCCGTCGTATATTCTTGAACGTTGCCTGGTAGCTGATTGTTGCCGATTAACTCTAGTTGCCCCCCAGGGCCGCCTCGTATAACTTCTGAAAGTTGTAACGCCCCATTTCGATTTTATTTCTGTAGCGCGATAATGCAATAGTCACTTAATTTCGGTCTACCTTGTACCTAATGGCTGAAGCGAAGGTATTCAGGATTATTACAGCAGGCGGTGCGATGCTATAGCACCTTCGTTTTTTCGTGTTAGAGCAGGTCGAGCTTTTCGATTTACAGCGGGCGCGCTGACAGAGCATTGATGGTTTTTGAGAAAGATACTCTCGCGAGTACGCGGATTTGAATTGCTGGGCTAAGTTTAAGCTGCTATATTTGTTTCCGTAAGGCGCATTTTGTGTAGGTAAGGAAGCTCATCTCATCGTATTATCTGCGTGCTAATTTTGATTATTTAGGCTGAGTTCTTTTTGCGATGCGACATTATAAATCACTGCGAAACTTCCGCTGCTATATAATTAAGCCGAGAACACCTTCTGGTAAGAATCGTCTTGCGGACTTATTTTTCGCAACTAATTTTTAACATTTAGATGGGCAGTTACGGGCAAAAAGCTGGCTGTTTTGAAGCAGCTACAACTGAAATTAGGCAGTACGGGCTGAAAGAGGCTAATTTCAGCTAACTTAGTTTCCCGTCTCTGATTCCGCGTGAGTTAGGATTTCCCAACATGTGCGATACCTCTGATAATGGCTGCCGGCGTCTTCGCTTGCGAGTCTCAGAATTTAGCAGAGAATCTTGCTTAGCATCTTTATGGACTAAGGCCACACACCAGGATAATTCCACTTGAGATCGCTGGACTTCAACTTCAAGTTTTACTGTAAGTACATGCCACATCAGCCCTCTTGTTTCCGACAAAGGCGGTTGCCTTAATGTTATCAGTTTTTTCTAAGATATTAGCAAATTAAACTGAGAGAGTTTAATCAACCCTTTTGGCTCAAAATTTAAGAACACTAATGAGCGAGAATCAATAATTCAAAATTGACTTAAGCATGTGAATAGTAACTCATGTACAGCGCTTTATGAGTTGTTTGTTATGCATTTGCGATAGCACAGGTGTTGTCCTGGAGTGCGAATTAAGCTATAAATAGCATTTTGTTGAAGTGGTTATTGGGAGTAATTTTCCAGTTACGATTTATTATTCCATTTGATAGGCAATAGTCCTACCAATTTGCTTGATAACACATGGCCTAAAGGCGAATATAGTAGTACATGTGCTACTGTGATATTTGGGTTCAAATAAATGCCCATATTGCTTGTATTTGTTGTGTTTTCTTCCTAAACCCCTCTAGCGGAACGAGAATCTAGGCATACAGTAGAGCACCAAAGGTAGGTAGCGTATGTTAAGTAGCTAGTTTTGTTTTTATAGGTTGTGAGTAACGACCAGGCGCCAAATTGTATTCTTATTTCTGTTCTCTTTAAAAGCCCGAAGCATTTATGAGCCTGCTCTTTACATCACGCTATTATCCGCCAAGAGTTAAAAGAGCTAGCCGAGGCCCTTGTCAACCACTTCGTTTAAGGGCGGTACAGAGTATTGAAAGACAAAGCTGTGTTGTCTAAGGTAAAATCGAACCTTACATTGCTCTTTCCTGTAATCCTAAATTCACTGGGTAGCTTAACATCACCTCCGAGTTTGGTCAGTTGTTATTTGTGCATTTACGAAATAATACTAAGTTTCTACGCATGCTGTAATACATTGCTTCATTCCCAGCTTTTTTGGGGTGTGGCATTCCTGTAAACTTATAATTGCTCACTAACTTAACCTGCTCAACTAGTGTCCAGAGACCAGTTAACTATGTAAATGTTTATCCAAAATTTAATATTATAGAGACATAATTACGTATTATGTAAGCTATAGACCCCTAGAGTTTTATAGCCATAAAATTCAAGGGTTTTATTTTATTTAAAACGCTGTTAAGCTATGTCAAACTCGAGATCTGCAGGTTAAGTTTTGTGTCAGTCTGTGTCAAATACTAAACAAAACCTAACCTACTAACCTCGCAAATACGGTTTGCGGAAAGTTCATTCCCCACATTTCGTTCCCCACATTTCGTACCCCACATTTCGTTCCCGGGATATTTCGTCTCCCCACATCTCGTACCCGGAATCTTCGTTCCTGAGCGAGCTCAGTTTGTCTCCTAGATTACAGGGTATTGAAAACGAGTGCAGCGATCGGAATGCAGTTAGAAAAATGAAAGATATTTTAATTAATTTATTTATTATAATAAACTTATAAGAACTATATACAGTATGTCCCCGGATTAAGTTTACAAGAGGGAATTAAATTTTATTTTTAGTTTTACACAAAAATGGTATAGGAATTATAATTCCTGCTTGGTTTGTAGAGAATTTTAAGAAAATTTTCAGTTTTTCAAAAACAAGCCAACCTGACAGTTAAACAAAAATTATTTTCTTTTCAGGTAAACTACCCTTTTTGTTCATGATACAGCAAAATATTACTAAGAAAAGTTATTCAGAATGAGAAATTATCGCCCCGTAAAAAATATCAGGAAGATACTTAGATTAACCGTCATTTTTTAATAGTAGTTTATTTATCTAGAACGAAAAGTGACATTTTAAAGGACGAGAAAGTAGTTTACGTCCGAGGCGTCAGCCGAGGAAGGAATTACTTGCGAGGACCTTTAAAAACACTTTTCGTTCGTGGTGAATACAACGGTTTATTTCATACTGCAAGTTTAATGAAATTTAAATAAAAGGTTGTAAACCATTTCAAATTTCATGTCAACAACTGACGTATAATTTTAAAGTACTTGAACTTTAAAATTTCACTTTAAAGTACTAGGACTTTAATGTTCCATTTTTTGTACCATAAATAAGTTTTAAAGTACTTGAACTTTAAAATTTTACTTTAAAGTACTAGAACTTTAATGTTCCATTTTTTGTACCATAAATAATCCGAAAAATGTAATTTTTGACATCAGTATGAAATAAATACAATTTATGTTGTTCTTATACGTAATAAATTAATTCATTAATATATCTTTCATTTTCTAACTGTATTCTGATCGCTGCACTCGTTTTCAATACCCTGTAATCTAGGAGACAAACTGAGCTCGCTCAGGAACGAAGATTCCGGGTACGATATGTGGGGAGACGAAATATCCCGGGAACGAAATGTGGGGTACGAAATGTGGGGAACGAAATGTGGGGAACGAACTTTCCGTATCCCCGCAAATACACTTCAGTACTGCTAAACGTATAACAGCAATCTCTTTTTACTTTCCAAATTGTTACTATGTCTTTTTCTGACTGTCAATACAAAATGTGTGTTTTTAGATATTTATTCAGTTGTTGGATAAAATTATGTATGGCACGCGTGTGTTATTACAAATAATTCACTCGAGATATGACCCTTCTCAGCCTAGCCGTCTCGAGGGCTCAACTTTTCGCTAGTGGATTATTTGTAGTATAGCATCCTTCTACCATAAATAAGTATTAACTTTGATATTTGTTTTCGCTACTGAAATTGCTTGAGTAGCTCTTGTTCGTTTTAATTTCGCGGAACATATCACCGATACTTTTGCTTATTAAGGAATTGTTGTACCATAATCACCTTTATTAACATAAACATATTCATATTAACTTTGATTTTGTGTATGGCTAAGCAAAAAATTTGCATAACAAACCTTTTTGCCGCAAACCTTAGTGAGTAAAAGTTCTGGTAAGCTAATAGATTTATCGATTTTATCAAAAGACTCCTTGGCGCGCCCTAGTAATTTGAACATTCTTTCTTAATTATTATGCACGTGGTATTTACTATAGTTAGTAAGCCCTCTGATCCATACATGTAGCTTAAACGTTTGACCCGATTTGAAGTTAGTTGGAGTAATCAAGTCGGTTTAGTCTGAAACTTTAATCTAAAAATAATTACCTATCGTGGCAAACGTGTCTTCCAAATATCTGCAATTGCGGAAGACGTATTTTTCTAGCTTTCTATCAACAAATGCTAGTGTATCAGAAATTTCTATAAAGTACAATTTGCTAGTATCATTAAAGATGCTCATAATTCTCTTTATTTTTGAATAAATAAAGTGTAATGAACAAAACTAGTCTCAGTGTAACAAAGTTGAAACTGTGAGTCAGATATGTTTTATCTTTAGATACCATTGGGTATCGTTTAAAGCTTAAGGTAGCAAAGGATCCATTTAGCATGTGGAGTGGTTTTCTTCAAATGCCATGTCTTGAGTAGATGTTGATTTTGGTTCACTTAGCTTTATTCGCCTCCAGACGACGAAATCCTGGTTATTCTACTCAATTATTTAACCACGACGCGACGTAAGTCTGCTTTGTGGTTTCTTGTTTCTTGGCTTTTGCTCTCTAAGACAGTAATATTTGATATTTTCATTTTTGGCAATGGCCAAGGTACTGCCCTTCCTTGCATACTGCAACGATCTCAAATATTTTCTTCAATATTGGTTTACTGAACGTTCGGTAACCTTTCTCGTCATGGTGTATATTAGCTTACCTATACCGTTTTTGGAAACCTTTGAAATTCAAAAAGGTACCCTTTGAAGAACTTTGCCTGTGTAACTTCAGTGTTAGCTATTTTCCGATTTTTATTTTGGAAATTCTTTAGTGCATTTTCCCAACGAGC